>JAVIAB010000160.1:30486120-31086120 GCA_032433765.1 Megaustenia siamemsis | reverse complement strand
GCTTACATCAGTGACATCAAACAACCGTCTGTGACTCAGGGAAACACAGCAAATAATGCCATGATGTAGTCGAACATACTGACAGACTAACAGTGGCAATATGAATAGGCAATTTCAGCTGTCAATTTCAGGTCATAAATCAACCTGAGATAGGAAATCCGAGTCTCCTGTGTCTCTTCTTCTGTAAACACAAAGTTGTATGTCAAAAGTTCAAAGAAATTGCTATTTTTAGAGCTAATATTACAATAAAAAAAAGTAAGTAAAGTACCCTCGTCATGCCAAGTGGCATATAGGGAATATGGTGTTAGTGACCATAAATTTTACAGACCTTCGGCACATGATTTTTGGGGTAATGTGGTTGGTATTACGCCCATGCCGCTTTACTTTCCCAGAAAAAAAATCCAGTACCCATTAAAGGCTGGGTGAACCTGGAAGCCATCGGTTGGGATCGAACCCTACCTCTTGTCCTTTGTAGTCCAGTTCACTAACCACCGAGCTATCGTGGCTCACTAATATTACAATTAGGTGGTAGTAATTTGTTCTATGAAATGTAATAACGCCTCTCACAGGAATATATCATAATCTAGGGTTAATTGTACAAAATTTTCAATCATATCATGCTTCAGAAAAGCATATCTCAATTGAGCCAATTGTCTGTTAAACAAAGCAATGAATCCAAAAGGTGCTTGAGTTATCCAGATTTATAGTATTGAGATTTGATTTTATTAGTGGCAGTAGGTGTAGTTATTTTGTGTATTAATTACTTGTAATTTCTTGCTTTTATTAAATGTGAGTGAAACATTGTTAACCATGAACAAAAATGATGTTATATGTTCAATTTCCTGCAAATTGTAAAATATTCAATAATTTTGTGGATGTGAGAAAAAAACATAAGAACTTGGTTTACAGGAAAAAGAAAATTGTAATCCGTAAAATGTAAGG
The DNA here is from genome assembly GCA_032433765.1 of Megaustenia siamemsis. NCBI lineage: Eukaryota > Metazoa > Mollusca > Gastropoda > Stylommatophora > Ariophantidae > Megaustenia > Megaustenia siamemsis. The sequence goes on along the minus strand of JAVIAB010000160.1, from coordinate 31,085,178 downwards.
AAAGAGTGTACATCTTACTGGAACAACATAAGACCTTTGCAATCCTACCCAGCACCATCTCACGGTGAGCATTAACACTAAGAATTTAAAAGAAAAAAAAAATGTGAGCCTAGAAGATAATGATTCAGAAAAATAGCAGACATCATATACAAGTGCTAAAATTTGGATATGAAAGTTGGAAATCCACCAAGACTTTGGATAGGAAATTAAATGCCCTTAAAAACAAATGTCTTTGTAGGATCTCAAACATAAACTGGAAAGAATAAATTTCAAATGAACAGATAAGGCAAATCTAAACAAGAATACGTGTCAAGCTTTATAAGAAGAAGGCATTGGATATATATCGATCATGTACTGAGAATGAATGAAGAAAGACTTCGGCGCCAGGTATTAACGTGGAAACAGTTTGGTAAAAGAAAACAAGGCAGACCCAGAGAATCTCTATGCAGAACAATTTCAAGGGAGGGCTCACCCTTCAGACTAGGAAACAACCAAGATCTACAAGAAGTAGCAACAAATCATCAATTTTGTGGAGAACTATGACATTGTCCCTAAGGTCTGTCTTCAGCCCTAGAGAAAAATGAATGATTTTAATATCATTAAACACATTGTAAGCCCACACACATTGTAAGCCCACACACATTGTAAGCCCACACACATTGTAAGCCCACACACATTGAGCACATTGGCCCAAAGACTCTGTTTTTCCCTTAATGGTAAAAAGCAACAGAGGCAATTTAATGGAAAAAGATGGAGTGAGTAGCTTTTTTAAATACTAGATTCAAGTATGTTTTCATTGAGTTTGCTGCTTATTTTACTGCTTTCTCCAGAAAGTTTATCTATAAATTAAGCTGTATACTAACCTACTAGGCTACTCGTTGTACTTGTGGTTGGAAACAAAAATAACCTCGCGGTCGACCCAAGCTGGTAGAAATGGGTACCTTGGTAGTACTCTGGGAAGGTGAGGAGTGCCACCTCACATCGTGAGTTTTGATGCTTAAAGTGACACTGTCCAGAAGTCTCAGAACACTTCTGGATAGACGGCGAGCACATCTGGGTGAAGACTCGCTTGCTAAGATGCCGATTGAAGTCTTAACTTTACTTTACTTTAAGCTGTATTTTGGTTAATTTTAATAGATTTTGAAATGAATAGACTTTTATATTATGAAAGAGTGACAGATTTTCTAATGTGGCTGTAGCTTTTGTTAGCTGATGAGTTAATTTGTTTAACAAAGTTGAGAAACTTTGCTATGTTAAAAAAATTGTTTAAAATTTTATGTGAGGGAGAGGTAACATAAAGTTTATGTTTTGATTGCTCCAAATTTGTAGGTCAAATCAGTGCTGTCTCTGGAAATGTATGGAAGATTCCGGGAAGCTCTGAACAAATATTTTAAAGAGCAACAGATCCATGATATAGTTCCAGTGTTGGTGGATTTGTTCACTTGCACACCTGACTTGTACCACCTGTTTAAAAGTACTGTTTATTTTATCTGTTTTAATTAGTCTCATTAATTTATTTCTGCTCTTAATAATTTTGTTCATAAATTAATTATTCATGTCCCTGTCTTGTCTTACATGGACAATTATTAAAAGTCACAAGTGTAACATGACACATGAAATGAAATTTATAAGAAAATCTTTAAACAAAGCTAGATATTAGATTAGAAATGAACTTTTTAGAAAAATGGTGAGCACAACACCAGCTATTAACATTATTGAGCAACAAAGAATCAAATGGTTTGGACATCTGACCAGAATGAGATACTGCATCTTAGCATTTTACAATGGCATGAGCTGACCTCATCCAAGACTGATCAGATCTGGCACCATGCAACATTATAACTCAATAGATGTTCAGCTATAAAATGGGTTTTATGCATTAAAACTACCAGTAGAGCATGTGCACAAATTTTAGTTGTAGTTAGTCGAAGGCTCCAGTATCTACTGCAAACGAACTAAAAATCCATAATTGCTCAACCGCCCGTGCCGGTGGAATCATCTGAATTAACATCTAATCTCATTGAAGGATCCAAACAAAGAAAGGTAGCTGCAGTCCCCGTCATGTGTACAAGTCTACTCCCTTAACGTGGCTCCACCACAAAGTGGTAGAGGAACCTGTGTTCCCATATCCCCACAAGAGCTGTTCTGGTGACAGCAATGCTACCAAGGATAACCCAAGCTAGACAGGTCAAAAGGCTGGGACCCCTTACACCACATCATCATAGTGTCTTTAGATTAATCATTCTTGTCTAGCCATGTGAGTAGAGATCAAAGAGGAAAGGCAACCAGTATTAATAATCTAGTAGAAATGAAAAAAAATATAAATATAGAAAAAAAATTAGAAAAAAAACGGTATGGTTAAGCTTCATGTAACAAGTGTACAACACAAACCAGAACGACGTTTCGGCTCAATAGGCCTTCAACAGGAACAAACATACAACACACATACAAATATGTATTTAAAATTAAAAAAATAAATATAAAAAAACATGGTAATTTTTAACTAGAAGGAGAAATGAAAGGAAAATAAGAGTAAAGTTTTTCCTATATCTCTGACGTGGTAAGAATGGAAGTGCACACCACTGTTTTGGACAATGCATTTTGATGCATTTCAGTGCATTTCTTTGCTTTGACCCTACTAACAAATGTACTCTGTTTAACAATAGTTTAGAACTTCTGATAATCCTTTTCTACTGTGTTCTCCTGTGACTACTACTCTTCATCCTCTGCACTTAAAAGGAGATCAAGTGGTTGCGGATGCGCTGTATTGCTAATTTATGGTGAGCTGCAACATTTTGACTTTTGGTCTGAAACATTCATCTTTGGCATAGCATTTTTAGATACTAGGTTGCCTTCTCTCTTCAATCTAAACTTGCGGGGCCAAACTAGGTAGTTTGTTTCTGGAGGCACCACTGAGAGGTGAAGTACGGTCTGTAATAGCTCTATTGTTCACATATCCTGATATCTGCTGTGAGTTGCTGACTACTCTCACTTGCTAGTGGGTGTCTTGGCTCTCATTTGTGACTATTGGTACATTTTTGTACAGAAATTCAGAATTGTACACATCTTTCAACCTGTACTCTTAACTTATATTCTACATTTACATTTTAGCAAATACTTTTAAGGGTAAAAAAAAAAAAAATAATGTGCCCCTCCTCACGCCAAGTGGCGTATAGGGAATATGGTGTTAGTGACCATAAATTTTACAGACCTTCGGCACATGATTTTTGGGGTAATGTGGTCGGTATTACACCTGTGCCGCTTTACTTTCCCAGAAAAAAATCTGGTACCCATTAAAGGCTGGGACTTTTAAGGGCGGTTTTTTAAAATCTGGATTTTATGGCAAGTATAAGATGCTAATTTTCTGTTGGCCAGATGGCAGCAACACAAAGCTGGTCAAGTCATCATTCTATCTCTGCAGTAAGGCTCCTTAGGATCAGCAAACTACTTAACAGTGTGAAGGTCAATCACCATGCTGAAAACAGGGGTGGAATTTACTGACGTTGAAAATCAGATATTGCATTATTAACTAGGATGGAAAGCTCAGATTTATCCAGCAGGAAATTTGGTATCAATTAAGAAAGCTGTTGCTGCCTGCCGCATCAATTTGGTTCATGAGCTAAGGACTTAGTGTTATAACCTTATGACATTACATCAGTAATAAATGTATTTCATAATTTCTTTTGGGTTTGAAAATTTAGCAATTTTTATAGAAAGAAGCTTGTAAAAATATCTGTGTAAAAGGCCTATAAATATTTCAAAAGACAAAATAATTCAGTCTGTATTTGCTGAAAGATTTCAAAATTTCATTTATGTGTTTTGGCATTGTTGTATTATTTAACAATGAAGTTTTCATTTTGAGGTTATTAGCTTCATGTTTTTATGTATGTGCAATTGAGTATTACATTGATGAGAGATGCAAGAGCAGCAGGAATCGCCTCCCTCAATGAGATAGAGCTGCTTGCACAGAACAGAGACAAATGGCGAGATTTGATCAAATGTCTTTACAAGAATTGAAAGCTGCTGGAACAAAAATTCAGATAAGAGAAGGAGTATCTTGGTCTACACCCTATGGGCCGGCTACGGCTCAAAAGGTCAATAGATGGATAGATAGAATTGAGTAATAATTTTGAAGATTATTTATTATTAATGTCAATGTATTCAACATGGTTCATTAACATTCCCATTCCTTCCATGTTCACTCTAGAAGATTTCAACATAGCACATGAGTTCTATATCATTACCCAGGGCCTTTGGGGCAATTTGAAAAAGTTGCATAAAATATATATTTGATAGAAATGACAGAAATATTACTCCTCAACACCTGAGGATAGTAGAAGATATCTTTGATCCACCCAGTCAATGGATAAAATTTGGACCAGAGTTTGCACTCTGGGAAGGTCAAGGAATGCTGCCTTTGTTACAGAGTTCATGTTGAAAGCGATGTCATTCTGATATTTCTGGTCAACTACTGGCTGGATGATAGACATTTATGTGACATTACTGCCACTGCTATGATGCAGGTTCACAACTTATGCCTTTTTAAAAAAAATATTACTCTTTAGAATTTTTACCAGACTTTAACTTTTGTAGGACCAACTTGAACATGAAGCCTCAATATAATCATCTATGACCAACATGACTAGATGTCCAACATGACTAGGCAATCAATCTCATCTACCATGAAATAGAAAAACCAGACTACTCAACATTGGTTTCAAACTGGGTTCTGTAGATCATGAAGCCTTATCCTCAATCGTTCATCAACTCTCAGTTCCTGCTCATGTGTAACTTTTAAAGAACTTGCTTGATGCATTAATTAATTAAATTAATTGCTGAAGAAGTATACAAGATTATAATAGTAGTAATAATTTTTACTTAGAGTTCTTTAAGTATGTTCGTCGGGAGGACAGACAGTACTATGCCCGCACGTGTTATGAACTCACTGGACTGTCTTGTGACTACAAACCATCAGAGATTCAAAATGTCGACCATCAGCATTTGAGAAGCATGCCTAATTCTGAAAAAATGTACAGGTATGTTTTGTAAGTGTTTCTTTGTCTCACTAGCCTTCTGCTGGCTCACAATAGCTGTGCATATTTTTTTCCAAAACACTTCATCTTTTGTGATATTTAAAATCAACATTTTTCAGGCGTATCATGAGAAGAGTAAAGTTGGAATACTTGGTTCTATCTATTGACCTTTCGAGCCGTAACCGGCCCATAGGGCGTAGACCAAGATACACCTTCTCCTATATGAATTTTTGTTCTAGCAGTTTTCTTTTAAAGATATTTTATCAAATCTCGCCATCTGTCTCTGTTCTGTGCAAGCAGTTCTATCTCATTGAGGGAGCCGATTCCTGCTGCTCTTGCCTCTCTCATCAATGTTCTTCTCAGTGTCTCCCTGGGTCTTCCTCTTTTTCTTTTACCTGTTGTTTCCCATATGAGGGCTTGCTTTGCTATTCGATTATTATCTCTTCTCATCACATGTCCAACGTATGACCATCATCTTTTCTTTATTACTGAAGATATTAGTGGTTACAATACTTGGTTACAACTGACAAAATACTGGGAAAGACATATCATGGATGAAAAGAGAGAAGATACTAGACAGCTTGGCATTGTGGCACAGTAAACAGTCAACAACAGAATTACACATACAATACACAGGGCAGAAAATTGTGGAAGGACATGACCGCCTGTCATCATCATATAAACTATTCTATTCATGGAATAAGTTTCATTGCCTATTCATGGAATAAGTTTCATTGCAATCGGGGCATCCCCATTTATGTTCCGCTGCCCGTCCCAGCAATTTTTTAACGTATTCAGAATGATTGTGCATGTAAGGTGTTGATTTCAATATATAAACAGTGTGGTTAAAAATGCCAGGAAAATAGTGAATGCAGTAAAGGTTGCGGCAAGATCTGTTTTTTTTTTCCACTAAGAACTCTGATTCGACCAGACCCTTTTTTCACATTTAAACTCCCCAATCTCTAATGTGTATATCTGTGTCCCACCCACCCAGCCTCCTCTCTTAAGGAGTGAAGAACAAACTTGGTGATGTTCTTTTTGTCCAGAGTACGGCTACTTGCCTGCTGGAGCTGCCAGCGAGCTTATTGGCTATTTCATTGCTGTGTTCACCGGCATGCCCTGGACAGTACATCAGGTTTACACATTCACTGTAGAGCCATCCATATGCTGCATCCACTCCTGATGCACACACACCGTCTGTCAATCTTCTATAGCATACTTTGCATGTCAGTCACTAAGACTGTGAATCTTGTTCTGTGCAACCAACCATGTAATCATCGGTGTTGCTGCTTCTATCTCCATTCTCATGCTTAACACCATAATGCTACACTTGCCAGATTCCCTAGCCACTTCTCTGCCATGTTGGTAAACCACAATACCCCAATCTCTGCACTGTCCGCAGGATACAGAACCATCCGTGTGGATGACAGGGTCCTGAGTTGATGACAACATTTTCGATGGATTCCCATATTACAACCTTGGTAGCTTTGTAAGCCCAGTTGCAACACCCACTGCCAAACTGAATAGTTACTTTGGTTAGCCTCTTTTTTTCTGCTGTTCGTCCTATCCAATACTTGCCAGTCCTAATGTTATTCAAACCACATACTCTCCTTATGGACTCTTCCGCCTTGGCCATCCAGGATTTTCCACTCCTGAGGCACCTGCCCTTGGTCACACCCAATTTTGAATGCAAGAGATGATTTATGTTTCTTACCATATTAAAATAAGCTCAAACCATTAATGAACACTATTCCTCTTGATGCAGATCTGGTTGTGTTAGTCATCAACTATGGGCTGGGTCATCTCACACTCAGCTAAGTTGAAACTGGTACAGAATGAGGCTATGGGAATCGTGTTGGGATACCAAGGGATACGCCAATCCCAACTATACAATTCATGCTGGAACTTCCAAGCATTGAAGCATGACACAAGGACCTGCAACTGAAAGCATACCTGGAGGTGGCATATAACAAGTTATATCCACTGCTACCAGTATTACAGTCAATTAAAAGTAACCACATTAAGCTCAAGAGATCATGGCTGTCAGAGACTGAGACAACATTGCAGGGCCTCTGCAACAATGACATACCAACTGGCAGGAATTTTATGGATGTGCATGACAAATGACATCATCATCATCATCGTGTGCCTTCTCCGCAACGAAGGTTGGCTACCATGGATCGCCATTCTACTCTGTTTCTTGCTTTGATGGTGCAGGCTGTCATAGATTGACTTGTCCATCTTTTGATGTTACTCGTCCATGTTAGTCTTGGTCTGCCTCTGCCTCTTTTACCTTGTATATTTCCTTCCAATATTACTTTTAGTAGGCTGTTGTGTCTTTTAACATGCCCCAAAAATTTCATTTGTCTTGTCTTAATTGTATTTAGTAGTTCTCTTTTTTATTTTCCGTTGTTTTAAAACTTTATCGTTTGTTATCTTTTGTTTCCATCCAATTCTACCTATTCTTCTATAAATCCACATTTCAAAGGCTTCAATTTTCTGTTATGTTTTCTTGTCTAATGTCCATGTTTCTGCACCATACAGGAATATTGAGAAGATGTAACATTTTGCCATTCTTAGTTTCAGCCCTGCTGATATTTTTGTTGTTGTTAGTATATTTTTCATGGCATTAAAATTACTTTTTGCCATACCTATATGACATACAAATGAGATACATGGGTAATCAAGGTCATCATACACTTGGATGGGAAATGGCATAACTAAGTCTGATATCCTGGAGGTACTGCAACTTCACTCCCAACCTCAAGACTCGATCATCTACACTGATGGTTTGGTCACAAAGAGTGTGCAGAGTAATTTGGGTTTTCTTGTGTATTCTAAATAAATAGTTGATAGAGAAAGGTGCAGGAGGATACAATACTATTACCTCCAGCACACACATAAAGATTGAGGCTGTGACAGAATCTATCAAACGGCTGGTTAAGAGACCAACAGCACATGAGGTCATTTTGCAAAATCACAAAGCATACTTCGCTGGTTTGACAAGAACACACTCTGCAGGGAGTGGATGCACTTTTTCAACATGTCTCATGTTAACAACCTAACTTGGAGATAGTGTCCTGGATGTGTGGGAGCTCATGGCAAAGCAATAGATGACAGGTTGGCCTGGTGCGCAAGAAACCTTAAAAAATGGACGTGTATGACATTGCGAGGACTGAGAATAATCTATGTGTCAAAGAAATAGTGGAACATGGTGCCGCGAAGGGCGAAAGCAGGAAAACATCCTCAGTTGAAAAGAACACTAAATGGTCACTCAATGCAGGACAGGAACAATCAGTAGATGAACGCTTCTATGGTTGCTGGAAAGGGTGGCAGACCAGATATTTGAATAGATATTGGACTGTAGTGCCACCAGTCTGAACTAAAATCTAAGATAGTCTATGCCATGATGGTTTACCCTCATTATTTAGGAAAACAGTTTTTGTGTATGTGTGTGTGTGTTAAAATAAAAAATTTAATGATTTATCTCCAGATCAAAAGATGTAAATTCGAAAACAGTTTTTGTGTATGTGTGTGTGTGTTAAAATAAAAAATTTAATGATTTATCTCCAGATCAAAAGATGTAAATTCTTGTGTCATAAAGGATGCTGTAGCTTCTAGTAGCACAGTTTCATCTACCAGTAGCACTGTTCCACCAGTCATCAGCAATTTCCCTGTGGCTCCCTCTAGCTGTGATAATAAAGGTATTAAACTAATCTCAGGATTATCATCCTAAGGTTGTGCTGTAAAATGTACATTCTATTCTATTCTATTCTATTCTGTTCTGTTCTGTTCTTGTCTTTTTTTTTTTAAACCCTCTATTGGAGCAAAAGCCATCAGCGAGAGCCCACCAATCCTTTATATCCTTTGCTCTCTTCTCAAGTTTCCTGATGTAAATTATCTTTGTAATCTCAAGTTTTCTTCTCTGTATCTTTAGGACTTCCCTGTTTCCTCTTTCCCTATGAGTTCCAAGTGAAAGGTTATCCAGTAATGCTTGTAGTTAGCTTTCAAAGTGTGGATTTGTTATATCGATTATACTGTGTCTGGCCATTTGATTTGAAGTATCCTTCTTAAACATGCATTAATAAATTTCTGCGGTTTTCTTGTATTCTTTGTAAATATAATTCTTACAATATGATCAATTTGATGTTTGTATTGAACATTCTGTTTGGTTGTAAACAATAGTCTCTTGACATTCTGTATATTATTCATCAGTACAAAAACTTCTAAAGACTTCCCAATTCTTTCTTGAACATCTGCTTCTTTGCTTTCTTTTCTGTCAATAATGTTATTAAGATAATTTTATGTCTTCTTATCATGTCTCCATTTCCTTGTCATCTAAGGTAGTTGAATTAGCATTGATTGTGCTTATTTTTGGATTTTTAGTGGGTTTTTTCCTTTGTTTATGCTAAGTCAATCTGTGCAGATATTTCTGACACCCTGTGGTTTTTTTTTTTTTTTCAAGAACTTTTTAAAATGCAACAGCAGTGCTGAATTGTCTGCATAAACTAGGTCTTTATGTTATGTCCATGGAGTCTGTTGATTTTGTTCCTTCTTTGTCCCATGGCTGTGTTTGTTATCAGCAGGTATCAAATGGGAACAGTAGTCTTCCCTTTCTGACTCTGACCTTTCTGTTCATTCTGGAACTTTTAATTTATTTTTGCAAAGATAAATCTTCAATATTTATGTTACATAACTCAACCACTTGTAAATGCCATTAGGATTGTTATATAATACTGTTTAGCTTTCCTGTAAACTTTGTTATGCTGAGTTTACTTTTTTGAAACTTTGGGGTGGCATAGGCTAGTTTCTATTACATGAGAGGCTTTTAGTGCCTTAGTCTTATAATAGTAGGTCACAAGTAAAGACCTTTATTTATGACAGTACAGTGCTTGTTTGCACTGAAAGTAAAGTGGACACAGCCTCCCTGGTGCAATAAAGATGTGGAAAATTGTTTGGTGGACAAGAGGAGAGCCATCAGGGCATGGCAAAAATAAAAAAAAAGAGTGGTAGCACCCTAGCTGGGCACACACAGCTACTCAAAAAAGAGTGGTAGCACCCTAGCTGAGCACACACAGCTACTCAAAAAAGAGTGGTAGCACCCTAGCTGGGCACACATATCTACTCAGGACGGAGATGGATGAAAAAGTAGTTTATTTGAAAAACTGGTAAAAAAGGTAAAAAGTGAGCAGAGTTTTGTGAAAGGGTGCGAAATGATAAGTCATTAAAACTTTTCTGAAGACTGCACAAAAGTATGAGCTGTGCTGTGAATAAACAAGAGTAAGTAAAAAAAAGTAAAGAGCCCCCGTCACGCTAAGTTGTATATAGGGAAATATGGTGTTAGTGACCATAAATTTTACAGACTTTCAGCACATGATTTTTAGGGTAATGTGGTCAGTATTATGCTCGTGCCGCTTTACTTTCCCAGAAAAAATCCGGTACCCATTTAATGCTGGGTGAACCCTACCCCTTGTCCTTTGTAGTTCAGTTCACTAACCACTGAGCTATCACGGCTCCCAATAAACAAGAGTATTCCTGATCAGAAGGACTTGGTTGGCTGTTCCATTGCCAGAATAGCTACTTCAAAACTGTGTGTCAGGACATGAATGATGAACTGTGTTAAAAGGTGGATGTTATTAGGGTAGCTTTGCCTGGCATAAAAAACAGTGCACCAGATGGATGGTGTCCAGTATGATGATATCAAAGATTTGTCTGTTAAAGAGCAGGAAGAACTAGCAGACATCTACAACAGTAGCATTGAGAATTCAACTATTAGGGATGATTGGCTGCATAGCAATGTGGTAGAATATTCAGAGTTACCGAATAATCACATTGCAGAACACGGACAGTGGGTAAACTGCTGAAGAAAATAGTTGCCAGGAAGTTAGCCTGTTACTTTGAAAATCGACCTCTTCTTCCATCCATGTTCAAAGGTTACCATCTCGGTAGAGAGACCTGGGGTAATGCTGCTGTTTTTGGCCTCGATGTCTATGAGGGATTTCATTTAAGTGTTGAGACAGGTGCTGTTCCAATCAGCGTTGAGGGGTACAACAAGGTACCATTTGATTTCTTGAAGGCTCATCTGCATGCCTTAATCTACAATCTGAATATGATTACTGTACTAACATCAGGTCAAAGCTGGGGATGTCAGAAAGGAGCGCTACACAGGGAGGACACAGAGAACAGTAACAAATCAACACAGAACTGGAGTTGTCAGTCTCCACAAATGGAGGAACATACAGGGGAAGAAATCTGAGCACTTTTGAACATGTCTGATGTGCAGTGAGGATGATCCTTCAACTAAACTAAGCTAAACTAGTCTCATAATATTCAGTTGACTAACTACAACCAACCCTTAGACATTAAAAAAAGTAAAAAAAAAAGTAAAGTACCCCCCGTCACGCCAAGTGGCGTATAGGGAAATATGGTGTTAGTGACCCTATATTTTACAGACCTTCAGCACATGATTTTTGGGGTAATGTGGTCGGTATTACGCCCGTGCTGCTTTACTTTCCCAGAAAAAATCCGGTACCCATTTAAGGCTGGGTGAACCCGGAGCCGTCGGTTGGGATCGAACCCTACCCCTTGTCCGTAGTAGTCCAGTTCACTAACCACTGAGCTATCGCGGCTCCCACTAATTTTTAGGGAATTAGTAAAACCCAGGTGTCCTCGCCAGGGTACGAACCCCGGCTGTTGCCGTGGTAAGCCAACCGCCTATCGATTGCGCTAACCGGACACCCCCTTAGACATTGAATACTCAATATTTTTTATTTTAGTTTAATATTATCACATGCTTAAAAGTTTTGAATTTTTTCAATAATTTATTACTGCAGTGAAATAGAAGCATATAAATTAGCAGTGGTATCATATTTATGACATATTTTAGCTATTACATACACAGCTTTTTAGGGAGTCCTGATAGCTCAGTGGTTAGTGAACTCGACTACAAAGGACAAGAGGTTGGGTTTGATCCTGATTGATGGCTTCCAGGTTCACCCAGCCTTTAACGGATACCAGATTTTTTTATGGGAAAGTAAAGCGGCATGGGCGTAATACCGACCACAACACCCCAAAAATTATGTATCGAATGTCTGTAAAAATTATTGTCACTAACACTATATTCCTTATATGCCACTTGGCATGGAAGGGCTCTTTACTCTTTTCTTTATATGCACCTTCTTAAATATAGATTTTAGTATGAATTACAAGCCATATAGTCTATTAGTTTGAAGTTATGATAAATTCAGCATCCACATAGGGATTTGGGTGACTTTAATGGGGTTCTCCATAATCATTTGGAAATTTACTCCCATACATAAGTTCCCCCAATCCATGTAGTTGGTGGATTCCAGCAAATGATTAAACTTATTTCAGTTTAGCCCTAGATTATGATTGTAAACCAAACTATAGCTACAACTTCAACTAAATGTGAAACTTTACAGCTAAAAAGAAACCTCTTCAATTTGGAAAAATAATAACATTATTGCTACAAGTCGTTGTATTAGCCATCGTAGGTTATTGTGAACATGACTGTAATTGTTTACTAGTTCTAGGGCCTCTATCCAGACCCATGATTCCATAGCGACATTTATATTCCAATCTCACTGTGATACATTATTGGTTTGGTGCTTGTATTTTTATGATGCTCATTGCCTATCCTGTGGCTTCAAAGGCTTGATTGATGTGTTGCCAACAGCACACAAGCGTTGTGCAGTTGGAATTAAAAGAAAAAACAAAATTTTAATCTTCACCTTTCTGTCAATTTTTACTACGGACAATGAGACTTTTACCACAATTTTGCAGTGTATTTGAATTAATTAAAAGAATCGAAACAATGACTATTCTGGGGTCACCAGCTGTAACATTTAGGAAGGTACGACTTTAAATTTGCATGCAGAAACTGTCAAATTAAAAAAAAATGTGTTTTGAAGTGGTCATTTTTGCGATATAGTTGTAATGTAGGGTTAATATCTGTGATTTTTCATGAATTGTCAAGGGGTTTGACTCCTGATTTTCTTTACTCCCAGGGTGTTTCCTGTTAATAGATGTATCTCTGTGCAGAGAGTATTTGTCTTCTTTTTAAAATTCTCACCAAACTATATTGCTAGAATATAATTTATATGTTATGAAAGACATCCAACATCCTTGGGCACATCCCAACAATGACGTGTAAATAAATCTCAACAGAGTTTCGTGGTTACATACCTCACTACAAGGACAAAGTCAACATTACTGTTCTTACAATTCAGGAAGATGGAAAAATGAAGATGACATCAGATGAAGTACGTCTGGAAACTAACGCTCAGGGCATCAGTCGGGTATGGAACACAAACAGAAGGAAAACAAAACCTTTTAGATATGATGATTCTTCTGTCTATCAAGAGTTAGTGAGGACAGGAGTCATTGACCCCAAGGATGAGCTTTTCACACCAGATATGTTTATCTACCCCAAAACTTGGGCGGAGACTCAGATGGAGAGAAGGACGTTTAACAAATTTTCTGAAGGTCAGAATATTTAGTCAGAAGTTGTATTTTTATAATAGTTTTGGTTTCAATAATTTGTTCCTAAAGTTAGTGATTCAGTTTGGTTTAAATTGTTTGTTCCTGAAGTTAGTGATTCAGTTTGGTTTAAATAATTTGTTCCTAAAGTTAGTGATTCAGTTTGGTTTAAATTGTTTGTTCCTGAAGTTAGTGATCCAGTTTGGTTTAAATAATTTGTTCCTAAAGTTAGTGATTCAGTTTGGTTTAAATTGTTTGTTCCTGAAGTGAACGATGCAGTTTTGGTTTAAACTGTTTGTTCCTAAAGTTAATGATTCAGATTTGGTTTAAATTGTTTTGTTCCTAAAGTGAGTGATTTAGTTATGGTTTAAATTGTTTGTTCCTAAAATGAGTGATTTAGTTATGGTTTAAATTGTTTGTTCCTAAAGTGAGTGATTTAGTTATGGTTTAAATTGTTTGTTCCTAAAGTGAATGATTCAGATTTGATTTATAAATTGTTCCTTAAGAGAATGATTCAGATTTGATTTATAAATTGTTCCTTAAGAGAATGATTCAGTTTTGGTTTAAATTGTTTGTTCCTAAAGAGAATTATTCAATTTTGGTTTAAATCAGTGGTTCCTAATGTAAATGGTATTGTTTTGGTCTCTTTTTTTTTCTTCTCATTTTCTCAGCATTCAAATATATTTTGGTCATGCTGTGTTATTCCCCTTTTGTCAGGACAAAGCCCACAGTCCAATTCTTCGTAGTTTCCCCACAGTTTTATTTCTTAATGTCGCTGTTCTTGGGCCAGATTTGACATCTAAGTTCAACATGGGTGCTAAACTTTCAAGGAAGGTTTTCTGGATTCTTGGACTGTGACACCCATCAGTGTGGGTTCTTTTTAGGCTCAAGAGTCTGCAGTGACCTATCCTGAGACAGAAAATGATGGTCTTGGTGAGCCTTAGCTTCTGGCATAGGGATCCTATTTGCCGTTTATTGGTAGCCATTGCTTCCAACTTCCGCGATAGCTCAGTAGTTAGTGAACTGGGCTACAAAGGACAAGGGGTAGGGTTTCGATCCCAACCGACGCCTTCTGGGTTCATCCAGCCTTTAATGGGTACCTGACTTTTTTATGGGATAGTAAAGCGGCATGGGCGTAATACCGACCACATTACCCCAAAAATCATGTGCTGAAAGTCTGTAAAATTTATAGTACATCCGATTTCAGCCAGTATTTTATTCAGATTTGCATTCCTTAGCCTTTGATTGTCTCCAATCTTCCTGCAAGGCAGCAGTTGATCTTTTCTGTAGGGGGATTCTGCCCTTAGATGGTCGGCCCTCCCAGGTTTACAAGCACCATCTGCCCGAGTCACTACAGGTGACTAACGATGTCCTTTTAAGAGCGTTCGTTCATTCGCTTTCGTCAGCTTTGACCTCTGACGAAGTCCCACCCACTCAATTTTTGTGGGACTGAATTTTTGCGTGTAAAGTCTGTTTTTATCCCATTACAGGATGTCCCTCGCCATGCAGGCAGATTTACTCCGACTTCAGAGGTACTAATTTTTAGGGAATTAGTAAAACCCAGGTGTCCTCGCCAGGGTACGAACCCCGGCTGTTGCCGTGGTAAGCCAACCGCCTATCGATTGCGCTAACCGGACACCCCTTTTAAGAGCGGATAATGAAGAGTCCTTGAGCAAATGCATCAGAATTATACGATTATTCATAGTTGTTCTGTTAATGAGGAATTAAGTTAAATTTTTGTTATGAAAGCTGTTCTTGTGAGAGTGAGCCATGAATGGCTATTCTGAATAATTTGTGCTTGAGACGATTTTAGAGAATGTTGAGGACAAGTTTATGGAACTAAGAGGAGTAAGCACATGAAGTTATGGAATTAAAGTGGACAAAGAATATGGGTTTATAGAATTAAGAGGACAAAAAGATGAGTTCATGAAACCAAGAGGATGAAAAAGATGAGTTTATGGAGCCAAGAGAGCAATGGAGATGAGTTTATGGTGTCAAAAGGACAAAAAAAAAGATGAATTTCTGGAACCAAGTGGACAAAGAAGATGAGTTTATGGAACCAAAAGGACAGTGATGATGAGTTTATGGAACAAAGAGGACAATGATGGTGATCTTATTGAACCAAGAGGATAAAGAAGATGAGTTTATGGAACCCAGAGGACAAATAAGTTTTTGGAACAAAGAGGACAGTGATGATGAGTTTATGGAACTAAGAGGATCGTGATGATAGGTTTTTGGAACCAGTCAGTCAGTGAGTTTAAGTAATCAAGGAAATGGTGAATGTTGAGTTTTAATTATTAAGGCTTATGGATTTTGTGAGTCCTGTAAAATGTAATTGTGAATATGAAGTTGTGAGTTTATGTACTGACAGTGGTGGAAGTGCATATGATGTTGGAAATCACTGGTTTAAATCATGTTTATGATATAATATAATGTCCTCAGGGTTTGAACAATTATCTACCTTGTATTTCCTGATCTGTCTGATATGGAAGACTGTATTGGAGTTAAATGTAATTTTTTCAGGTTATTTCTTTCTGTTTTATTTGTATAGCTCAGCATGTGTTTGCTCTGAATACCTATTAAAATACAGTAGAATTCGGTTGTAAGGAGATCCTAGAGACCATCAAAATTTTGCTGTTATAACTATATCTCATACTTTATATCCAATTTATGTTTAATAATAGTTCGTTCGTTCGTTCGCTTTCGTCAGCTTTGACCTCTGACGAAGTCCCACCCACTCAATTTTGTGGGACTGAATTTTGCGTGTAAAGTCTGCTTTATCCCATTACAGGATGCCCCTCGCCATGCAGGCAGATTTACTCCGACTTCAGAGGTACTAATTTTTAGGGAATTAGTAAAACCCAGGTGTCATCGCCAGGATACGAACCCCGGCTGTTGCCGTGGTAAGCCAACCGCCTATCGATTGCGCTAACCGGACACCCTTTAATAATAGTGAAATGTACTGTGTAAACAAAGAAATAGCTCTCAAACATGTTAAATGTGGATAAGCTGAGGATTGTACCAACAATAAGTGTGACACTTTTTCCCAGTCACAATAATTTCTTGTCAACCCATTGTTCAAGTATGGACCCTGTCATCCATGATTTCTTGTTAAACTTGTACCAAGTCGACAGTGTTCTTATATTTTTAAAACAACATGGCTTCTCAAATTTTCCTGTTGTGAGCAGGGGCAGCTTTTCACCATTCATGTTGGCAGCAAACAGAATGGAAATTCTGTCTTTTGGAATCTGGTAAACACTGCATGCTTCTTCTTTTTCAGCGAGTGTGTGGGTTTGGGTCACACTCATAAAATAGACTTGTCTCATCTTCATTGTATATATTCTTTGATTTCAATTGCTTGAGAATTTCCTGTAGTTTATTTTGAAACTGACCTTACAGACTTTCGTTGTAATTCCATCTCACACTTTGAATCAGTTCATTCAGCCCACACTTAGGTTGAAGTTGGTATGAAGTAGACTCTCAGCCAGCTCTTGTCCATTTTTAATAAGGATGGGTCTTGAAATTGGGGTATTCTTGCTCCTAGCTTGCTGGAACAATGTATGCCAACACAATCAACGTCTCCATAATCAGCTTCCTAATTTTCTTTCTATTCTGCCCAAAACAACTGCTTGTAAACACCGACATAATGTTTCTGTCCTTCAGGATTGTGTGTAATGTACAAAAAGTAAAAAGTAAAGTACCCCCATCACGCCAAGCGGCATATAGGGAAATATGGTGTTAGTGACCCTATATTTTACAGACCTTCAGCACATGATTTTTGGGGTAATGTGGTCGGTATTACGCCCGTGCTGCTTTACTTTCCCAGAAAAAAATCCGGTACCCATTTAAGGCTGGGTGAACCCGGAAGCCGTCGGGTTGGGATCTAACCCTACCCCTTGTCCTTTGTAGTCCAGTTCACTAACCACTGAGCTGTTGCGGTCCCCCTGTGTGTAATGTGCTTGAGGAAATTTTATCATGTTCACTGCCTATTTCTTCTTTTGATTTTAATTGCTTGTCCACTTTCTCTGTCAACATAACTATCATTTCAAGTGATAAGAACTCGCATTTCTTGCCAGTACTGGAATCCATCACGTTAACAAATGTAATGACTTGCAAATAGAAAATTGAACAAGCATATAGATGTGCAACATTAATCAGCATTTATTTTGAAAGACTATCGGCCCCTGCCTATCCAATAAAAAAACAGTCATTTCTCCAGCCGCAGCCACAACTTGTGCTGTATACTTTGTTTCCCACCAAAACCATACCTCTCACATCCTCTGCCATGGGCAAGTAAGCATTACCAGTCATGCCTAGTCTGCTTGGCCCTTTTACACACAGACAAGAAAAGTACACCATTAATAGTTTTTCTTTGGCTAGGCAGATTTCGTAGCTTCAAGACTTCAAGGAGACCTTGAACATGACAACAGAAGAAGTGGGAGATCGGGCCAGAGACAGAGATTCTTTCAAACAAAATGTGGTAATACAATGTTCAACAAATGACATGTGACCTGATGATGATGGCAGATTTCACAAAATACGTATAGCCGATTTGCAGACTAAGTAATAGTGTTGTAAAAGAATTTTTTTAATATAGGATACTAAAAATAATAAAGATGAAAATTTTGGGAATTTTAACAATTGCTATTATATCAGGATTCTCTCTATAACCACTCTCGTTATTAGTGGTTTACTGTATTAGGACTTATTTTCCTTTTTATTAATTTATTGTTGAAAATTTTGAGTTTTGATATTTTGGTTTTTCAATTTTTAACAAAATCTTTTACTGAGAAGGGAGCAAGTTTCTAATAAGGATGATGAATTTCATATTTGCATAATGTACTTTCAGGAGAAACTATTTTTTCATCTTGTGTCTTGTGCAACAAATTACCAGTCAGTGGTTTTCAACACGAATGTGGAGCTATCTGTTGTTTTCAGTGCTGGAAAGAGAAAGTGTTTGAGGTAATTTTGTAGATGTAGTTGTAATATGAAATAATTTTACTAGTAGTCATCATCATCATCAAGTACCATGCCTGTGCTGGCGTAGGTGATCATGTTTCTCATAACTTTCGATCTCGACAGCTATTTATCATTTCTGTTATTGACCTTCTGCCAAGCCATTCTGTTAAGCTGTCTAGCATCTTTTCTCTTTGCTTCCCTCTATCTCTTTGTCCCTCATTTTTCCCAGTTGTTACAATATATTCCAGCTGTTCTATTCTCATTACGTGGCCATAAAATGATGATTGTTTCTTCCTAATATTGGAAATTAGCTATCTCATTGCTTTGGCCTCTTTCAGAACATTTTCATTACTCTTCTTATCTGTCCATGGTATTCTTAACATTCTTCTGTAAAACCACATTTCTACAGTCTCCAGTGACTTTCTTGTCTGTTGTTCTATTGTCCATGATTCACATCCATATGTTAAGATTGGTTCTATATAACATTTAAGAACTCTTTTTCTTGTTTTCATTATCAAAAATGTATTGCACAGCAACTGCCTCATATTTTTTTTAAACTGCTTTTGCTTAAGTTATTCTGCATCTCACCTCTGATGTTAACATGGTTCCCAGGTATTTAAATTTACTGGTAATAATTGTAGATAAAAATAATTAGTAGAAACAGTTGTAGGTAATGTAGTTTGAGGATAGTTGTAGTTTTGGGGTGATGTTGTTACAGTTAAAGTTTAAGGTAATGTAGTATTTATAGTTTGAAATAATTTGTGATAATAGTAATATTAATTGATCTAGTGTAATGTGATAGTAATGGTTGTAGTGTGAAGTAATGTAGTAGTAATAGATGTGATGTTTAATAGTATTGTCATAATGATTGTAATTTGAGCTAATGGTGGTAGTACTAGTAGTTTTAAAAGTATGTGTAGTGTGTGCAGCAAAGTCTTTTCACAGAAAGAACTCTTCTGTGTCTGTTGTTACAAAGTTATGTCTGTTGTTACAAAGTTATGTCTGTTGTTGATGATTCACTTGTATGAGTTCTTTTTGATCAAGTAGCATGTGGTCTTTTGACACATTGTTGTGGATTGTTATACTGGAGAGGCTATTGCTGTGGATTGTTATGCCCTATTGCTGTAGATTGTTATGCTCTATTACAGTAGATTGTTATGCTGGAGAGTCTATTGCTGTAGATTGTTATGCTGGAGAGTCTATTGCTGTAGATTGTTATGCTGGAGAGTCTATTGCTGTAGATTGTTATGCTGGAGAGTCTATTGCTGTAGATTGTTATGCTGGAGAGTCTAATGCTGTAGATTGTTATGCTGGAGAGTCTATTGCTGTAGATTGTTATGCTGGAGAGTGTATTGCTGTAGAAGGTTATGCTGGAGAGTCTATTGCTGTAGATTGTTATGCTGGAGAGTCTATTGCTGTAGATTGTTATGCTCTATTGCTGTAGATTGTTATGCTGGAGAGTCTATTGCTGTAGAATGTTATGCTGGAGAGTCTATTGCTGTAGATTGTTATGCTGGAGAGTCTATTGCTGTAGATTGTTATGCTCTATTGCTGTAGATTGTTATGCTGGAGAGTCTATTGCTGTTGATTGTTATGCTCTATTGCTGTAGATTGTTATGCTGGAGAGTCTATTGCTGTAGATTGTTATGCTGGAGAGTCTATTGCTGTAGATTGTTATGCTCTATTGCTGTAGATTGTTATGCTGGAGAGTCTATTGCTGTTGATTGTTATGCTCTATTGCTGTAGATTGTTATGCTGGAGAATCTATTGCTGTAGATTGTTATACTGGAGAGTCTATTGCTGTTGATTGTTATACTGGAGAGTCTATTGCTGTAGATTGTTTTGCTCTATTGCTGTAGATTGTTATACTGGAGGCTCTATTGCTGTAGATTGTTATGCTGGAGAGTCTATTGCTGTAGATTGTTATGCTCTATTGCTGTAGATTGTTATGCTGGAGAGTCTATTGCTGTTGATTGTTATAAAATACAAAAAAATGGTATGTTAGAAGCTGTATGTGATAAGTGGACGACACAGACTAAACGACGTTTCGGCCCAATAGGCCTATTGGGCCGAAACGTCGTTTAGTCTGTGTCGTCCACTTATCACGTACAGCTTCTAACATACCATTTTTTTTTATTTTTTAATTTTTCCTCATATTCAGCTTTACTGCAGCTTCGCATTTTTATGCATTCAATTGCATTTCTTTGCCTTAACCCCTTGTTGATTGTTATGCTCTATTGCTGTGGATTGTTATACATTTTACAGGCCTTCAGCACATGATTTTTGGGGTAATGTGGTCGGTATTACGCCCATGCTGCTTTACTTACCCAGAAAAAAATCTGGTACCCATTTAAGGCTGGGTGAACCCGGAAGCCGTCGGTGGGGATTGAACCCTACCTCTAAATAAATCTACACACACAGATATTTTGAGTGGAAAAGCTCATGTATTATGGCTTGCTATAGGCTAGTGACACAACACATCCATACCCACTTAACAAATTAATGCAGAAGATAATGAAGTATATGGAAAATATTTCTTCTTCTAATTCCTTTTAACTCCCTTTGGAGCTTAGGTCTTCAACAAACACTTTCTAAACCGTTCTGTTTCTTGTTATTCTTTTAATATCGTTCCATGTCTTCCCCATCTTCATCTTTCCTTCTGCTTATCTTCTCCAAATATATTTATTGCCCTTCCTCTTGGTTTCCTTCCGTAGGTATTCCAAAAAAGATAATGTTATGTAATATTCTCAGTTGGTTTCCCAGTGTGTCCTATCTATCTCCACAGTCTTTGTCTTATCTCTTTATCTATATGTATTTGTCTGGTAATTTCCCATAGTTCTAAGTTAGTGATTTTATCTTGCCATTTCCATCCTTTTATTGTACACAAGCATCCATTAATGAATGTCTGTATCTTCATGAATGTCATTTTTGTTGTTCTCCATGTTTCACAGCCATAATAGGATTGATTTAACATTGGAGTTGAAAATGTTTTTTTTTCTTTCACATGCTAAACTAGAAAATAGAACATATATTGTGAACAAGGAAGATATTTTTTAACTTCACACTTTGATAGAATTGTTTAGAATTAACTTAGAATTATTTTGTTCATGAACCATAAATGGCTGTTGAAGATGATCCTGATTTTCCTAAACATTATATCCTTAGTGTTGTTTGTCACTTCTGTTGCCTACTTATTTTTGTGCCATAGTGCCAAGATGTTTAGTCCCTTTCTTCTATTTTACATTCAGTTCCTTATTTGTTTACCAGTTTCACTTTTTGCCACATTGTTCTTTCTTACCTTATAAAATACTGTCATTCACTCTCTCTGATACAAGTACTTGAGTTATTTGCAGGTCATCATCATTGCACTCCGAACATGTCCATAGGTGCTCAGATGCCCTCCTCAGCAAGTCCTGCAGTGTCCAGTGACTGAAGACTCCAGTTCTGTGTCTTGTTTTATGTCCACTAAGTTTCTAATTTCTGGCTGTGCCCATCTTAACTCCCATCTCTTTCATCCGAAGGAGTGACATGGACTCATGGTTGTCAATGTCCTGTTCCCTTACCACATCTTGAAAGACATTGATGATGTCTGCCTAATCCATTGGTTTACTGTCTTGGAAGAAGATAATTTGTGCCTAATAAATGGAATATGCTTCATTATGTACTTTTCCTCAGCTAAACATAATTTATTTCCTTAACTTAATTTGTATCTATAAAATATGAATTTAAAATTACTTCAGTCATTTAAAGAATAGAAATTAATCAATTTTGTTAAATGTCTTTATTTACACTCCAGGGACCAGAGGAACGAAAATGCCCTTATCCGCATTGTGGTACACGTGTAAAGAGAAAACACTTGAAGCCAGTCAAAGATATTTGTGTATCTTAATATAAGATATTAATAGCATTCTGTTCTGCACTAAAATATTAATAAAAATTAAAAAGGATGTAAGACTTAATTAATAAAAAGAAAGGCACTAAAGCTGAAATTGAAGACAGATTATTTAAAGATGTCAAAGCTATCATTAAAAATTACTGTGATAAAAAAAGAATGGATATTAAAATATTATTAAAGATTGATACAAAAAGCAACATACTACTACTACAACTTAAGAGGCCAAGTGATGATCTTCAAATTACAGATTATGAACTGACTACTGTAGATACTACTATCATGTGTACAATGAACGAAAAATGTTGACATACACTATATCATACATATATGCACTCATATGGGGAATACAAACTATCTTCTTGTTCTTCAGCTACTGCTATATATTTAGATGTTTTGACTAGCGTGGGTCACAAACAAGATGGTGCTTTTGAGCTCTTCACTGGTTCCCAAAAGTTTGTCATCAGAGTTGTTGTTATGGATTGTTGAAGACAGAGGGGTAGATAATAAATAAGACAACGATGATAAGGAGGCTTCATAATGTTCTTGACACTACAACATTTGTTGTAAATCATCACTAGGACTCAGATTTTTATGACATGTCATATTTTTTCGTGACATGTACTTTTGAAATCCAAGTTAATTTATACCTTTCTTTAAGACCACTTTTAGTTGATTTATTGTATATTAGAATGCATCTATTTTCTATTATAAAAATTGATAATTTAACATAATTTTTAATAACAAATGAGTAATTAATTTGTCATATTCTATCTATTTTACATTTTTAGTAATTTTTTTGTATTTTTTAGGTCATAAAGGCATGCATATTTAGATGGTTTTTAGGACATATTTGATATTTTTTGGGTCATAAAAAATCCGAGCCCTAATCATCACTGACTATTAATGTGACATTTACTTATAACTGGTGTAGTTGCACATCAAGTTTATTGCATCGTTGTCATGATCTGCTCGAAAACATATTATATCAACATGGTTCATACTGTTCAACTTACATCAGCAGCTGCAACCACTACACATTGAAGGCTATATCTACTACTAAAGTCATTGATTCTGCAATGCTCAAAAGGTTATCACCAAACTTTACTTGTGTCATCTATGGCCTAGTTGATCTTGTCTTATTATTTTACAATCAGCGTCTATTGGCTCAAGTTCTATACTAATGGTTAACATTTCTACCTCAACTAGTGGCTTCTCGCCAAGACTCAGCTGGTACTATAACTCATTATTGACACTCCGTGCGCACTTCCGTTCTTTCAGAAGAAAGATTATTCTTAGATCTTACAGGGAACTTTTTATTAACATTTTTTTCTCCTTTACTTTTCATTTCTCTTTCTAGTTTGACTTTTTAATTATTTTTTTAAAATTTTAAATACATATTTGTATGTGTGTTGTATGTTTGTTCCTGTTGAAGGCCTTTGTGCCAAAATGTCATTCTGATTTGTGGTATCCACTTGTTCATTGAAGCTTGAACCATAACATTTTTTTCTCTATATATTTTTTCATTTCTCCTCACTGTTAGCTTCACTGCAGCTTCGCATTTTGATGCATTTATGTGCATTTCTTTGCCTTAACCCTACAATATCTCAGCTTGAGTTACTCTCAATAAAGCTTATCCTCTCTCTGAATTATTATCGTAGAAAGCTATCATTGGAATCACTTGAAATATACACTTTATCTAACTATAAAACACAATGAACTTTCTACGTCTAGCTTTTAAAATACACTTATTAACTAATTATGTCAGTCTTTATGGCTGTTTGTCAATAACTAACTTGCATAGTATAATTAGGAGGTGTGACCTAATATGATCTCTAGCTCTGAAATCTTAGTTCTCTGTCATTTCAGTTGATCTCTATCTATCTATTGACCTTTCGAGTCGTAGCCGGCCCATAGGGCGTAGACCAAGATACTCACTCTCTTATCTGAATTTTTTGTTCTAGCAGTTTTCATTTCTTTTAAAGATATTTTATCAAATCTCGCCATTTGTCTCTGTTTTGTGCAAGCAGCTCTATCTCATTGAAGGAGCCGATTCCTGCTGCTCTTGCCTCTCTCATCAATGTTCTTCACAGTGTCTCTCTGGGTCTTCCTCTTTTCCTCTTACCTGTTGTTTCCCACATGAGGGCTTGCTTTGCTATTCGGTTATTATCTCTTCTCATCACATGTCCAACATATGACCATCGTCTTTTCTTTATTACTGAAGATATTAGTGGTTGATTGGCAATTTCTCGAATTTCCTCGTTTGTTTTGAATTTGTTCCACGCTATACCAAGTATTTTCCTTAGACATTTATTTTCAAATGTGTTCAACTTTGTTTCTATATCTCTTGTTGTTTTCCAGCTTTCACATGCATACATAAGGGTTGATAGTACATTTGATTTGAATAGTCTAAGTTTTGTGTTTGTGCTGATGAGTTTTGATTTCCACAACTTTTCAAGGCTTCTGAAAGACATTGCTGCTTTAGCTATTCTGATTCTAATTTCTTTGCTTGTATCCCCTTCTCGATCAATGTGACTTCCAAGATAGATAAAGTAATCGATCTCTTCCACTGGTTTGTTTTCCATGTATATTTTGTTGTCTGTTGGAATTAAGCTTTTCACGACTTTAGTCTTTTCATGATTGATCTCAAGCCCAATTCTGCTGACTATTGATGATAGTTCATTTGTGTTTTCCTGTCCTGAAGGACCAGTCCTTCCTCTGTTTAAACTGCACATGTGTGTAACCATCATACAAGTCTTTAATAATATTTATGATTTTTTATGGTAAGCCTTATTGCTTCAGAATTTTCCACAAAGAATCTCAATGAATACTGTCAAATGCTTTTTTTTGAAGTCGATGAAGTTAAGTACAAAAGGTTTTTGCTTCTCAATGTGTTCCTCCAATATAAGTCATAGAGTAAAAATGTGGTAAATGCAGCTTCTCTCTTTTCTAAACCCAGCCTATTCTTCACACATTACTGTATCTATTGAATCCTTTATTCTATTTAGGATGATTTTGCAGAATAACTTTGAGGCAACTGATAAAAGTGTCACGCCTCTCCAGTTGTTACAATCTCTAAGATTTCCCTTTTTTTGGAATATTAACAATGATTCCTTTTTTCCATTTATGAGGCGTCTTCTCTGCTTTCCAAATGATGTTGAACATTTTCTGGAGATGTATTAAATTATGGCTATCAATTGCCTTGAGTATCTCAGCTATTAACTTATCCTCTCCAGCAGCCTTGTTATTGGCCATACGCTTTAAGGTGATTTCTATTTCGCTCAAGGTGAAGTCATCTAAATTCAAATCTAATTCTGCTGCTGGTGTTTTAGCTTCAAAATCTATTAAACTGTGGGGTGGTAGACGGTTAAGAACTTCTTTGAAGTGTTCCGCTTTTCATGTCTTTAGTCTTTTCATGATTGATCTCAAGCCCAATTTTTCTGGCTATTGATGATAGTTCATTTGTGTTTTCCTGCATCGTTTTTATCTGACTGCTGATGAGAACTATGACATCAGCAAAGTCGAGATCCTCCAAATGGTCTCCTTGAATCCATTCGATGCCTTTATTACCAGTGCAGCATTTCTTCATCATGAAGTCCATAACAACTCCAAATAACAAGGGCGATAAAATACATTATTGTTTAAACCCAGTTTCTATAGGGAAACATTCGCTCAGTCCTTTCTCTGTTCGAACTGCACATGTGTAACCATCATGCATGTCTTTAATAATATTTATTATTTTTTATGGCAAGCCTTATTGCTTCAGAATTTTCTACAAAGAATCTCAATGAATACTGTCAAATGCTTTTTTTGAAGTCGATGAAGTTAAGTACAAAAGGTTTTTGCTTCTCAATGTGTTCCTCCAATATAAGTCATAGAGTAAAAATGTGGTAAATGCAGCTTCTCTCTTTTCTAAACCCAGCCTATTCTTCGTGCATTACTGTATCTATTGAATCCTTTATTCTATTTAGGATGATTTTGCAGAATAACTTTGAGGCAACTGACAAAAGTGTAACTCCTCTCGAGTTGTTACAATCTCTGAGATTGTCTTTTTTTGGAATCTTAACAATGATTCCTTTTTTCCATTTATGAGGCGTCTTCTCTGCTTTCCAAATGATGTTGAACATTTTCTGGAGATGTATTAAATTATGGCTATCAATTGCCTTGAGTATCTCAGCTATTAACTTATCCTCTCCTCAAGGTGAAGTCATTTAAATTTACATCTAATTCTGCTGCTGGTGTTTCAGCTTCAAAAACTATTAAACTGTGGGGTAGTGGACGGTTAAGAATTTCTTTGAAGTGTTCTGCCCAACGGGCTTTTATGTCTGCGCTTGTTGTTAGCATTAATCCAGATTTGTCTAGATTTGGTGTTCCACTGGATGTATAGGTGTTTGTCAGCATCTTTTGTACAGTATAGAGAGTTCTGCTGTCTCCTGTAATTGCAGCTGTCTCTGCTTTCTCTGCTAAATTGTCTATATAAGCTCTTGTATCTCTTCTTGCTGAACTTTTTACTTTGTTGTCTAATTCGTTGTATGTTGCTTTTGCCAGGACCTTTCCAAGATCTGTCTGTACATTAGTCATGGCTCTCTTAGTTTCTCTTCATTCTTTGATGTATTTCCATGTAGTGTTTGAAATCCAAGCTCGTTTTTTCCATTTTCTTCAGTCCATTTTTATTATGAATTAAAACTCAGATCCAAACACCTCATGTATAGTGCACTGGACAAGCTACTTCTATTCTCCAGTCCTCTAAGTCCCCCGGCAGACCCCAGTAATGGGAAAATGCAGTAAAGATGTTGAATAATTGTGAAAAAAAGTTCAGTGTGAGTGATTATAAAGAACATGGTTTGTAGCTCCTGTCTTTGATCCACTGGTTAGGTTGTAGCTCCTGTCTTTGATCCACTGGCTACTAAACCCAAATCATGGAATTTGTTGTTCCAGAGAGGATACATGTCCATCATACTAAGTGTACATGGAAATCTTGTACATGGTAAGGAAATCAATAATTACACAAGAGAATGCTGTCATCCCACATGTCTCAAAATATTAAGTTTATTCAATTTTTTTTTTTTTTTTACTTTATTGTGATTTTAAAATATATCATTACACCACACCTTATTGTAATGTATTCTATAGAACTACATTTACCTTACACCAAGAACATTATTTCTGCTATTAAAACTTACTGTGTTCTGAATGAAGCTATTGAGTTTTGTTATTGAGATAAGCATTTTAGAGATGCAATATTTATGTTTTCTAATGTGTCTTTTTATTTGCTTATTAAAGCTGAGGTGTTCATTGTTTGTGAGTCCTCTTTATATTGATTGTTCAGGTGTTTAAGACACACTAATGTAATAAGTGGGTAATATTTATGGAATCTCAACAAATTCATCTGCCATTAACTGAAAGGTTTTCAAAATATGCCCCAGTAGAAGAAGACTTAGTGGTTTCTAGCCCAGCACTATCACCAACAGGGATCTTCTCATTAAAACTTGTTTTTGGGGTATCACTCAAATCCTTCCCCACAGTTATTGTTATAGTATAGATTTGTTATATATAATATAGAGTTATTGACGATTCAAAGAATCACCACTGCCACCATATGCTAGCTGAAAGAACTGAAGTTGGTCTCAACACAGATTATGCCTTATGGCACACGTGAAGATCTAGAAAATGAAGGGGGAGAATTGGATAAATTTTTTATTCCTTAAATATTTTGCCCAGACAGCAGCATTTTTTATTTTTGGCCTATTCTTTTTGACTTTTAAATGCCAAGAGTTCTGTTTTTTGTTGTTATCTGAGAGGGCTAGATACTGAATCTCACTACCCCAGAGACCAGAGAAGGGTAAAGTCTTGCAGAAACAATGAATCCAAATAGAAAAATGTCCCCGTCTGTGATCTAAGCAGCGACCTTGTTTAGAAGCAATTTTGTTACATCTGGACAACCCAACTTCCAGAATGGTTGATAAAGAACATGAAGAGAATGGCTTGTTTCATTCATTAATTTTCCTCTCAGGCCGAAGGCAGCACATAGGGTGGAAGTCATAGTTCTTCATTATTGATTATGGTTATGGTTTAGTAGGAGCCGTGGTAGGTTAGTGAACTGGACTACAAAGGACAAGAGGTAGGGTTCGATCCCAACTAACGGCTTCTGGATTCACCCACCCGTAAATTGGTACCGGATTTTTTTTCTGGGAAAGTAAAACGGCACGGGTGTAATACTACCACATTACCCCAGAAATCAGGTGTTGAAGTTCTGTAAAATTTATGGT
This sequence comes from Megaustenia siamemsis, assembly GCA_032433765.1. Taxonomy (NCBI): domain Eukaryota; kingdom Metazoa; phylum Mollusca; class Gastropoda; order Stylommatophora; family Ariophantidae; genus Megaustenia; species Megaustenia siamemsis. Next base: position 31,056,526 of record JAVIAB010000160.1, on the reverse strand, counting down.
CACTGACACCATATTCCCTATACGCCACTTGGTGTGACGGGACTCTTTACTTTTTTTTTTTTAGTGGTTAGTTGAAGGCTCCATTATCACTGCAAAGGAATAAAAATCCATAATTGCTCAACACCCCATACCAGTGGAATCCCTAGAAGTAAAACTCATCTCATTGAAGAATCCAAACAAAGAAAGACCGCTGTAGTCCCCATCATAGCAGCTACAGCACACACCAAAAGACATAAGGCCAAGCGGCACCGAAAGTGAATGCAACAGAACTGTCCTTTGTCATACGATATTATCATTCATCGTTAGAAATAGGAATATTGAGACACGATCTGGGTGAAAAACACAGGTCATGCCATAATGTGTGGCTATCTTAGACATGCTATAATGTGTGGCTATCTTAGACATGCCATAATGTGTGGCTATCTTAGACATGCCATAATGTGTGGCTATCTTAGACATGCCATAATGTGTGGCTATCTTAGACATGCCATAATGTGTGACTATCTTAGACATGCTATAATGTGTGGCTATCTTAGACATGCTATAATGTGTGGCTATCTTAGACATGCCATAATGTGTGGCTATCTTAGACATGCCATAATGTGTGGCTATCTTAGACATGCCATAATGTGTGGCTATCTTAGACATGCCATAATGTGTGGCTATCTTAGACATGCCATAATGTGTGACTATTTTAGACATGCCATAATGTGTGGCTATCTTAGACATGCCATAATGTGTGGCTATCTTAGACATGCCATAATGTGTGGCTATCTTAGACATGCCATAATGTGTGGCTATCTTAGACATGCCATAATGTGTGGCTATCTTAGACATGCCATAATGTGTGGCTATCTTAGACATGCCATAATGTGTGGCTATCTTAGGCATGCCATAATGTGTGGCTATCTTTGACATGCCATAATGTGTGGCTATCTTTGACATGCCATAATGTGTGGCTATCTTAGACATGTCATAATGTGTGGCTATCTTAGACATGCCATAATGTGTGACTATCTTAGACATGCCATAATGTGTGGCTATGCTAGACATGCCATAGTGTGTGGTTATCTTAGATATGCCATAATATGTGGCCATCTTAGGGATTCCATCATGTGTGACTATATTCATCATCATCATGTGCCATAGCGGTTGGCGTAGGCGATCATGTCCTTCCACAATCTTCTATCTACAGTGCATTGTATCAGTTCTGTTGTTGACTGTTTTCCACGCCATGACACCAAACTATCCAGTATTTTCTCTCTTTGTCGTCCGCAATCTCTCTTTCCTTTTATTTTGCCAGTTGTAACCAAGTATTCCAACTTTTCTCTTCTCATGATGTGCCCGAAAAATGATGATTGTTTCTTTCAGTTTTTTAAGATTTCCCTTTTTGTGTTGACCTCTTTGAGAATTTTCTCATTGGGGTTTTTAGCTGTCCAGGGAACTTTCAACATTCTTCTGAGAAATTCCACCTCTGTGGCCTCTAATCGTCTTTTCATTTGTTGTGACTATGTTAGAGATGCCATAATGTGTGTTAGAAAATGCGAGACAGAAATAATCGTTCGTTCGTTCGTTCGCTTTCGTCAGCTTTGACCTCTGACGAAGTCCCACCCACTCAATTTTGTGGGACTGAATTTTGCGTGCAAAGTCTGTTTTATCCCATTATAGGATGCCCCTCGCCATGCAGGCAGATTTACTCCGACTTCAGAGGTACTAATTTTTAGGGAATTAGTAAAACCCAGGTGTCCTCGCCAGGGTACGAACCCCGGCTGTTGCCGTGGTAAGCCAACCGCCTATCGATTGCGCTAACCGGACACCCACAGAAATAATCAAGAGAATCTTTCTTTCTGTTATTCATCTGATGACTACTAAAGGAATTGATTGTTCTCTTCATCACTCGTCCTTAAAACGACCGTTTCACCAATATCAAAATGATACAAGACATGTAAATAGAATATAATTTGATGAAAGTTTACACTAATCAAATTGAGAGTGACGCACTGTGCAGCTAAACGTACGGAAAGAGTTAAGAACGAAGAAAGTTAGAAAGAATCATTTAACATGTTTCTAACAAAACTAATAAAATATATAGAACTCTTAAAGAGACGCAAAAAACACTTGAAAGTATGCAATATTTAATGTGAAAATACAAGGTTAATAAAGCAGAGGCAGATAAAGACTAATGTGAGCTGACAAAATCAAGAGAAGGACATAAGAATCTATGACAACATGTATCAAAGCAAGTTTAAAAAATAAAAAAGAAGTAAAAGATTGCAGCATTAGGCATATGAGGCATATAGTGTTGGTGCCAATATATTTCCTTGACCAATGGCACATTTTTTTATGACGATGACGTGGTATGTATCACGCCAAGCAGTCTTTACTTCCCATCAAAATCTCAGTTAACCATTTTTATAAGTTGGGTGCACCCCGGAGTCTTTTGGGCTCGAAAAAAAAAAAAAATCAATTTCTGTGAATTGAATTCGGACTTTTCTGTTTAGGAAACGAGCACACTAGCCACTCGAAGGCAAGAGACAGAGATGAAGACACTTGGGAGGACACCAGCCTTGATAGAGAGCAGAGATACACAAGTGCTGATAGAGAAACCAAACTTCGCATGTATGTCGAGACATCCCGATGATTTGATTCCAAAATATTGCATTGGGATGGCAGCTTTATTTCCCAACCCAAACGAATTTGTAGACAAACACCAGACATACCAAGATTGTCAGACCCCCCCCCCCCACCCTCTTTTACTGCCCATATCAGAACAGATTCCCCTGGACAGAAGAGTCCGGATTGTCGATATAAATACGGACAGAGGTGAAAGGAATACTGGACAGGTAGGAACAGATTAGTATACAGCGTTAAACAATCGCTCTCAGTTTCTTGGATGAGGAATACCAACAAGATCTGTGGGTTCGTGTGTATACAGATGGATCAGCGCAGAATGCAGTAAAGAATTATGGATAAGAATCCACACAAGAAATTCAAGCTATAAAGTTGGCAACAGGAAAATTGCTGAATAGTAATCCTGACTCAAATGCGACCACCAATATCATTAACACTCAATCAGAACATCCTCACAGGCAAAGGGGCAGAAAATCTACTGATAGAGACTTACAAAAACATTAGTAGAATAAACATTGCAATAGACAAACAGAAAGCTGCAAGACGGGAAAACCAAGATGCAAAACACATGCCTTTAGCACCAGAAGAGCATCAGACGACCATCTTTACCCCAACTGAATTAGATGTTGCCCTCAAAGGATTGAAGCTCAAAAGTTCCCCTGATAAAGATGGAATCGCCAACGAAGTGCTCCTAAATCTGGAACAGAAAGCCAAGAGTCAGCTTCTAAGGATACAAAATGCTAGCTGGAAGAGAGGTCATGTGCCGGCAATCTGGAAAGAGGCTATTATGGTGCCCATCCTCAAGTGTGGAAAAGATCCACTAGACCCAAGTAGCTAAAGACCAATTAGCTTTACTGAGCTGCCTGAGTAAACTCATAGAAAGGCTGGTTAACAGAAGACTTACGTGGCATTTGGAGACAAAACAACAAATCGTACCACAACAAAGTGGCGATCCATGGTGGCAAACCTTCGATACATAAACAACACACGATGTTGATGTTGACATTTAATTTAAAGAGACACGATGGTAATGATTAACATACTGAACACCATAGAAGGAAAAACATAAAGGCTTAATGTTTATCATTGAAAGCAGAGCTGAAGTGCACTGATAGCGTCAAGTGGTGGACTTTTAATCGAAAGAGTGCAACTTCACTGCAAGAGAGAGAGAGAGAGAGAGAGAGAGAGACAGGAAGAAAGAGAGAGAGAGAGAATGATACTCCACGGTAGTTAACTCTCAATGCAGCAATACCAGCCGATCTGTTTTGTTCTCTGTCCTCCTATGATTTATAGCGTCGAGGAAAATGGAAAGTTCCTAGCAGAGTTTGTGATAAATTTAGCGAATCGTTTATATGAGTTTTTCTACAAAAAAATCTGCTTCTCGATTCAATCAGCCTTACATTATTACTGGTGCTTTAACCTATGAAAAAGCGACGACTTGGCGTAGTCCTGACCTCATTGCTCGAAATTTCACGAGGGTCAGGAAAATACGAGGTAATAAAACCACAATCAATATACACCACGCTGGACGTTTGCTAGATTTCTGTCTTCATTATGAGAATTATGAAACATTTAAAATTAATGTTCATGCTATATGAAACAATATGTGGGAACTTTGTTAACCTCAGACGGAAGATGTACACAAGAGGTGAGATGCAGAATGGCTCAGACAAAATCAGCTTTCCAAAAATAAGGAAGATACTATGCAATCCATTTTTAACAAAAGAAACAAGAAAAAGAGTTCTTAAATGTTGCGTAGAGCCAGTCTTAACATATGGATGCGAATCATGGACAATAGGACAACAGACAAGAAAATCACTGGAGTCTGTAGAAATGTGGTTTTACAGAAGAATGTTGAGAATATCATGGACAGCTAAGAAGAGTAATGAAGATGTTCCGAGAGAGGTCAAAGCAAAAAGAGAGCTAATTTCCAATATTAGGAAGAAACAATCATCATTTTTTGGCCATGTAATGAGAAGAGAACAACTGGAATATATTGTAACAACTGGAAAAATTGAGGGATGAAGAGATAGAGGGAAACAAAGAGAAAAAAATAACAGACAGCTTAAGCGAATGGCTTGGTAAAAGGTCAACAACAGAAATGATAAATAGCTGCCGAGATCGAAAGTTGTGGAGAGACATGGTCACCTACGCCAGCAGGCCCGGTACTTGATGATGATGATATGAAGCGGTATGCAGTTAACTGCTTTTGAATAGTCAACAAAACACATAAACAGATTTATGTCTATACTAGCCACATTCATTTCAGATTTATTATGACCTTTACAATCATCATCATCATCATCATCATCAAGTACCATGCCTGCTGGCGTAGGTGATTATGTTTCTCCACAATTTTCGATCTCTACTGTTATTGATCATTTCTGTTGTTGCCTTTCTGCCAAGCCATTCTCTTAAGCTGTCTGGTATCTTTTCTCTTTGCTTCCCTTTATCTCTTCGTCCCTCAATTTTACCAGTTGTCACAAATATATATCAGCTGTTCCCTTCTCATTACATGGTAAAAAATGTTTGTTTCTTCCAAAATATTTTTGCTTTGCCCTCTTTCAGAACGTGTTCATTACACTTCTTAGCTGTCCGTGGTATTCTCAACATATACAATTTACTATATATATATATATATATATATATATATATATACATGTATATATATATGGCCTTTGGCGTCTTGACAGACGGTTGGTAATAAACAATCATGATAAATCAGTAGTTTAGTAAAGCATTAGTGTCTCATACTGGGTGCTGCTTTACTGAACATCTTCTCTCGTGGCTGAATTTACCAATCATGGACAGACAATCCATCCACAGAACGAGCAAGGTGTATTTGCGGTACCTGACCTTGTCTCTTTTCTCTCGTGCCTTTTGTCTTCTGAATTTGATATCAGCACTGTCCAGAAAATTGCTGTGCCATTTTTTATTTTTGCTCTCCATGTGCTACGATTCGCAGCCACATTGACCCAGTTTCTTTCACTGATAGAAAATTCCTCAAGGAAGCCCTGCAAACATCCTTATATCTCAGCATTGGTCTGCTCTTTGGTCTCTTTCCGTCCTTAAGTTCTCCATACAATATCTGTTCAATATATATTGATATAATTGTCGCAACAATCCAACATGTTCTCTTCCTGTTTTTACACATTGAAAATATGGTTCAATGAGTTTAAGTAAAAAAGTAAAGTACACCCGTCACGCCAAGTGGCGTATATGGAAATATGATGTATATATAGTGACCCTATATTTTACAGACCTTCAGCACATGATTTTTGGGGTAATGTGGTAAGTATTACGCCCGTGCTGCTTTACTTTCCCAGAAGAAAATCCGGTACCCATTTAAGGCTGGGTGAACCCGGAAGCCGTCGGTTTGGATCGAAGCCTACCCCTTGTCCGTGGTAGTCCAGTTCACTAACTACTGAGCTATCGCGGCTCCAATGAGTTTAACACTAACTGAAAATTAACATAAACAGATGACTTTCAGTATCATCTTGTTAAACAAGACTAGTACATGTATTATTTCTTTATTGAGAAAAAGAAGGTAGGCTACAATGGAGCGCAGTTCATGTATGCTGTATCATGCTTGATGGTACATGCTGTCATATGTTCTCCTGTTCATTTCTTGATGTTATCAATCCACTATAGTCTTTGTCTGCTCATTCATCATTGAGTGCCGTCTCCGCATCGAAGGTTGGCTACCATGGAGCGCCATTCCACTCTGTCTCTCGCCTTGATGGTGCAGATTGCCATAGACTGATTTGTCCATCTTTTGATGTTACTCGTCCATGTTAGTCTTGGTCTGCCTCTGCCTCTTTTATCTTGTATTTTCCCTTCTAATATTACTTTTATTAGACTGTTGCGTCTTTTAACATGACCAAAAAATTTCATTTGTCTTGCTCTAATTGTGTTTACATGGTCTAATGGTGTTAGACAAGGTTGTGTGCTGTCATCAGATTTGTTTAATATTTATAGTGAGATTATTTTAAGATCCATAAGGGACATGCATGGAATAACAATTGGAGGTCATAATATAAATAATCTAAGGTATGCTGATGATACATTCTTAATCGCTAAGAGTGAAAATGAGTTACAAGAAATGTTGGATGTTATAGTGAAAAAAAGCAAAAATAAAGGACTCAGCCTAAATAGCAAAAATACAGAGGTAATGGTAACAACAAAGAAAAAGACATCACCTCGGCGCAAAATAAAGACAAGTGGGAGAATATTAAAAGTGGTAAATGAATTTAAATATTTGGGAACTTTGTTAACCTTAGACGGAAGATGTACAAAAGAGGTGAGATGCAGAGTGGCTCAGGCAAAATCAGCTTTCCAAAAAATGAGGAAGATACTATGCAATCCATTTTTAACAATAGAAACAAGAAAAAGAGTTCTTAAATATTGCGTAGAGCCAGTCTTAACATGTGGATGCGAATCATGGACAATAGGACAACAGACAAGAAAATCACTGGAGTCTGTAGAAATGTGGTTTTACAGAAGAATGTTGAGAATATCTTGGACAGCTAAGAAGAGTAATGAAGATGTTCCGAGAGAGGTCAAAGCGAAAAGAGAGCTAATTTCCAATATTAGGAAGAAACAATCATCATTTTTTGGCCATGTAATGAGAAGAGAACAACTGGAATATATTGTAACAACTGGAAAAATTGAGGGATGAAGAGATAGAGGGAAGCAAAGAGAAAAAATAACAAACAGCTTAAGAGAATGGCTTGGCAGAAGGTCAACAACAAAAATGATAAATAGCTGCCGAGATCGAAAGTTGTGGAGAGACATGATCACCTACGCCAGCAGGCCCGGTACTTGATGATGAATAGTTTCTCTACCACTCTTTGTGTCCAAAACATTACATTTCATTAAAAAAAAATTCTTTCTTAATTTTTAGATATCTCAAAACGTAAATATTTGTTTTTTTTTTCTTGCCAAAACAATTCCTCCCATTCTTCTATAAATAAATATTTCAAGGGTTTCAATTTTCTTCTCCGCTTTCATATTTAAATGGAGGCGAAGGCGCGCCTCCCAGCACCAGAGCTGGAAATTATCAGCGACCCACAGCTGATGGCTTGCGCCAGGATCTGTGAACCAACACCATCCAGACCCTGCTCCACCTCTCCGTGGTGCCTCCAGTAACAGACTAATCTGTCTAGTCTGGCCAAGCGAGCAGGGATCGAAGAGGGAAGACAACACGGTACTCAAAAATGTCGTGCTGAAGTCGGATGTGTTGGGCCGAAAGGCGCAAATAGAACAGTTATACTGCAAACCACAACACAACGCAGACACGCCCACTTTTAACGTCCTTTTAAGGACGGATGGCGAAGAGGAATTCTACAGCCTACGAATACTCTAGAATACTTTAGTCATCGGGCGAACGCAAGGAAGCAAGCATTTATATGTCCCTGTTTTTGTTCCATACAACTCCAAGTTATGTTTTTTAAAAACCATAATTACCAGACAGACATTAAATTTGCACTCTCCATTAGAAGGAGACGAGAAAAGGTAATCGTAAACAAACCACTATGGCGGAGACGAAAGTGGGTGGTGCCGTGGAACCAGAGGACGAAAATATCGCCATAAGCTCTCCGGACATAAGTGAGAGCTTGGAAGACATCAGTGCGAAAGAAATTGAAGAGGGCATAGAAGATGAAGAAATCAGTATCGAAATGCTATCCCCTCCTGGTAGCGACGATTCTTCTATGGGTTCACCAGAAAAAAAACCATCCTATCCGGAAGAACAGAAGCTAGCTGGATGGTTGAAACTGGCACTGCCAGTGGCAGGGCTAGGTTTCCGCAAAGCGGTCAAACATGTTTGGTTTGTGTATGGAGACGACACTGGTAAATTATACTACTATCGTCAGCCTCAGGATTTACTGCCTTTAGGAGAGATTGATGTGAGAAACTCATCTCTGACATACGATGCTAGCAATCGAGACAAACCAGGCCTATTTGAAGTCAGGTTTGTAGTTTGTGAGAAAGTTATAGCGAAAGAATAAATAGATTGTTTGCTACTGATTAATTTGTTTAATTATTATTGTTTGTATATTTATTTATTTTCCATATTCTTGTTCCAAAAATTTCAGCATTTCTAACACATTTTCATAGTGTTTTTAAACACACTCTTATGTTTATTTTTCTATAGTATATCTTATTTTTATTTTATAATATTTTCCCCATTTTCTACTCTCAATCTTATTTGACAATATTTTCCTCATTTCTCCTACTCACTCCAGTGCTTTAAACTTATGGATATATAACCCTTTCAACCAAGCCAGTCTAATTTATATCTGCATTTTAAATATATTTGGCATTCTTTTCCACTCTGTGTTTTTTCACATTTACTTTAACTCTAACATATATCCTTTTGTATGTGTTTTTCACTCACCTCACATTCACGTTTGTAACCAGGTGTTCCCACAGGAGTTATGCTTATACAAGTTATGTGAAGGTACTAGAAATGTTAGGAATTGTTTCTTGTAGACTGATGGCCGACTTCTGGTGCCTGACTGTGCTGGCAACACGATGCAATTTGCAATGGGAGTCAAATTAAAATTATAAATGAATTTCAATGTCCGTAGTAAAAAAGAAATTCAAGTGTTCTTGTGTGTGATTTCAAATGAACTTATTTGTGATCAATTCGAACGGAAACAGTGACAGTTTATGCTAGATAAGTAGAATTCCATCCATTCTGCTAGACGATTACGAACGAAAAGTAAAAATGAAAGCAGAAAATCTAATAAAACAAGTAGAGGAATTCAAGTATTTGGGCACAATGTTTACAGAAGATGGAAAACTAGACAGAGAAATTGACATGAGAATAAAAAAAGCAAATGCTGTCCAATACCAGATTTCACCATTAAGACATCCAAGCATTTCTATTGCAGCTAAACAACAAATAATAAATAGCATTTTCATACCAACTTTGTGCTATGAAAGTCAAATATGGACCCTTTCTAAATCACATTTAAGAAAGATCAATACATGTGAGATGCGATGCTTGAAAAAAGTAACAAACAACACAAGAAGAGATAGAATACCAAATGAAACCATAAGAAAAATAGTAGGAACAAAACCCTGCCAAGAATATATAGAACAACAACAACTTAAATGGTTTGGCCACCTGGTCAGAATGAACCCTTACCAAATACCATCAAGGGCATTCTTATCAAGAATGCATGGAAAAAGACCAAGAGGAAGATCCAGAAGAAGATGGAAAGATGCAGTGACAGAGACATGTAACAACAAAGGTAAATCACTAATTCAGACAGTTCGAGCAGCTCAAGAACGACAAATGATATAACCACACCTTTTCAGTACCAGTAAGAAAGAAGAAAAGAAGAAGACTGGTGGGCATTGAATATCAATATCTTGTGTTGAGAAAACAGAGAGCAATATAAATAGACAAAATGCTTTATGAATATTGGACCATTAAGAAAATATATTTTCGAGCCCAACACAATGCACACGCAGAAAGCATTGCACTCTATCTTTTGTACTGTTACTTCTTGCAGGGCTTACAGGTATTGTGTATTTTTGAAGACTGATCCTTACCTTGATGGTTTTGTGTAGAGTTTTTTTTTTTTGGTATTTTTTTTCTTTAAATTTTGTACTGTAATTTGGTGAATTTGATATAGTTTTATAAAAGTGAATGAAGAAGTTGAAGTAGAAGGAGAAAAATAGGAATATTATACTGTCAATGCATTACTCATTAATATTGATAAAATAAAGATAATGAAATGTAACAACACATGCTACACGTCTGTAGAAATTGAAGGAATGCCAATCAGCTAAATAGATCACTTGACATATTTCAGTAGCATTATCAACAAAGCTACCACATTACTCCAAAAATCTTGTGCTGAAGGTCTGTAAAATGTATGGTCACTAACACCATATTCCCTATACGCCACTTGGCATGACGGGGGCACTTGACTCTATTTATTATCAACAAAGGAGGAGGAGTATTAAGCAAGGAATAAATAGAGCAAGAGCAACTTTTATCCAGCTCTATAAAATAAGACAGCAAAAAACATAAAATCAAACACTAAGATTAGACTATTTAATGCAACTGTAAAAACAGTCCTCCTATCTGGCTTAGAGACATGGATATTGATTAATACAACTAAAGAAAAATTTAAAATGTTCATAAACAATTGTTTTAAGAAAATTTCTGAACATAGATGGTATGATAAGATCAGAAATGAAGATATCTGGGAAAGAACAAAATAAGGATTATAAATAGAAAATGGCAATGGATTGGACAGACATTTAGAAAACCTCAAGGCAGCATAACGAGACAGGCACTACCTTGGAACTCACAAGGAAAGAGAGACACAGGAAGACTTAGGAATACATGGAGAAGAAAAATCATGGAAACCCTCAGAAGCATTTTTCTAGACCCAGGAGAAGTATAGAAAATGTCCAAGAATAGGAATGGATGGAGAGATCTTTCCCATGTCCTATGCTCCTATAACGGGGACTGAAAGGCATTAATTGTTTGAGTTCGGTACTTCATTAGTCATGTCCTTTTTTTTAAATTGGAAGTTGTTCCTAGCATTATTGCACACCTAATAAATGTTAATGTAAATATTTTATGTCATGTCATGTTGGTTCATTGTGAATTGTTAAATTCGGTGGGTATATTCAAAGTTGGATATTGGAATCTGAGAACGATGTACCAGAATGGGAAAACTGCTCAAGAAAATGACGCTGGGAATACCTTGGCTACATTCTCAGAATGGACATTAGAAAGCTTACCAAACCAGGCCCTTATATTGAGAATAGAAGGTTAAAGAAAATGAAGATGATTGAAAGAAACTTTGCATAGAACCATCATCAATGAGAAAGCAGGTATGGGTCTTAGAATCAACCAAGAACTAAAGCAGGTTGTGGCTGACCATCAGACATGGACAACTATGTCTTCTGCACTATGCACCATATTCAGCCCAAAAGGATTAAAAAAAAATAATTTATTACTATGTTTGTCAGTGTATAAGACACACTTTTTTCCTGTGAGAAAAGATCTGAAAAACAGTGTGTCATATATGCAGATTCTCAGTTTTTGATTACTTTCATTTCTGGAAATTTTCTCTGTTTTTGAGTTACATGATTTCTTTCTTGCTTCCTTGCAGCATGCAAGATCATTTTAGTTTCATACAGTTCAGTAGATACACATGTGCTGTCATTGATGATCACAGTTATGTTCATTTAAGCTTTTCAATTTTTGTAAATAATCTTTAAGTGTGTTAAATTTCTGCTGTTGAATATGTGGCAGTGTATGCTAAAGAAAATATAAATAGGGCTACAGGGAGGCATTTTGTGCCACCCCAAAAGAGAAAATAAGAACCTTGTGAAATCAAAACTAAAAAAAAAAAGCAATCACCGTAAATGTAACCTATAAATTGGAACAGCAAAATAGCCAGAACTTTAGGCAGAGCTGGAAACATGAATTTTATACCATACAAAAGTGGGACTTTCAGTGTCTACAAAAATGATTATTATCAATACAGAGAGGTCACTGATTTTACTTGATTACTATCAAAGGGTTCAAGATTATTAAAGAGAGGAAACCATCTATGTATATGGATGAAAATAAAAATAGTGCAGAAGATACCAGTTGAATGTGAAGAAACAATTATTTAATTTCAATTATTTGTCATTACTGCAAGAAAACAAGAATATTTTAAATTTGCACAAACAGGAAATATGGGAAGGGTCCTCTGACTTTTGGTGTACCCTCAAACAAAACTGTACATTCCTAGGGCACAAAAAGTGTTAGTGTTTACACTATCTACACTGTTGTTTTATCCTGCTGTGCTGATGGGATATAATTGCAGTCACTATTGATTTTTAATAAGAAAATACTATCTAAAGAAAAATTGTCTAATGGAGTGTTTATACATATGCCAAAGGCTGAATGGATGGAAGAGGAATGAAATTATAGATAGATAAAGTTTGGTCTAGGTGGTCTGGTGGACTCTTGAAGAAACCTGCTGTGCTGGTATCAGATCAATTTTATTCTCACAGAACGAAAGATGTTAAAAATAAACCTAAAGATTTGAAAACTCAGCTGTAATTCCAGGAGATCCATTTCAGGGATTTATGAAAGAGAATCGGAACAACTGGATGCAGTTTTGAGGATGCACCATCAGGAAAAAGGCAGATGCCTAGCATTTCACAAGTTTGTGAATGGATCACAGAAGTTTTTTTGGTTGTCCAAGATAGTGGTGCGTTTTAAATTCCGAGCTTGGGTTATGTGACACAAGTAACTCTAAAAGTGTTTTTAACTGATACTATAGGATTTTTAAATTGTGTAAAGTATTCTGTTCGAGAAGGGCAAGATCAGATAAGCATTTTTTAAATGAATACACTTAGAAATTGACAATTAGACTGTAAACTGATTACATGTGACAGCTAGCGATTACGCCTGTGGGAAACATTGACCAGTTGTTCTTCTCTCCCCCTCCCGCATGCAATTTGTTTTTAAGTTAAGCCCTTAACCTATGACAGACTTAGTAGATTGGTTGGGATAAATATTTAATGCTCAGAGAAACTACAAAACATGGAGATAGACACAAACTTAAATTAGTCATGATCACATGATCAGCATATGCAGAATAAAGACAAGCTTGATCCTAACATTGTGCTACCAATCCCATACCTGGTCTTTAAATGCAAGAACAATAAGAAAAATAACAACTACCGAGATGAAGTGTGTTAGATAAATGACAAGAAACAGTCTGAGAGATAAGATCAGAAATAAAGAACTGAGAAAAAAGCTAGGAATAATTTCTGCCATAAATATATAAAGAAACAATAGATAAATTGGTTTGGCCATGTGACAAGTCAAAAAGACCAAAACACAACACAATGAACCTGTAATAAATGTTGCTAGAAAACCAGACTCACAACCACAAAAAAGGTAGATTGATAGAATATTAAAAACTCTAGGAAACATAACAGCTGCAGAGGACTACACTACAAAAGACCACACATTTTATCTTCTCTTGATGCTTAATGGCAAATGAGGAAGGAAAGAAGAAGAAGTGAATGGGTTAAAGTGTCATGGGTTGCTGTGAAAATTGAGACAGTGGTTAAATCATTTAATAAGTGTGGCATTAGTAATGCACTGGATGATACAGAGGACATTTCTTATCTGAAAGGATGTAAAATGGTGGTGGGAGCAGGGTTGCCTAAAAGTTGGTCTCTGGACAAAAAGAATCTGGGTTCGATTCTCACTAATGGCAGTGAGAATTAAAAAAAAATCCTAGTCCATGGTTTCTTTGTGGCTTTACCTTTCTTTGTTTCTGAGTAGTGAGATCCTATCTATCTATCTTTCTTTCGCCTGAAGCATTGTCTATATCTGTAATGTCGTTTCCTGTATAAATTTCACTGTCTTTTGTAATTCTTGCAGTGGCCCATATAGTCTTGTCTGTAGAGTTGTATCTATGGGCCAATAGATTTTCCTCAGTCTACTATATTCCTTTTATTTCCTGTGTGTTACCGGGGCCTCATTATGAGGGAAGTAAAGAATAGTGACACTGTGACCTTCCAGGCATGTCGTAAGAGGCGACTAAGGAGGTTGATCGATGGCTTGACAAGCTGTCATTGTAAAAAGTATTGTTTTTGAAACAGCGCCATATATTTTAGAGCAGTGATCTCTGCAATATGTGCCACTTTGGCACGTATGGTTTCTGTTTTTGAGATTGTGGTTCTGCCCTATGTGCCGTCTTTGGCTCGAAAGGACAATGGATAGATAGATAGATAGACTATATTCAGTGCAATCTTGAAGTATGTGTTCAGCAGTCTGGGGCGCCAGTCCCTATGTACAAGTAGTTGAGGTGCATATCTAGAATTTTGTATACATGTGACTATGGAGTCGATTGTGTCCTGTTCTGAGGTGTATAATGATAACTTGTTCATATCTATTCATACTATGAATGGCATCATGATTTGGGGCTTGTGGTCCTTTGATTGATTTGATTATCTGTTTCTTATGATGGTATGCTTGCTTGCTTGCGTTCGCCCGATGACTAAAGGAGTGCACCTCTTCATCATCCGCCCTTAAAAGGACGTTAAGTAGGCATGTCTGCCTTGTGTTGTGGTTTGCAGTATAACTGTGATATTTGCGTCTTTCGGCCCAACACATGACAATTTTGTGTCTTCCCTCTTCGATCCCTACTTACTTGGCCAGGCTACACAGGTTAGTCTGTTACTAGAGGCACCATGGAGAGGTGGAGCAGGGTCTGGATGGTTCTGGTTCGTCGATCCTGGCGCAAGCCATCAGCTGTGGGTCGCTGACAACTTCCAGCTGTGGTGCTGTGAGGCGCGCCTTTGCCTCCTTATGATGGTATGTAACCGGTGTATCTAGTTTTGTGCCTGTTGAACCTTCCTTTGTCACCTGATCTGCTTTCTCATTTCCTGGTATTCCACAGTGAGATGGGATCCACTGCAGGGCAACCCTGTGGTGCTTGTAGAGTTCAGTCAATAAGGTCTGCAGATGTGGTAATTTTCTGGATTGTAGTGCCTGGAGTATTGATCTTGCATCTGTCAAAAACACTACAGGCTGTGGGCTAAGATTACTGTTCAGCAGTTTTTCTATTGCCAACTTTATTGCTGGATTTCTGCATCATAATTGTGACAATATTTCCTGGTTGCTATTTTATTCATATAAAATAAAATAAGTAAAGTACACCCGTCACGCCAAGTGGCGTATAGGGAATATGGTGTTAGGGACCATAAATTTTACAGACCTTTGGCACATGATTTTTAGAGTAATGTCAGTATTACGATGATGCCGCTTTACTTTCCCAGAAAAAAATCCAGTACCCATTAAAGGCTGGGTGCACCGGAAGCCGTCGGTTGGGATCGAACCCTACCTCTTGTAGAACAACCCTACCTTTGTAGTCCGGTTCACTAAGCACTGAGCTATCATGGCTCCCATTTTATTCATATCCCTAGTGTTATTTGGGTAATCTATATATGCACCTGCTCTCCCATTCTTTACTGCATTCTGTGCTGATCCATCTGTGTATACACGATTCCATAAGTCTTGTGGGTATTCTTGATCCAGGAAACTGAGAGTTATTGTTTTACACTGTAGACTATTCTGTTCCTCTTTGTCAACTATTCCTTTCACTTCTGTCCGTATTTGAACTGATAATCCTGATTCCTCTGTCCAGGGAGTCTGTTCTGGTATGGGCAGTAGGGGGTTAACAACTCTTGGCATGTCTGGTGTTTGTCTACAAATAAGTTTGGCTTGGTGGATAAAACTGCTTCTTTTAAGTCGTCCCCAAGATTTTGGAATCGGTCCTTCATTGGATGTCTCAGCATGCATGGCAGTTTTTCTGCCTGTATCAGCACCTTAGTTGAACGCATTCGAAAATAAATGTCTAAGGAAAATACTTGGTATAGAATGGAACGAATTCAAAACAAACGAGGAAATTAGGGAAATCGCCAATCAACCACTAATATCTTCAGTAATAAAGAAAAGACGATGGTCATACGTTGGACATGTGATGAGAAGAGATAATAATCGAATAGCAAAGCAAGCCCTCATATGGGAAACAACAGGTAAAAGAAAAAGAGGAAGACCCAGGGAGACACTGAGAAGAACATTGATGAGAGAGGCAAGAGCAGCAGGTATCGGCTCCCTCAATGAGATAGAACTGCTTGCACAGAACAGAGACAGATGGCGAGATTTGATAAAATATCTTTAAAAGAAAACTGCTAGAACAAAAAATTCATATAGGAGAAGTGTATCTTGGTCTACGCCCTATGGGCCGGTTACGGCTCGAAAGGTCAATAGATAGATAGATCAGCACCTTTGTGTCCCTCCATTCCGTACCCTCTCAGTGCTGGTATCCTCCACAATTTTTCCATCTCCAATATTGGTATTGATTTCATTGCTCCTGTGATAACCCTAAGTGCCTGGTTTTGTACTTTATCCAGTTCTTGCAGTGTGGTGTTTGATACTGAGCACCATGCGGATGATCCATATTCTAAATGTGGACGTATACTCTGTTGGTAAACTTTACTGAGTATTTTCCCACTCGCACCCCATGTGGTTCCACACATCTTTCTTAGAATAGCCAATTTCCTCCTTGCTTTTTGGGTTGCCTTATTTATCTGCTGTTTCCAAGATAATTTGTTATCAAATGTAACTCCGAGATATATAGCTTGTATGTCTTCTTTAACAGGCTCATTGTTTATGTAGATGGCTCCTGCTTTTTGTTTTGGGGAGAGTGTGAAAAGTGTAGAACTGCATTTGTCTGTATTGATGCTGATACACCATCTTTTTGTCCATGAATTCAGTGCATTCATAACTCTTTGTAGCAATTTGGAAGCCACTGTTGCATACTCCTCTATGCACCACATTACCAAGTCATCTGCATACATTGCCACTTTGATACCATGTGGTAGTTCAGTAAATAGGTAATTGATGTAGATTAGAAAAAGTGTTGGAGATAGTACCCCTCCCTGTGGGACGCCCTGGAGCAGTAAGACCTTCTTACTCTTAAAACCATCCAGTTGCACTCTGGCTCTCCTGTTATGCAGGTATGCTTTGACCCATTTGTACATCCTGCCATTTACTCCATAATTTCTCAGTTTCTTCAAAAGTCCTTCCTTCCATACCTTATCAAATGCTTTCTTTAGGTCTATCCATGCTGCTAGTACCAGTTTCTTTTCTTGAAATGCATCCTAAATTTCCTGGGAAAGATAGGTTGCCTGATCTTCAGTAGAGTGACACTGTCTAAAGCATGCTTGTTGTGGGACAAGGAGGCTTTCACTTTCCAGGTACCACTGCAGTCTGAGATTGATTATACATTCTATTGTTTTACATAAACAGCTTGTAAGGCTGATTGGTCTATAGCTGGATGTTGTTGAACCATCTTTTCCTGGCTTTAGTAATGGTATCATAATTGCTTCTCTCCATACCTGTGGCACTCTACCTGTGATCCAGCAAATGTTGTAGATCTGCAGTAGTTTTGCTTTAGCTGTAGTTCCCAAGTTCTTAATCATTTCATTGGACACTTCATCACTGCCTGGTGACTTTTTCATTTTTAATTTGGATATTGCCAGCTTTAGCTCTCTTTGTGTAATGGGTATTTCCATGACTTCATGTGCGGTATCTTACTGTCTTTCTTTTTGTTGTTTTAAACGGTCTTTTGTCGTTTCTCTAGGCTAATTTAAATATTATTGTCATTTGCAAAGGAGTCTGCAAAGTGATTTGCTGCATGCTTACCTGTTAGGATGTCTCCATCCTTCTTCAGTGTAATTTTGGTGCTTCTTTCTGTACCCTCATCATTCAGCTGTTTTACAAGCTTCCACACTTTTCTTGTGTCTCGTTCAAGATGCAAGGACTCTGTTTTCTCTTTCCAGCTTTTTCGTCTGGCTTGTAGTTTAGTCCATTGAAATTTGGCTTTAGCATGCTGATAGCTATTGTGGTGTTCCTGGCAAGGGTTATTTTCTGCTTGCTTTCGAGATATTTCCATGTCATTGTGCAGTTGCTCTAGTTCACTACTTCAGTATGGTTTGTAGTGTTTCCGTGCCCCTCTAGGTATTGTTTCCCTGTCAGCTTGTATTATTAGTCTACTGAATTCATCAACTATTTTGTTGATGTCTCTGTCTGTATTTAGATCTTTAGTCAGTACACTGGTGTAATATTGATACATTTTCCAGTCTGCCTTTTTGTAATTCCATCTGGAGAGAGTGCTGCTCTCCCTGACAGCCTCATTTTGCACCACTAAAAAGACTGGTGGTCGGTGGTCGCTGCCCCCAAGTTGTTTCCCAACAATATGTGTGATATTCCAATCCAGGTCTGGTGAATGGAAAGCAAGGTCTTGCGTAGATGTGGTATCCCATGATCTGGAATAGAACGTTGGTGGATCTGTTGTCTGGTTTAGCAGTATAAGCCCATTGTTGTCCTGCCAATTTTCAAGATCTTCACCTCTCTTGTACATATGTTCATAGCCCCGGCTCTGTGAATGGCTGTTAAAGTCTCCACATACAATTATTCTTTCTTTTAATGGAATTGTGTCTAGTGCTAGTGGGCGGCTACTCAGACAGTAGTAGTTAAGTAGATGAAAGTCCGTTTTTTTCTGTCCTGAGGTGCAGTATTTGATATTCCGCCCCATCCATGTACACTTCAAGCTGACATACATTCATGTTGTTCTTTACAAGTGTCAATATTCCACCCTTTGTCTGTTTTTTCTGTCAGATCGGTAGCACTGGTATCCCCTAATCTTCAAGGCTATGTCGTCGTTTAGATGGGTTCCTGCAAACAGCATATGCTTACTTGTTCTTCATGCAAGATATTTTCTAACTCATCTTTTTACTGTACCCATCTCTTTTGCTGTTGAGGCCTTCAGCATTCCTATGCATTATTTTGAGTTGTCTTAATTTTTATTGGCCAGTAGCTCTATTCTCTCGCCCCCTGACCCCACTGAGCGGTTGAGAAGGACATCCAGTAATAGTGGTTGGGTCCTTTTGAGGCTGAGGGCTCGGCGCTGCACCTGCCTGAGTGTCTATCACAGGGCGAGTGCCATATCAATTCGCAGTTATAGACATACTTCTCATTGGCATGAGTGCATGGCATCCTGATTGTTATAGTGCACCTTTTGGCTGTTTGCCTCCGACTTCAGCACTTAAACTTGTTAGAGCAGACTGTGGTCTTGCTCGGGTGTAGGAAGACCTGGCCAGTCTTGGTTTTTGGTCCCTGGTGACTGTTACACTCCATCCCCATGACAAGGAGTTTGCTTTGATGGGGCTAGTGAGATCCAATGTCTACTCTTCTCGGAAACATAAAAAAAAAACGGAGGTCCCGTGTACATTCTGTAAAGAATACTTAACCTATTCAAAAGAGAAGGCCAAATTGGCTGTTGCCTGCTGGGAAAAATTGATTGAAAAAAAACCTACCCAAAAATGTAAAAGTCACAAAGATAAAAAAAAATAAGAGTACCTTTGGAATCTGAGAATGTCTGCTTTTTTTATGGGGAAGGACATCTGAGCACAAGGCTGCCAGTATGAAACAGGAAAAAATAATATTCATACAAAAATTCAGTGGCACTGGTTTTGTTAGAGATACAAAGCTGGGGGGTAAGCAAACACACAACAAGGATGTAATTAAAGTTAAGAGAAGGTTATCATAAGCACATTCTTAGCTGTCACTTTAGTGTTTACTTTCCATCAAACTGTCCTGTGTATCTGGAGCATGCTTACACGATATAATTATCTTTAAACAGACAGTTTTGTCAACTTCCTGATTTGCTGCAAATTGGATTCTCCTGTTTTGTTTGAGAGAATACATTGTTCTACATTCACACCATGTCGTATGCACAGTTTTATTTCTGGTTGATTTTTATGAGCTTGATGTTATTATATTTTAACTGGTATGCACTTAGAGTTTTTTTTTATTAGCAGATATTTTAATATTATTGTTTAGCTTCAATTATTTAAGAGTCAGAGTGTGTTTGTTCTGTGTGAGTGCATTTGATCTGATAACCTGTCCAGTAATAAGTAATAGGGAACTCTTTATGCAGAGCTTCATGGCAGGAGGCAATCTGATCATCAGAAATAGGCCCTATCTTCTGTTGAGTAAGTCTTTCACAATTTTCGCTTCTTGACACCCTGAAGGGGTTGGAGGGAGAGAAAAGTACCTAGGTCATGACCCCCAGACATCAATCTCCTGCTGCATTGAAAAAAAAATATAAATCATAAAGTATCACCGAAGTCATCTTTATGTAACAATCAAGCTGTTTCTTTTAGTTTTGTTTGTAGTTGAGAACCAGGAATATTTTAACAACTTGTAAGATGACATTTTCCTCTCTCACTCCCAGGCTCTGATGTTAGACAGTCTAAAGAGTCAAACAAGCCTAGGGGAGAAAAAAAAAAATGATGGTGGGAGGAGCAGGAGTTTGAAATAGGAGATTATGAAATTTAAACAGCATGACCTCATTCTACATAATTTCCTTCCTCAGTATCATATTTTCATATGTTTAGTTCTGGCATGAAATTCTGTCAGTATTATTAGATTATCCATCAGTACAGAAAAAAAGAACTACAAAGGCTAAAATAATTTGGTTGTTAGAATAAGTTGATTTTTAACCAACTAAACACTTCATTTTTTTTTTTTGGGCGAATAATTTCAGGGGAAACGGTATGTTTATAGCACGTGGGTAAAAACTTACTCTAACAAACACACACTTTTACTCACTCACTCACTCACTCACTCACTCACTCACTCACTCACTCACTCACTCACTCACTCACTCACTCACTCACTCACTCACTCACTCACTCACTCACTCACTCACTCACTCACTCACTCACTCAGCCCTCTTTTACATCCCAGAATCCTCCTTTAAATTAGCATTTTAGCTTCACTCCTAAAACAGTCACTTAGCTGCAGTGAAGTATCACTGCCTCGCTCTACCACTATAACCATTATTAGTATCTTGAATTTGTATTGGTCAATTTATTTTCTTGTTTTATTATATTTCCTGATATTAAGTCGGGTACATATTTGCAGTTTGATAGGGACAAGATTTTGGGGGTTGGTTTAGAGATGTAAAAGACAGCAAAATAAAATAGAATAGAAATCTCAACATGAAAACTGCTGGCAATTAAAAAATGGAAGATGTTGGGTGAAGGAAAAAGAGTGGTCCGGTGACACAAGCATTCACATTTTTAATTTTGGCAACTGTTGGAGAAATGGAAAAAATATATATAGAAATAAATGGTATGGTTAAAGCTTCATGTTACAAGTGGACACCACAAATCAGAACAATGTTTCAGCGCCAAGGCCTTCAACAGGAACAAACATACAACACATGTACATATATGTATTTAATATAAACAAATAAATAATTAAAAAATCAAACTAGAAAGAGAAATGAAAAGTAAAGGAGAATAAAATGTTAATAAAAGGTTCCCTGTAAGATCTAAGAAGAATCTTTTTTCTGAAAGAACGGAAGTGCGCACGGGGTGCATGTGCATGCACAAAAGTGAAAATGTGTGTACACGGCACACATTAACAGAAGTTTCCAAAAACAGATTTGTGTGCATACAAAAGGCACAAGAAACAGACTAGAGAGGAGGAAAGATAGAGTGGAGTAATAGATATAGGGGATAGAGGAGAAAAGATAGAGGTGTCATAGAGTGGAGTAATAGATATAGGGGATAGAGGAGGAAAGATAGAGGTGTCATAGAGTGGGGTAATAGATATAGGGGACAGACTAGAGAGGAGGAAAGATAGAGTGGAGTAATAGACAGGGGATAGAGGAGGAAAGATAGAGGTATTGTAGAGTGGGGTAATAGACAGGGAATAGAGGAGGAAAGATAGAGGTGTCATAGAGTGGAGTAATAGATATAGGGGACAGACTAGAGAGGAGGAAAGATAGAGTGGAGTAATAGACAGGGGATAGAGGAGGAAAGATAGAGGTGTCATAGAGTTGGGTAATAGATATAGGGGATAGAGGAGGAAAGATAGAGGTGTCGTAGAGTGGGGTAATAGATATAGGGGATAGAGGAGGAAAGATAGAGGTGTCGTAGAGTGGAGTAATAGATATAGGGGATAGAGGAAGAAAGATAGAGGTGTCGTAGAGTGGAGTAATAGATATAGGGGATAGAGGAGGAAAGATAGAGGTGTCGTAGAGTGGAGTAATAGATATAGGGGACAGACTAGAGAGGGGGAAAGATAGAGGTGTCGTAGAGTGGAGTAATAGATATAGGGGACAGACTAGAGAGGAGGAAAGATAGAGGTGTCATAGAGTGGAGTAATAGATATAGGTGACAGACTAGAGAAGGGGAAAGATAGAGGTGTCGTAGAGTGGGGTAATAGACATAGGGGATAGAGGAGGAAAGATAGAGGTGT
Source organism: Megaustenia siamemsis (assembly GCA_032433765.1). NCBI lineage: Eukaryota > Metazoa > Mollusca > Gastropoda > Stylommatophora > Ariophantidae > Megaustenia > Megaustenia siamemsis. The sequence continues at coordinate 31,034,010 of JAVIAB010000160.1, read as the reverse complement.
CATAGAGTGGAGTAATAGATCTAGGGGACAGACTATAGAGGAGGAAAGATAGAGTGGAGTAATAGACAGGGGATAGAGGAGGAAAGATAGAGGTGTCATAGAGTGGGGTAATAGATATAGGGGACAGACTAGAGAGGGGGAAAGATAGAGGTGTCATAGAGTGGGGTAATAGATATAGGGGATAGAGGAGGAAAGATAGAGGTGTCATAGAGTGGAGTAATAGATCTAGGGGACAGACTATAGAGGAGGAAAGATAGAGTGGAGTAATAGACAGGGGATAGAGGAGGAAAGATAGAGGTGTCATAGAGTGGGGTAATAGATATAGGGGACAGACTAGAGAGGGGGAAAGATAGAGGTGTCATAGAGTGGGGTAATAGATATAGGGGAAAGACTAGAGAGGAGGAAAGATAGAGGTGTCATAGAGTGGGGTAATAGATATAGGGGACAGACTAGAGAGGGGGAAAGATAGAGGTGTCATAGAGTGGGGTAATAGATATAGGGGAAAGACTAGAGAGGAGGAAAGATAGAGGTGTCATAGAGTGGGGTAATAGATATAGGGGATAGACTAGAGAGGAGGAAAGATAGAGGTGTCATAGAGTGGAGTAATAGATATAGGGGACAGAGGAGGAAAGATAGAGGTGTCATAGAGTGGAGTAATAGATATAGGGGATAGATGAGGAAAGATAGAGGTGTCATAGAGTGGAGTAATAGATATAGGGGACAGAGGAGGAAAGATAGAGGTGTCATAGAGTGGAGTAATAGATATAGGGGACAGAGGAGGAAAGATAGAGGTGTCATAGAGTGGAGTAATAGATATAGGGGACAGACTAGAGAAGGGGAAAGATAGAGGTGTCATAGAGTGGAGTAATAGATATAGGGGACAGAGGAGGAAAGATAGAGGTGTCATAGAGTGGAGTAATAGATATAGGGGACAGACTAGAGAGGGGGAAAGACAGAGGTTTCGTAGAGTGGAGTAATAGATATAGGGGATAGAGGAGGAAAGATAGAGGTGTCGTAGAGTGGAGTAATAGATACAGGGGATAGAGGAGGAAAGATAGAGGTGTCATAGTGTGGGGTAATAGATATAGGGGACAGAGGAGGAAAGATAGAGGTGTCATAGAGTGGAGTAATAGATATAGGGGACAGACTAGAGAGGGGGAAAGACAGAGGTGTCGTAGAGTGGAGTAATAGATATAGGGAACAGACTAGAGAGGAGGAAAGATAGAGGTGTCGTAGAGTGGAGTAATAGATTTAGGGGACAGACAAAAGTGATGCAGTGTGGTCTAGTAGAGGAGAGATTTGAATAGCATAGCATGTATATATAATAATGTGCTCATACATGGGCAACAGAGAATATATAATAGAGATGGGACAGCCACAGGGAAACTATGTGTAAGAGTGTTTGTGTATGATAGAAGCCTGGGAGAGTTTTAAATATTTGTTTCATTAAGCCTGGCCTGGTGGTAGGAGGGGTAAGGAAAATACAAAACTTGGAATGTCAAGCCAGCTTGATTGGTTGTGTAAGGTAAACAAAGCTGAACTCTAGCAATCACAATTTAACAAGCCCAGTAATTGGCACTTAATTACAAGTCAACTCAGCCAAGTGGTCAACTTATTAGTTATTATGACGGCAGTTAGCACTATTATCATGTGCCAGGAACCTGTTCTTTTTCAATTCGCTTGTCTTGTGAGCATTTCAGGTATTTATTCTCTCATTCATTTTTCCCTGCTCTTCTTTTATATATCTTTCTTCTCAAACTTCCTTGGTTTTATTGTTTACAATCCTTTTAATTGTTACTACATTCTCATTGCCTTTTCAACAATCAATTTACTATGAAGTTAGCCTGTATTTTTAGCTTTAGTTAACAACTGTTATCTATGTTTCATTATTATTAATTTTTAAAAGTATTCTCTTATTTTATACTGTAACTTTATATTATATGTACCAGTCTTCTCAGGAAGCATAATACTTATTGCTGCAAGATGACTTATCGATATTTACTTTTCTATCTATTGACCTTTCGAGCTGTAGCCGGCCCATAGAGCGTAGACCAAGATACTCCTTCTCTTATCTAAATTTTTTGTTCTAGCAGTTTTCAATTCTTTTAAAGATATTTTATCAAATCTCACCATTTGTCTCTGTTCTGTGCAAGCAGCTCTATCTCATTGAGGGAGCTGATTCCTGCTGCTTTTGCCTTTTTCATCAATGTTCTTCTCAGTGTCTCTCTGGGTTTTCTTCTTTTCCTCTTACCTGTTGTTTCCCACATGAGGGCTTGCTTTGCTATTCGGTTGGCAAGATAGAGCTGCTTGCACAGAACAGAGACAAATGGCGAGATTTGATAAAATATCTTTAAAAGAATTGAAAACTGCTAGAACAAAAATTCAGATAGGAGAAGGTGTATTTTGGTCTATGCCCTAAGGGCCATTAGGCCTTGCATGTAGTACATAGATAGATGTACATGTGTTGAAAGTGTTAAAGTGATTTTCAAGAGGCAGACTGTGTTGAAATAGTGTTTCTTTTTAAAAAAATACCTGTTGATATTTCTTAACTTATTATGGTGATGTGGACCATGTGGCTTTTCGAATTGTGAAAATACTCAGATTTGGTCAAAAAAGTGCCAAATACTCAGCTTTGGTCCAAAAAGTACCAAATACTCAGCTTTGGTCCAAAAAGTACCAAATACTCAGATTTGGTCCAAAAAGTACCAAATACTCAGCTTTGGTCCAAAAAGTGCCAAATACTCAGCTTTGGTCCAAAAAGTACCAAATACTCAGATTTGGTCCAAAAAGTACCAAATACTCAGATTTGGTCAAAAAAGTGCCAAATACTCAGCTTTGGTCCAAAAAGTACCAAATACTCAGCTTTGGTCCAAAAAGTACCAAATACTCAGCTTTGGTCCAAAAAGTACCAAATACTCAGCTTTGGTCCAAAAAGTGCCAAATACTCAGCTTTGGTCCAAAAAGTACCAAATACTCAGCTTTGGTCCAAAAAGTACCAAATACTTAGCTTTGGTCCAAAAAGTACCAAATACTCAGCTTTGGTCCAAAAAGTGCCAAATACTCAGCTTTGGTCCAAAAAGTACCAAATACTCAGCTTTGGTCCAAAAAGTGCCAAATACTCAGCTTTGGTCCAAAAGGTGCCAAATACTCAGCTTTGGTCCAAAAAGTTCCAAATACTCAGCTTTGGTCCAAAAGGTGCCAAATACTCAGCTTTGGTTAAAAAAAAGTACCAAATACTCAGCTTTGGTCCAAAAAGTGCCAAATGCTCAGCTTTGGTCCAAAAGGTGCCAAATACTCAGCTTTGGTCCAAAAAGTACCAAATACTCAGCTTTGGTCCAAAAAGTGCCAAATACTCAGTTTTGGTCCAAAAGGTGCCAAATACTCAGTTTTGGTCCAAAAACTGCCAAATACTCAGTTTTGGTCCAAAAGGTGCCAAATGTAAAGCTTGGCATAAAAGGTGCTCAGCACATCTACATCAATTTGACATGCTCTCAGGGCAGGTGATGAAGAAGAGTAGACTTTGAATGAAGACTGAAGAGGAAAAGAAAAGATGTCAAGTCTGCCAGCAAACAGCAGCTCACAACCAGCATTAGTAATTAAATACAGTAAAGTCTCGATTATGCGGTACTCAATAATCCGGAATTCTCAATTTAACGGACTTTTTTTTTTTTTTAATTATTATAGGGAGAAAGCTTGAATCATGTTTTGTTCAGTTAAATTAAATGCCTTTATCCGGAAATCGAAAACGCTACAACACGGTTTGTGCGCTGCGCTTACTTCTACAGGCTCTATCATTACACAATATTGCGTTTACAATAGTGTATTTACAGTAATATACTTCAAATAGGAGCGAACATATTTTATTCAATCCAGACATTGTGTCTCCAAATATTCCAAGTAAAAGCGACAGACAGTCTATATCTTCACTTTTTCCCCCGACTAAATGTTTTTGTCGGGAAATCTTAGTCGTGCCAAAAACACTTATCTACATGATTTTACAAATTTGCTTAATTTTCTCATAGCCTGCTTTAGATCTAAAGTTGGTCATGAATTTGTCAAAAATATGGCGTTTGACAGTCTGACCGAACATTAGAAGCAGACGTATTGTTTGTGAAAATTGAAGAGCCCATAACTTTGATGATTATAAATCAAAGGTTGAGCAGCCGGCGTGCAGTGACATAGAGATGGTGAGAAGAAAGGGGGAGGGGTTCAAAAATTACCGACTGGAAATTCAAAAAGAGTAAGATACAGAGTTTGACGTTAGTTTGTCTCAGACATTTGTGCAAGCTGAAATTCGTTCCATCAGTATAAATTATACATGATATGCTATAAACGCATGTGTGCATACTTTTTAACGGAATACATTTTTGTGTTAAATAATGGCCTCTGCGAGTGCAAACCACACCTCAATTTCCCGCAAAGGTAAACGCAAGCGAACTGTATTGACACTGAACCAGAAGATTGAAATCGCTAGTAGACTTGAAAAAGGCGTTAATCGCAACGTTTTGATGACTGAATTTGGCATAGCCTCTTCAACATTATATGACATACGAAATCAAAAAGATGAGTTGTTTAAGTTTGCGTCGGAGTCTGAAAGCAGCAACAATATACACCAGAGACGAAGTATGAAACGGCCAAAATTTGAAAAACTCGACGACGTCCTTTATGTGTGGTTTTTAGAAAGAAGAAGAAAAGGAATGCCAATATCAGGACCCATGTTGATAGAGAAAGCTAGTGAATGTCACACGAATTTAAATATTTCTGAGCATTGCAATTTTTCAATCATGTTTTTTCATAAATTTTGAGTTTGGTTTTCTTACTCTCGATTATCCAGAAAAATTCAATTATCCAGAATGGGTTCTTCCCCGAGCATTCCGGATAATCGAGACTTTACTGTACAACAAAAGATGTCAAGTCTGCCAGCAAACAGCAGCTCACAACCAGCATTAGTAATTAAATACAACACAAGATGTCAAGTCTGCCAGCAAACAGCAGCTCACAACCAGCATTAGTAATTAAATACAACAAAAGATGTCAAGTCTGCCAGCAAACAGCAGCTCACAACCAGCATTAGTAATTAAATACAACAAAAGATGTCAAGTCTGCCAGCAAACAGCAGCTCACAACCAGCATTAGTAATTAAATACAACAAAAGAAAGAAGTCAAGGAAGACCATCCAAGCAATGGATTTAGAAAACATCACAAATATTACACAAATTACTGTGCTTGGAACAAATTCCAGTGCGTTTACAAAAACAATATTACACTTTTTTTTCTTCACACAGTAAGAGAAGGTGAGGAAAGAGAACAGAGAAGCCTTGCTTGGGTGAGAGTATCTTATTTTGTAGTGTTTCACCATAGGGTCAAACTGCAAACAGACAAGTTATATTGTAGACTAATTTTCTCCTCAGGTCTGAAGGAAAGGTTTACACCATTGATGCTCAAGATCGCGTCCACATGCAGTACTGGCTGGATGCACTTCAGAAGAAACGGAGGGCATTTAGTTTGAAACAGTCTACACTAGCACAAGATTTTTTCATGGGTAAAATGGTCAGTACCACTGAATTCTTGGCAATTAAAAAAATTTTCTTGGAAAGTTTCTATTTAGATAATGTCAGCATCTTTTGTGTGTGTGTTTTTTTTTTTTATGGGAAGAATATGAGCATCTATGATTATATATTTGATAAGCACTAACACGTCATTGATGCATCTCTTATTTTCAGAACAAAAATTAAATTTGAATTAATATCTTTTTGAGTAATGGGTGAGAAATAATAGTGCCCAATCAGATTTGTTTTAACACTTTTCTAATTTAATTTTTTCAGGTATTTTTTTGTAACCTGAATGATAATAAATTATATGTGCAGTGCTGGACAAAGACACTGGTAAATGTGGCATGAGGGCTCTTGATATGAACATAACTGACTAGGAAGACTTTCTAAAGACAGATCCAGTTGGAGACAGGCTATAAAAGATGGCCTGAAAGCAGGCAAACTCAATTTAAGAAAGTTTGCTGACTCTAGATGAGCATAAAGGAAGGAAAAGCAATTTAAAAAAAGCAACACCCTAATGAGAGCATTCAACATCAATCTGGAGGTCATAGTCTTCTTCTTCTTTTCTCTTTTCACCGGTACTGAAAAGGTGTCTGGGTTTATATCATTTGTTGTTCTTGAGCTGCTGGAACTGTCTGAATTAGTGATTTTCATTTGTTGTTACATGTCTCTGTCACTGCATCTATCCATCTTCTTCTAGGTCTTCCTCTTGGTCTTTTTCCATGCATTCTCGAGAAGAACACCCTTGATGGTGATTGGTGAGGATTCATTCTGATCAGGTGGCCCAACCATTTAAGTCGTTGTTGCTTTATATATTCTTGGCAGGATTTAATTCCTACCATTTTTCTTATGGTTTCATTTGGTATGGTCATAGTAACACTGCCAATATCAGTGCTGGTGTTGTAAAACTACATAACACTTTACACTTTCTGAAAGGAATTAACTTTATTAAAGAATGAAGATAATTAACATATATGATATGGGGGGGGGGGGGCTTGTACTAGCTTCAAACTTGCAGATTCTGTCTTTAAATCACTTGTACTATCTGATTCATAAAGATGGTAAAAAATGACAGAACTGTGTGGAAGTCCAACTTCTTGAAAATAACATCACTTTTAGATGAGTACACAAAAGCATTTATTGTCCATGCTGACTTTATCCTCTTGGATTCGTGTGATATGAACAAGTGTGATTGTACAAAAAGGGAAAGGAGTAAAGGAAAAAAACCACACATAATCAACAGAAAAAAACCCACACATAATCAACAGAAAAAACCCACACATAATCAACAGAAAAAACCCATACATAATCAACAGAAAAAAACTCACACATAATCAACAGAAAAAAACCCACACATAATCAACAGAAAAAACCCACACATAATCAACAGAAAAAACCCACACATAATCAACAGAAAAAACCCATACATAATCAACAGAAAAAAACCCACACATAATCAACAGAAAAAAACCCACACGTAATCAACAGAAAAAAAAACCAAAGAACTATAGACAGCTCAAAGCAGCATTGAACCTGTATTACTTGACACAACACCATGAAAGATTATTACGGTACACTGCATACTTATTATATGGCTGTGAAACATGGAGAACAACAAAATTGATAATCATGAAGATACAGACTTTCATTAATGGATGCATCATCATCATCATGTACCATACCAGTTGGCGTAGGTGATCATGTCCTTCCACAATCTTCTATCTACAGTGCATTGTATCAAATCTGTTGTTGACTGTTTTCCATGCCATGACACCCAGCTATCCAGTATTTTCTCTCTTTGTCGTTCGCGATCTCTCATTCCTTTTATTTTGCCAGTTGTATTCATTGATGTGCCGCCTTGGAAAGTTTCAGTTCATAATAATATTCATTTATTATTATTTGTCACCAAAGAAGTAAGGAAATTCAAGATTAAGGTAAAACATTAATGCCATGACAAAATGTAAATATCTGAGAACCCTCATTTCAAATGGATCATTCAGGCTAAAACAAAGGTAAAGATAAAGTACGAGACTTGAATTGGCATCTTAGCACACAAGTTTTCACCCATATGTGCTTGGCCAGCTATCCAGAAGTGTTCGGAGACATCTGGATAGTATCGCTTCAAGCATCGAAACTCACAATCTGAAGCAGCATTCCTCACCTTCCCAGAGTTCTACCCTGGTACCCATTTCTGCCTGGGTCGACCGTGGAGGTATTTTTTTTCAACCACAAAACAAGGCTAAAACAAGCTTCCACACAAAAAAAAATACAAACAAACCAGTTTCCATCTTTTATTGGAGATAATCACAGATATCAAATTTAATAAATATGAAATTCTATGTGGGGCCGTGTATACAAATGTCTATCTTTTGTTGTGTGGAAGAGAGTGGCGATTCCTTATAAACAGCTAATTGTGATTTCTAAGTTCTGATCTTTATCGATCTGAAAGATCCCTTGTGGCAACAAAGATAATGTTTTTGAGTAGTTCACTTTTTGAAGCATTGAAAGCTAAGAGATGCTGTAGATTGCAGTAGAACTGTGATATCTACTTTTTTCTGTCCAACGCATCTGACTTCTGCATGGCATTTTTGATTTCCCTTCCTGCTTGATTGATCCCTACTCACTTGATTAGACTAGCTATTTTATTTTTAGTGGCACCACAAAAAGGTGGAGAGAATCTTGATAGTTTTGGCTCCCCTATCAGCTATGGGTCACTAACTGCTTTCAGCTCTGATGCTGACAGACACCTCTCCTGTGTCACCATGTCCCTGTTGATGTCATTATTTGATAAAAGATTACAAACTACAACAATTAGTGGTGTGAATGATTACAATGAACTCTTCCCAGCGGGATTAGGCGGTCAGAGGTAAGACATCAGTCACATGGCGGAAAGGTCCTAGGTTTGAATCCTAGCACAGGCAATGAGAATTTTTCACTTTGAATCTATAGTTTTCTCATGGCTTTAACTTCCCCTGATCTCTGGGTAGTGAGATCTTATGTCTCGAAAATGGCAAAAAACAGGAGGTCTCATGTACACTAGCAGTTAAAAGTTGAAAAGAGTAGGCCAGAAATGGCCACTCCCCAGGCAAAAGCTGTTAAGCAAAACCTATCCATGCTGAAAGCAGATGTGTTGGGTCTGAGGATGCAGATATTGTGACTTTGCCATAAATTGGGTGACACAACACATATATGCCCACTTAACTGGTGCTAAGAAGAATAGAGATTTACTGATCTATAATATTGCAAGGTGCCAGATCTAACTGAAGAATAGAGATTTACTGATCTATAATATTGCAAGGTGCCAGATCTAACTGAAGAATAGAGATTTACTGATCTATAATATTGCAAGGTGCCAGATCTAACTGAAGAATAGAGATTTACTGATCTATAATATTGCAAGGTGCCAGATCTAACTGAAGAATAGAGATTTACTGATCTATATATTGCAAGGTGCCATATCTAATTGGTCATGAAAAAAGGTGTAGAGCTAGCCTAAACCAATGTGGATGTAGTTACATTACATCATGGTTTACAATAGTTGTGATATTTGCATCTTTTCACTGAAAACATCTGACTTCTGCACAGCTATTTTGGGACTAAGTTTGTTTTTCTGTAAATTAAGAAATGGGAAACGTCTTGTAAAAAGAAATATTTTTCTCTTTACAGAAACAACTTGATGCTAGTGGACTATTAGGCAGAGGTTCAGCAGAAACAGATAAGCTGTCCGCACACAATTTGGATGCTGATAAGGATTCAGGTGAGGATCATCAAAGGTCTGAAGAACGTCCTCATTACTGGTCCCTCTTAAATCTTCGTTCAGAGATCAGGAATGCTGTGTCAACAATACGATCAAATGGAGGTAGAAAACTCATTTATAATTTTTTTTTTAAATTATTCAATTTTGAAAATTATATTAAAGAATAGAACATTTTAAACATTCTTTGACCATAAGAAAAATTATAAGTCAAACACTCCTTAAGTATTTTCAGTGAAAATCTAATATTCTTAACAAAGTTTAGCACCTTATTTCATACAAAGTAGTCAGCTTAGCATTTGATATATCTTGAAGCCTTTTTTCCATTGTCTCCCTTTTCATCTTTTGTTATTGCAATTGGTTGTAATATTTCTCTTCTAGTTTTTAACATAAAAATTATGGTTAGTTATTTGACTTTCAGTGTCCTTTGGTAACAAATTTTGCTGCAGTGTGCCTCCAATTTTTCAGTGATCCCTTACATACAGTGAGCTAGGGTAGGGAATCATGTCCTGCCTCCCCCCTAATTCAGAGAGAAGTAGCAATTAAAAAAAAAATTAAACAAATTTATTTTATGGTCTGCCCGCATATATAAAAATAAGACTAGAACATGTTAACACTATTATTTGTTAATCGTGCATGAACTAAACATATATAAAACATAAAAATTAAAAAAATTAACACTCCTGAAAGACAAGTCTTACCATATATATTTTTCTTCCTTTGTTTTTGTTAAATAATAAATGCAAATGAGTACAGAGAACATAAAACTGAATTCTGGGCCCTAGATTGACAATTTGCAGACAAACTATGATGACCTCCTTCTAATATTTTAGATAACAAGTTGGTAAATTCAAAGAGGCGACTCATCTTTCTGTGCTATATACTGAGCATAAGATATTACACATTTAGAAGTTGCATATTTTTTTAAGGACAAGCCAATGAAAAAATTAAACAATAATTCCCACTAATTCTTCCTCAGTATAATGTTTCCTCTGTTGTAATAATGTAAGCAAGACTTTCCAGTAATACATTACATTTTATCAAAAGGTTAACACTCAGAAGCTGGTGTATCTAAAGCAAACAAATGATAGTACTAAAACTTTAGGTGATTGTACAAGAGATTATAGGAATGGTATTTGGCTTGTTAGTCGCCGAAATAGACAAGTGTGGAGAAAAATTGAACTTCTGGTCAATATGACGGATAGGTGGCAGGAATCATTGAGGCTCAGTCTAAAAAGTGTTCCTTGTTGCATTTTCCTCATATTCCAAGTCTGGCTTGCTGCAGGAGCTACTGAGTTCAGTGCTCTGTGCACACCGTGAACTGTGTTTTTCATCCAGATCATGTTTTGATATTCAGATTGCTTACGATGAATGATGATATCATATGACGATGGACAGCTTAGCTGCGTTCACTTTCGGTGCCACTTGGCCTTATGTCTTTTGGCATGTGCTGTAGCTGTTATGATGGGGACTGCAGGAAGATGCCTTTCTGGTCTTTGGTTCTTGGGGTCAGATCTGTAGTCCCGTTGCCATGATGAAGCTGACAGTTCTCTCCAGGTCGTGACGGCTGCCCTATAGTTTCTGCCTTAGTTTAGCACCCTCTGACAGATTTGGCATCGTGGTTCCTAGTGGACTGGACATAGATGGAGGATACCCTGTAATATGAAACATGAGTGTTTCTAGTATTATGTGTTGGTTACGGCTAGTTGAAAATTAGTTCCTCTACCTTCACACAATGGAGTTACCATAGCTAGGAAGTTCTTTCTTTCTGTTCTTTCTAGCTACCCAATGACTTCTAAAGGAGTTCAATGTCCTCTTTGTCATCTGTCCTTAGAAGGATGTTAAGTGGGCATAGATACATTCTGTTGTAGTTTGTAGTATGTTAAGTGGGCATAGATACATTCTATTGTAGTTTGTAGTTTGTTAAGTGGGCATAGATACATTCTGTTGTAGTTTGTAGTATGTTAAGTGGGCATAGATACATTCTGTTGTAGTTTGTAGTATGTTAAGTGGGCATAGATACATTCTGTTGTAGTTTGTAGTATGTTAAGGGGGCATAGATACATTCTGTTGTAGTTTGTAGTATGTTAAGGGGGCATAGATACATTCTGTTGTAGTTTGTAGTATGTTAAGGGGGCATAGATACATTCTGTTGTAGTTTGTAGTATGTTAAGGGGGCATAGACACATTCTGTTGTAGTTTGTAGTATGTTAAGGGGGCATAGATACATTCTGTTGTAGTTTGTAGTATGTTAAGTGGGCATAGATACATTCTGTTGTAGTTTGTAGTATGTTAAGTGGGCATAGATACATTCTGTTGTAGTTTGTAGTATGTTAAGGGGACATAGATACATTCTGTTGTAGTTTGCATTATAGTTTGTTAAGTGGGTATAGATACATTCTGTTGTAGTTTGCTTATAGTTTGCAGCAGAAGTGTGTTATTTGCGTCTTTTTACCCCAAACATCCGACTTCAGCATATTATTTTTGATTACCGGGTTATCTTCCCTTTTTGACCCCAGTTCACTTGGCCAGATTAGTCAGATTAATCTGTTTCTGGAGGCACAGTGAAGAGATGGAGTAGTGTTTGGATGGTTCTGATTCACCGAACCGCATGCAAGCTATCATCTGTAGGTTGCTGGCAGCTTGCTGCTCTGAGGCACGTTTGTCTCTCAACTAGCTTCAACCAAAGCATTGGTTATTGCTAGTTGAAAATGAGTGCTTCTAAAATGTATTCTGTTAAAAGTTTTGAAATGTATAAATGAAACATATCGTTAGAAACATTAGGTGTCATTAGAGAAAGATTGAAAAGAGTTAATTCCACTTGAATTTAAAGAATCAAAATGAACTATGAGGAGGTTCTCAAGGGTTGTTCTTTCTATTGTTTAGCTCTTGAGAGTAGCCATATTTTAAAATAATCATAAACATTAAACATATAGTTATGTAACTTTAGACTTTTATCCATTTGCACATGGTAATTAAAATTGTAAAAATGTAAATTATTCAAGAGTTATCTGCCACTCTTCTTTTTCTTAGTATTCACCCATTAAGTGAGCATGGATGCGTTATGCCACTAGTTTACAACAAAACCACAATCTGTGCCTTTAGGCCTGACATATCTGTCTTTTGACATGGGTAGATTTGCATGGCATTACGCTCCCCTGGTCTTTGAGCAGTGAGATTTGATGTCTAGCCTTTTTGGAAAATAGTAAAAAAGAGGAAACTGTGTGCTCTCATGCACGTTAAAGAACACTTGGCAGTTGGACATCGAAAAGAGAAGGCCAAAAATAACTGCATACCAGGCAAAATTTATAGAAAAGAATCTATCCAAAAATGTCAAAACTCTTGATGATAAAAATATGAGAGTACCTCTGATGTCAGAGATTATATCTACCTGTATAGTGAGGAACACTGATTACATCACTGCTGGAATGGTGTCAAAAATAGGAAAAAATTTATATTCACACAGTATATTCAGTTCTTCAGGACTTTACTAGAGATCTAAAGCTGGCATTTGCAAACATCATCATCATCATCAAGTACCGGCCGGGCCTGCTGGCGTAGGTGATCATGTCTCTCCATAACTTTCGATCTTGACAGTTATTTATCATTTCTGTTGTTGACCTTCTGCCAAGCCATTCTCTTAAGCTGTCTGGTCTTTTTCCTCTTTGCTTCTTTCTATCTCTTCGTCCCTCAATTTTTCCAGTTGTTACAATATATTCCAGCTGTTCTCTTCTCATTATATGACCACAAAATGATGATTGTTTCTTCCTAATATTGAAAATTAGCTTTCTTTTTGCTTTGACCTCTTGCAAACAGACAAAAAGAAAAGCTTCTGGAGATCAAGACGTGAGTTGGAAGTTGTCAGCGACTCACAGCTGATGGCTTGTGCCTGGATCGGTGAACCAGAACTATCCAGACCCTGCTCCACTTCTCAGTGGTGCCTCCAGTAACAGACTAATCTGTCTAGTCTGGGTAAAAGCTAGTGGGGTTTGAAGAGGGATGACAACCTGGTACTCAAAAATTTTGTGCTGAAGTCGGATGTGTTGGGCTGAGAGGCGCAAATATGACAGTTATACTGTAAACCACAACATAATGCAGATACGCCCACTTAATGTCCTTTTAAGGGTGGATGATGAAGAGGTGTATTCCTTTTAGTCATCGGGTGATCACAGGCAAGCAAGCATCTAAAACTTTCTAAAGCTCAATACTGTGAGATTTTCCATATTTTTTCCCCACCTCTACTTAATTTCATGCTAAATGAATACCTTTGCTTAAACAATTTCCTTGACCAGAACTGTCAATGTATTAGATTCAAATACTTTTCTTTATATTTTAGGTAATGAGAAGTCTGAGAGTTCCACATTTATTGAGCCTGAAGAAGAGTGGTCCATCATTAATGAGTGTCCTCCACCACATAGCTCACTCGTACTTGCAATGCAAGAAAACTCACAGAACAAATCAAATGCACAGTGGCATGTTAACTTGGAAGAAATGGGGACAAGTCCAACTAGGAATGATGCGCCATCAACTGACTTGGAGAAGGCAGATGAATCAGTGCTAGTTGACATTTACACTAACATTTCAGACACATCAAAGCTTATTCCGAACCAATCAGATTCTGCTCAAACACAATCAGTAGTGAAATCAAAATCACTGGACACAGCTGGGCATATTACAAGTAACTCATCAACAACTAACACACTGCCTCATTCATCTGCAAATTCTGCAAATGGAAAATCAAAATTTATGTCTGCTCTGCGTAACAATTTCAAAATAATGAAGGAAACTGTGAAAGAGAAGAATTTGAAAGTGAACATGAGTGTGAAACATCTACAGTCATCGCTTTCTCAGAATACAGGAATTATAGACAATTCTCAGAACTGCTACAGGTGTAGAATAGTAAGTCCTCATGATGTTGTAGTTAATGATAATAGTGGTAGTTAATGATGATGTAGTTTTTACTGGTATTGATGGCAGTTGATGGTAATGATATTAAAGTTAGTGGTAAGATGGTTGTTAATGATTTATATAGTTATAACAACAGGCAGAATGAATGGAAAGAAAAGCTGAGGAAAACCAAGAGAAAATTTATTGAGCAGCTTATCCAAATGGCGTAATAAAAGGTCACAGACTGAAATGATATACATGAAGGACCAAGTGATGGGGAACGAGATGATCACATACGCTGACTGGCATGACACCTGATGATGATGATAGTTAATTTTAATGATATAGTTCATAATGTTGATGGTAGTTAATGATTGTTGTAGCTAATAGTAATAAGGATAGTTAATAGTAATGATAACTTTGTATGGTAATGATAGTTAATAGTAATGATAACTTTGTATGGTAATGATAGTTAATAGCAATGATGTTTTATGACAAAGATGGCAATTAACTTTTAAGATGTAGGCAAAAACCACATTATTGCACACCTTTATTATACAAAAAAATTGTGGGTGTGAATGCACATTATTATATTTTACATTTTCTATTAGCTTTAATCACTACTTTGTTGTATTTTATGTTAAAATGTGCAGAATTGATTATTGCTCTCCAGAAAAAAATTATTACAAAATATTTTTCTAAGAAAAGTATAAAAACTATTTGATGAACCTAAGAAAGAAACAAATTTAAAGTAGAAAACAAAAACAAATACTGCATTTGTTAAAATACGTTTGGTTCTGTGCTTGTAAATAACCTTATAAGTGTATTTTTTTCAAAATTTATCCATATTTACATAAAATGAAGTTACAATTGTTTATAGTCAGTTGTAACATTTCTGTCATGTTTAATCATTTTAACTTTACATAATACAAGGAGCTATTGTTTGCAGAAAAATTCATGGACTATTTGCCTAGATAAAATTTACAAGCTTACCTCATTTAAATTTGGCCACCATCACCTTTGAAATAGGTTCTTTAGGAATGTACTCAGCAATCCAAGTGCCTCTTCAATGCCACCAAGTACACGGTGGATGCCTTTTTCCTTGAGGTTGTCCATTGCTGCCTGCTATCCCAATATAATGTCATCTATGGTGTCAAAGCAGCAAACCTTGAGCTTCTGTTTCAATTAAGGGAAACAATGTGAAGTCACAAGGGGCTAGGTCAGGTGAATATGTGTAGAGTGCAGGACTTGTCCTCTATCAAAAGTTGCATTGTTCTGAATTAGATATGAACTAATGTGTTGGGACATAACAGACAATTACATTTATTCTACAGTTCTTGTCTTTTTCATCCACACTTCTTCTTTCAAGCATCTCAAAATGTAGGAATAGAATTCAGAATTCATGATGATGCCAGAAGAAACAAATTCTAGGTGAACGATGACCTTGGTATTAAAAAGAAAGCTGAACATTCATGTTTGCACTCCTGACCTTCCTTTGCCTTATTTGGTCTTGGTGACAGCTCGGAGGTCTTCCACTGTGATGACTGTTGTTTTGATTCTGCATTGTTGCTGTAAATCCAGCTTTCATCACCTGCGACGATTCTTGTGATGAAAGTTTTGTCATTGTTATCCATCTCATGCAACTACTTAAGGCACATGTCAAGACTCTTTTGTTTTTGATTGATGTATAGAGCCTGGGGATGAATTTAGCAAAAACATAATGCATGTTCAGACTTTCTGTAGTATCTCCTGACAGACTCCATAACTGATTCAAACTATGTGAGTGAGATTGTTCAACAACAGTTCTAATGGATCATTTCACAAAGTTGTGTCCACAACTAGCATGTTGCTGGTGACAGTATATTCTGGGTATATGTAATCCTGAACAGATTCTCAACCAGCCTTGAAAGACCTGTGTGTAACCTAAAAGAATATTCACTACACGTCTGAAGAAATATTTTGAAGGTCTTAGTAGCACATTTGCAAAGCTTCACATAAAATTTGATGCAAACATGTTCAACTTTCCTGAATTTGTTAACTATTATACTGATCACAGAGTGGCCCATACTCAAAGTTAAAAAATGGCGTTTAGATGCTGAGCATACATGATGTACATGACACACAGGCTCTGCACACTTGGCAGCATTGGCTTTAAGATTTTCACATGAATATGTCAAGTGGTTATGTCATGGTAATTGCAGACTGAAAACTTTTCCAATAGCCCCTTGTAATATTGAGTTGTCTCACTTTCATCTTAATTACTTCAGTCCAGCTTAGTTCATCCACTAAGGCATTAGCAGATCATGTAAGTGAACATTGAAAAGGAGATGATCTTTATCTGTGATAAGATATCTATAAGTTGATATAGGCTCAGTCATTAGGGGTGTGCGGAGCGACTGGGGTTTTGTTGCATATTCTAATAAAAAGTTGTTAGATAAAGGTATAGGAGCTTACAACTTACCTCCAGCACATGCGTGGAGACAGGCTGTGACAGAAGCTATCACATGACTGGTTAAAAGACCAAAAATACATGCGGTCATATTAACTAACTCACAATGCATGCTTCGTCTGATTGACAAAGAACACTTTGCACAGGGAGTGGGTGCATTTACCTGATATGTCTCATGTTAACAGCCTAACTTAGATATATTGCCCTAGACACATGGGAGTTCATGGTTATGAGATGGCTGACAGGTTGGCAGGCTCTGCCATTGTGCAGGAAACCTTAAAATTGGGCACGTGTAACATTATGAGGGCTTTAAAAGAACATTTCTCACAGGATGGTGACAAGGAAGCTAAGGACAATCCACACATCAAAAGAGTTGTGGAATACTGACACTGCGTCACAAGAGGTGAAAGCAGGAAAAGCATCCTCAGCGGCAAAGAATTCCACACGTACAATCAATGCAGGACAGGAACAAAGTAGATAAACACATGGTTGCTGGAATGGAAACAGAGTGGATATGCGGATGCCCAAACTATAATGACACCAGTCCAAACTAAAGACTTTATCATCTTTATTGTTATCAACTGTAATATTTTTTTTTGCTAATTTTCATTGCACATCTTCTGTTTCTAGAACTAGACCAGGAATGTACAGCTCTCCATTATGAAAAATCAAAATAAGTCACTTCTTAAAAGAAGGCAAAGGCACTTCACAGCAGCAGAGCTGGAAGTTGTCAGGGACCCACAGCTGGTGGCTTGCGCCAGGATCGGTAAACCAGAACCATCCAGACTCTGCTCAACATCTCAGTGGTGCCTCCAGAAACAGACTAACCTGTCTGGTCTGGCCAAGTGAGTAGGGATCAAGGAGGGGGAATATGACCCTGTAATAAAAAATGTTGTGCTGAAGTCAGATGTGTTGGACCAAAAGGTGCAAATATCACAGTTATACTGAAAATTAGATCACGATGCAGACACACCCACTTAACGTCCTTTTAAGGATGGATGACAAAGAGGTGTGATACTTTAGTCATGAGGTGAATGCAAACCGACCAACCAACCAACCAGCTTCATAAAAACAATTTTTTTAAATCATGACTGACAAAAGTATCTTCTTCTTCTTTCCTTCCTCATCTGCCTTTCAGCGTCGAGGGGAGATATAATCTACGGTCTTTTGCTCTTCTGTTCGCCTCTGCTGCTGTTATGTTTCCTAGTGTTTCTAATATTCCATCGACCCATCTTTTTCATGGTCGACCCTTGGGTCTAGTGTTCTCACAACGTTTGTTGAAGGCTCATTGTGTTGTGTTATGTTCTTTCTGCCTTGTCACGTGGCCAAACCATTTTATATGTTGTTTCCTTATATATTCTATGGCGGGGGCTATTCCTAGCTTTTTTCTCAGTTCTTCATTTCTGATCTTATCTCTCAGACTGTTTCCTGTCATTCGTCTACCACATTTCATCTCTGTAGAGGTTATTTTTCTTATTGTTCTTGCATCTAGGGTCCAGGCCTAGCATTGGTAGCACAACGTTGAGATAAAGATTGTATTGTATAGTGCTCGTTTTGCCTCCATAGTTATTTCCTTGTTGGACAATAGTGGTGATAACTGTCCAATGATTTGACAAGCTTTGTTGCATCTTGATTCTATCTCACAAAAGTATGGTGAAGAGAAAAATAATATAAAAAACTGTGATTAGTTGTAGAAATGATGTTTTAAATAAATGTTCATAAAAATATTGAGTTAAGTTGGGCTTTATGCCACATAGTTGATATGTGTTGTTATCTCTTTGTTCAAGATAATTTGTTAGTATGTATTGCTATCTCTTTGTTCTGGTTAATGTGAGGATTTGTGGTTTTCTTGGTTTCATAGATCCTACTGGTGAGATGTGACTAAAAATTCAAGAAAACTGGTTGATAACAGACATAGAAACAAGAAAAATAAAATATTTTGGTAATATAAAACATAATAAAAGCTTATAGAAGATAATTAGGAAGAGTATAGGCATAGTTCCAGGAAAAAAAAAGAGAGAGGAACACCTTGAAGGTGGTGTTAGGTATCACATTGAGCTGGAATTTACTGCTGCAGATGCTGGACATATCACACAGATCAAAGAAAACTTAAGAGTAGCTGTCATGGGAGACAAGTTTCAACAGGGACAAGGCGATGATTTGCTAAGATGGTAGATGATTAGTAAATGATGTTTGGTAAGTTGTAGCTTGTGTTCATACTAAGAGTGGAACTCTGATACAAACGCTAGTAAATATATCTTTTTTGGTGAAGGATTTATCTGTCTGTAGAAATATTTATCAAGTAAATTGTGACTTTAATAATTTTTTTATTACAGCTCAGCGATGACCTATTTTCTGTTAAAGAGGACCTTAAAGCTGCAGAGGAAGAACTCCACGCAAACAGAGAAATTGTTCGGCTGTTGCAGAAAGAGTTTGATATTCTCAGATCAGATATGAACACGAGGTACATTTGTTTGAATATTGGATTTCCTAAGTATGTTGTAGACACAATAGGTGTAAGATAAAGATGATGAACATAAAAAACGTATATGTATATATAAAATAAGGAGCCGCGATAGCTCAGTGGTTAGTGAACTGGACTACAAAGGACAAGAGGTAGGGTTTGATCCCAACCAACAGCTTCTGGGTTCATCCAGCCTTAAATGGGTACCGGATTTTTTTCTGGGAAAGTAAAGCAGCACGGGCGTAATACCGACCACATTATCCCAAAAATCATGTGCCGAAGGTCTGTAAAATGTACTAACACCATATTCCCTATACGCCACTTGGCATTATGGGGCACATTACTTTTTACTTATATATAAAATAAAAATAAAGTTGCCTTGGATGCCTGCTGTATAGGTGATATGTTTCTCCACAAGTTTCTATATCTCTACAGCTGTTGTTTATCAAACACATTTCTATATCTCTACAGCTATTGTTTATCAAACAACTTTCTATCTCTACAGCTGTTGTTTATCAAACAAATTTCTATCTCTACAGCTGTTGTTTATCAAACAACTTTCTATACCTACAGCTGTTGTTTATCAAACAACTTTCTATACCTACAGCTATTGTTTATCAAACAACTTTCTATACCTACAGCTGTTGTTTATCAAACAACTTTCTATATCTACAGCTATTGTTTATCAAACAACTTTCTATACCTACAGCTATTGTTTATCAAACAACTTTCTATATCTACAGCTGTTGTTTATCAAACAACTTTCTATACCTACAGCTATTGTTTATCAAACAACTTTCTATATCTACAGCTGTTGTTTATCAAACAACTTTCTATATCTACAGCTGTTGTTTATCAAACAACTTTCTATATCTACAGCTGTTGTTTATCAAACAACTTTCTATCTCTACAGCTGTTGTTTATCAAACAACTTTCTATCTCTACAGCTGTTGCTTATCAAACAACTTTCTATCTCTACAGCTGTTGTTTATCAAACAACTTTCTATACCTACAGCTATTGTTTATCAAACAACTTTCTATATCTACAACTATTGTTTATCAAACAACTTTCTATACCTACAGCTATTGTTTATCAAACAACTTTCTATACCTACAGCTATTGTTTATCAAACAACTTTCTATATCTACAGCTGTAGTTTATCAAACAACTTTCTATACCTACAGCTATTGTTTATCAAACAACTTTCTATATCTACAGCTGTTGTTTATCAAACAACTTTCTATATCTACAGCTGTTGTTTATCAAACAACTTTCTATATCTACAGCTGTTGTTTATCAAACAACTTTCTATCTCTACAGCTGTTGTTTATCAAACAACTTTCTATCTCTACAGCTGTTGCTTATCAAACAACTTTCTATATCTACAGCTGTTGTTTATCAAACAACTTTCTATATCTACAGCTGTTGTTTATCAAACAACTTTCTATCTCTACAGCTGTTGTTTATCAAACAACTTTCTATATCTACAGCTGTTGTTTATCAAACAACTTTCTGTCTCTACAGCTGTTGTTTATCAAACAACTTTCTGTCTCTACAGCTGTTGTTTATCAAACAACTTTCTATCTTTAAGCTACTAAACCATTCTCTTTATCAACAGTCTTGTAACTTTTCTCTCTGTTTCTCTCTCCATCTTCTTCCCTTAATGTTTCCACTTGTCATAAAATATGTTTCAGTTGTTCCCTTCACACTACATGGCAGTCAAAAGTAATGATTAACGCCTTCTGATATTGGAAATTTAGCTTTCTTTTTTTGCTTTGACCTATTTCAGAATCTCACAAGTTTTCTTTTTTAGCTGCCCTAGTATTCTCAAAATTCCTATGGTAAAAACAAAATCTCTGTGACCTCAAAGTTCTTGTTTGTTGTCATATTATCCAGGATTGACATCTATATGTCAAAACTGTCTCCACATAAAACTGAAGAACTCTTTTCTTATCTCCATTGTCATAAATGTGTTGCATATTAAAAACACATTTAAAAAAAAAAATGTGACTTTTGTCTGAGCTTTTCTGCTCAATCCCTATGTTGTGTATCTACCATATAACCTATGTTGTGTTCTACCATATAACCTATGTTGTGCATCTACCATATAACCTATGTTGTGCATCTATCATATAACCTATGTTGTGCATCTACCATATAATCTATGTTGTGTATCTACCATATAACCTATGTTGTGCATCTACCATATAATCTATGTTGTGTATCTACCATATAACCTATGTTGTGCATCTACCATATAACCTATGTTGTGTATCTACCATATAACCTATGTTGTGTATCTACCATATAACCTATGTTGTGCATCTACCATATAACCTATGTTGTGTATCTACCATATAACCTATGTTGTGTATCTACCATATAACCTATGTTGTGCATCTACCATATAACCTATGTTGTGTATCTACCATATAACCTATGTTGTGCATCTACCATATAACTTATGTTGTGCATCTACCATATAACCTATGTTGTGTATCTACCATATAATCTATGTTGTGTATCTACCATATAACCTATGTTGTGCATCTACCATATAACCTATGTTGTGTATCTACCATATAACCTATGTTGTGTATCTAACATATAACCTATGTTGTGTATCTACCATATAACCTATGTTGTGCATCTACAATATAACCTATGTTGTGCATCTACCATATAATCTATGTTGTGCATCTACCATATAATCTATGTTGAGTATCTACCATATAACCTATGTTGTGTATCTACCATATAACTTATGTTGTGTATCTACCATATAACTTATGTTGTGCATCTACCATATAAAGTTAACATTGTTTCCAGGTTTTGAGGAGGGGAGGGGCTGAAAAAAGGGGGGTGCAGAAGCTGAATATGTGGGACCAAAAGGTGCAGAAATTGCAGCAACAACAATGTACATCAATGCCAATTTAACTTCCTTTACGGACAGATGATGAAGATGATTGGTTATCAGGTGAACTCCACAGCAGCAACAGAAAAAGATATAGTTGTAGGAGATAAGCACAGATATCAAATATAACAAATATGAACTACTATGTGGGGCTGGTAATGGTAATGGTAACAACAAAGAAAAAGACATCACCTCAGTGCAAAATAAAGACAAGTGTAACAATATTAAAACAGGTAAATGAATTTAAATATTTGGGAACTTTGTTAACCTCAGACGGAAGATGTACAAAAGAGGTGAGATGCAGAATGGCCCAGGCAAAAGCAGCTTTCCAAAAAATGAGGAAGATAATATGCAATCCATTTTTAACAATAGAAACAAGAAAAAGAGTTCTTAAATGTTAGGTAGAGCCAGTCTTAACATATGGATGTGAATCATGGACAATAGGACAACAGACAAGAAAATCACTGGAGTCTGTAGAAATGTGGTTTTACAGAAGAATATTGAGAGTACCATGGACAGCTAAGAAGAGTATTGAAGATGTTCTGAGAGAGGTCAAAGCAAAAAGAGCTAATTTCCAATATTAGGAAGAAACAATCATCATTGTTTGGCCATGTAATGAGAAGAGAACAACTGGAATATATTGTAACAACTAGAAAAATTGAGGGACGAAGCGATAGAGGGAAGCAAAGAGAAAAAATAACAGACAGCTTAAGAGAATGGCTTGGCAGAAGATCAACAACAGAAATGATAAATAGCTGCCGAGATTGAAAGTTGTGGAGAGACATGATCACCTATGCCAGTAGGCCCGGTACTTGATGATGATGGTGTGGGGCTGCATGTGTAGCTGCAGAAAGCAGAACAAAATAAACATAAAATAGTATTGAGCAGCTGGACTAACAGAAAGACAAGACAATCTACAACGTCTCGGCAAAAGCCTTCTTTCATGTGTCTAACAAACCATTCACATTAAACAAAAAAATTCAGTCAGAATACACAAGATAGATCTAAAAAAATGGTGGAAAAGATGGTGGCCAGGATTTTCGTAGAGTCTCATTAAAAGATTAATAGACAATAGGACAGATAGGGTTTAATTAGACCAAAGGAATCAGTCAATAAAATAGTAAGTAAGTAAAGTAAAGTACCCCCCGTCACGCCAAGTGGCGTATAGGGAAATATGGTGTTAGTGACCCTATATTTTACAGACCTTCAGCACATGATTTTTGGGGTAATGTGGTCGGTATTACGCCCGTGCTGTTTTACTTTCCCAGAAAAAATCCGGTACCCATTTAAGGCTGGGTGAACCCGGAGCCGTCGGTTGGGATCGAACCCTACCCCTTGTCCGTAGTAGTCCAGTTCACTAACCACTGAGCTATCGCGGCTCCCACTAATTTTTAGGGAATTAGTAAAACCCAGGTGTCCTCGCCAGGGTACGAACCCCGGCTGTTGCCGTGGTAAGCCAACCGCCAATAAAATAGTGGACAAATAAAATGAGGTGTTCTAAGGGTACCAAAAAAATGGGAAGAAGAGTAAAAGAAAGAGGGAGTGGCAAAGGGGAAGAAGAGCAAGAGAGGTAATAAAGATAACGGTCTAATAGGGATAGGACACAGGAAAGAAATGGAGAGGAGACCAGAGATTAAAGAAAAGAATGAAAAGAGTTTAATCCTCTTGGTTGGAGAGTACCAAAGTGGATTATGAGTCAGTTCTCCAACGTGAACCAGGTATGGGTATCAGAGGAGCAAGAGATGATGCCAGTAACACGGAAACCATCAGAGGTATTATTATACCCTGGCAATCTGAAATGGGAAGAGACAGGAATGCCAGAGTCATGTTTGCTGTTATATATGTATTCCTAAATTCTGTCTCATAGGCATTGACCTGTTTGTCCAATATATATTTTGAGACAACTTTGGCAGATGATGGTGAATATCAGATTCTGAGAAATGCACGTAAAGCCTTCCTGGATATCAAAAGGGCCATTCAAGAACAAGACTTTGTAAGTTTGTAGTATGCAAGGACACGTACTGCCTGATCCATTACAGCTGGTTGTACCCAGCATGTTCTGGCCACTTCTACAGCGGCGGCTCCTAACCATATAGATATAGTGGTGACTGGTATAAAAATACATAGAAGATAAAAGATTGAATAAAAATCAAACCAGAAGAATGACAGTTTATTTGATAATGTGGCTCTTGTTCTTTGTCATGCTCACCACAGTAAATTGAATCCATTAAGCTTTAAAAAAAAAAAAGACTTATTTTGAGAATCTATTTTGGTATATTTTAATTTTTTTTTCTTTTTTATTTCTTCTTTTTTTTTTCCTTGAATCACTATATAGATGTCCTGTTTATAGAAAATGAGAGCAATTTAAGTATTTATTTTGTTGTTGTTTGTGCTGCTATTTATTGTACTTGATAATGTAGTCAGGATCACATACAGCTTCTAGAATCACATACAACTTCTAGAATCACATACAACTTCTAGAATCACACACAACTGACAATGATTTTCATTTCAATAATTCTTTGCGAGGGCGATGACCTTATTCTGTGTTCTAAATTGTGTATCCTTAGATGCCCGAAATCATGTAAACACACAACCATAATGGAAACAAGTCTACAATGTCTAACAAATTGCTTTTCTCTCTCAGGCAAGAATGTACTGGGAAAAATGAAGAAGAACTAAGGCAAGTGTTACATATGAAAGACAAACATATTGTGGAGTTGGAACACTCTAGAGCCACCATCTTAGATGAGAAGAGTATGTTGGCTCAGGAGTTGAGGTAATTTTGCAATGTGTGTCTTAATATGTTTTCCCATTGAAGACATAAATAGACAGAGAAGGAAAAATTAGGTAATAGTTTAGACAGACTATGATTTAAACAAATTAAGGCTGGAATTTTTAGTTCATTGACCAATGTGTTTACTTCCTGTGTGTGTGTGAAAATTGATCTAGCTTCTACTGGGTTTATTTGATTATTTTTCCTATATAATCAGTTCCAGCTGAAGGCTCTATTGCTCGTCGAAATGTCGTTCCACTTTTGTTTTGTTACTCACCACTAAAGCTGTTACCATACCACTTTTTCCTTTTTTTTTCATTATTATTATCATCAGCTTTACAGCAGCTTTGTATTTCTATTCATCTTGATGCCTTTACCCTTTATTAGTCTGTTATGAGTCACTGGCAATTTTCAACTTTTACACTATTCATCTTGATGCCTTTACCCTTTATTAGTCTGTTATGAGTCACTGGCAATTTTCAACTTTTACACTATTCATCTTGATGCCTTTACCCTTTATTAGTCTGTTATGAGTCACTGGCAATTTTCAACCTTTACACTATTCAACTTCTTGGCCTCCCATATTTTATCACTGATATTGGAGAATGGCAATTGTAGGTAGTGAAAACAAATTTCTCTCTCTCTCTCTCTCTCTCTCTCTCTCTCTCTCCTTGCACACTCTCACTCTCTCCACTTTCTCCTATAACCCCTTTGGGTGTTGAGGATGATACAACATTCTAGTTGTTTGCCCTTCTGACAGCCTCTGTCATTGTCGGCTGATGTTGCTGTAGCATTTCTTAGATGTTGTTAGTCCATCTTACTGTGGGTCTACCACAGGTTCTTCTTCCATCTCCTCTTTTAATATATATTTTGTCTGGTATAGAATCTCTTGGCATTAAATGAATACAAATACATATTTTAAAATGCAGATATTTTGTTCATCTTTTAGACTAAATGTTAATGAGTTGAAAGACCTAAAAGACCAGATCTCCATGTTTCAACAAACACTAGCGGTGAAGGACGAGATTATCATAAGCCTGACCAATAAAAACCAAGAGCTGAAGAATAACAACAGTCCTGGCTTTCCGGACATGGGAGACAACACCAAATATTCCTTTTCATTTGCAAGTAGTCCAGTCTCCCTTGCAGCAGAAAAGAAGGAGTTTGAGAGATTAAATGTAAGTAGTTTGAATTAGCTTTGAGTAACTTAACAAAAAAAATGGTTCTAGCTTTTGGTGGAAGTTTGTAAAGTTTACTTCTGTTAATTCTGTTAATAATTTCCATACGGAAGCTTTTTATCAGTGAAATAGAGGAGATGTCAGAGACAAAATTGTTTATGGTTCAATCTACATATTTATATTTATCTGACATATAACATATGAATTTAAGATAATTGAACATGGTATTAGATTTGACGACGCTTAACACTAATCAAATTGAGAGTGACGTACTATGCGGCGAAATGTATGCGGCCGAAATCGTCACGGCGCACAGTGTGTTGAAATGTACGGAAAGAGTTAATTGTTATTTGGCCTAAACATTTGGCCAGGTGTAAACATTAATGGAATGATAATCAATAACCTAAGATATGCTGTTGATGCAGTCCTACTAGCAGAAAATCCTAAAGATCTACAACAATTACTTAATGAAATAAACACGACAAGCAAAAAATATGGATTAGATATGAATATCATAAAGACTAAAACTATAATCATACACAAAGATAATACTCAAAACCTACTAGTGGATATCAAAGTTGAAGGAATACACTTGAAGACAATTCAGAACTACAACTACCTTGGACATACTATAACCAGTGATGGAAAATGTAAAACTAAAAAAATAGAAAGAATTGGATGGAAAGAAAAGAAAACAAACAAAGTCTTAAAACAACTAAAAATGAAAAGAGAACTACTAAACACAATTCAAACAAGACATTATAGATTTTTGGCATATGTTAAAAGACACAGGAGTCTACTAAAAGTAATCTTGCAAGGGAAAATTCAAGGTAAAAGAGACACAGACCAAGCTAACATGGACGAGTAACATCAAAAGATGGACAAGTCAACCTATGGCAACCTGCACCTACGAAGCAAGAGACAGAACAGAATGGCGCTCCATGGTAGTGAACCTTCGATGTGGAGATGGCACTCGATGATGATGAATTGTTATTTGTTGTTTACATTCATCAGTTTTATATCTCTAGCGAAGTCCAGAGAGACTCAATTTTTCATGGATATCACTTTTTCTTATTTTTCACACCAGCAGCCATATGCTCAGGTGTCCCCCACTATACAGGCAGATTTTCTTTGACTTCAGAAGTACTCTCATATTTTTGTCATTGAGAGTTTTAACGTTTTGGGTACATTTTTCCTCTTAATTTGGCCCAGGCAGCAGCTATTTTTTGGTCTGCTTTTTTCAATTTCCAACTTCCAAGGGTTCTTTAATGTGCACAGAATGCATGCAGGATCTCTTATTTTTCACAGTTTTCTGAGAGGGCTAGACATTGGATCTCACTACCCAGAGACCAGGGCAGGGTAAAGCCCTAAATCTAATTTGATCTATTTCTTTCTTTTCTTTATTTTTATTTTTCATCACCTGTGGTGGAAATCAAATCCAGGACCTTCTTGCCTAGAGGCAGACGTCTTACCTCTAGACCACTCTATTGTCTTATTAATTGTTGCTATCAATATAGAAAATGTTATTATTTCAAGTTTATCAGTGTATATATCAGATACATTCAAATAAAGTAGTTTAAAATGAATTGTATTATTTGTGTAATTTTTATGTCGAAAAAACAATACAATATCATTACAGAATATCATACAGAAAGACAGAATATCAACATAATTATAGAAGGCAGACAACTAAAACAAGTAGAGGAATTCAAATACCTAGAAAGTTTAATGACAAACGATAATTCTCGAACAGCAGAAATAGAATCAAGATGCAACAAAGCTTGTCAAATCATTGGACAGTTATCACCACTATCGTCCAACAAGGAAATAACTCTGGAGGCAAAACGAGCACTATACAATACAATCTTCATTCCAACATTGTGCTACCAATGCCAGACCTGGACCCTAGATACAAGAACAATAAGAAAAATAACCTCTACGGAGATGAAATGTGTTAGATAAATGACAGGAAACAGTCTGAGAGATAAGCTCAGAAATGAAGAACTGACAAAAAAGCTAGGAATAGCCCCCGCCATAGAATATATAAAGAAACAACAAAATGGTTTGGCCACATGACAAGGCAGAAAGATCAAAACACAACACAATGAGCCTTCAACAAACGTTGTGAAAACACCAGACCCAAGGGTTGACCACGAAAAAGATGGATCGATGGAATATTAGAAGCACTAGGAAACATAACAGCAGCAGAGGTGAACAGAAGAGCAAAAGACCGCAAATTATATCTCCCCTCGACGCTGAAAGGGAGATGAGGAAGGAAAGGAGAAGAAGAAGAGGAATACAATATTAAAGTTAAGGTGTAATTATTGAGTAACAAATTATTTTTAGAAATTTAAGTATTGTCTTAGTGTCTTTTAAAGTTGAATAATGTTCAAAATGATGTTTATTGAAAGGATTGGTGTTACCACAATGACTTTGAGTCTTACGGGATAAGAAGAAGTAACTATGATTTAAGTTTTTTTATTCATACATTTATATTTGCCAATATGATTTGTTATCAATGAGAGCTGGGAACCCATCCAAACTTTAGATAGGAAATTAAATGCCTTTGAAAACAAATGTTAATGTAGGATGTCAGATATAAGCTGGAAAAAATACATTTCAAACAAACAGATAAGAGATGAATCTAAATAAGAATATTTAAATGTGGAAAGTAAAACACCCAGATTGAGGCCATATGTGGGTGTGAAAATTTAATTTAAGAGTGGCTCCTAATTTAATTTAGGAGGCAGACACAAGATCAAGAAATAAAAATATGTGTGGGTAGATAGACTAAAGGCATGAAAAGTTTAATTCCAACAGACGACAAAATATACATGGAAAACAAACCAGTAGAAGAGATAGATTACTTTACCTATCTTGGAAGTCACATTGATCGAGAAGGGGATACAAGCAAAGAAATTAGAATCAGAATAGCTAAAGCAGCAATGTCTTTCAGAAGCCTTGAAAAGTTGTGGAAATCAAAACTCATCAGCACAAACACAAAACTTAGACTATTCAAATCAAATATACTATCAACCCTTACGTATGCGTGTGAAAGCTGGAAAACAACAAGAGATATAGAAACAAAGTTGAACGCATTCGAAAATAAATGTCTAAGGAAAATACTTGGTATAGCGTGGAACGAATTCAAAACAAATGAGGAAATTAGAGAAATCGCTAATCGACCACTAATATCTTCAGTAATAAAGAAAAGACGATGGTCATATGTTGGACATGTGATGAGAAGAGATAATAACCGAATAGCAAAGCAAGCCCTCATATGGGAAACAACAGGTAAGAGGAAAAGAGGAAGACCCAGAGAGACACTGAGAAGAACATTAATGAGAGAGGCAAGAGCAGCAGGATTCGGCTCCCTCAATGAGATAGAGCTGCTTGCACAGAACAGAGACAAATGGCGAGATTTGATAAAATATCTTTAAAAGAATTGAAAACTGCTAGAACAAAAATTCAGATAAGAGGAGTATCTTGGTCTACGCCCTATGGGCCGGCTATGGCTCAAAAGGTCAATAGATAGATAGATAGATAGATAGATAGATAGATAGACACTAACAGAAACCGGAAATGACGAGAATAAAAATAGAAAATCTTACTCTCAGCAGATGAGACACTCTCACGCACATTTGGAGACAATGCTCAGCAGAGGCAGACACACTTAGAGACCATGCTCAGAGGAAACAGGACACTCACAGAGAGAGGGTCACATTGGCAGAGACACTAAGAGATAAGGACAGAGACACTCACAGAGAGGGTTCTCATTGGCAGAAATGCCGAGAGATGAGAACAGAGACACTCACAGAAAGAGGGTCACACTGGCAGAGATGCTGAGAGATAAGAACATAGACACTCACAGAGAGAGGGTCACATTGGCAGAGATGCCAAGAGATAAGAACAGAGACACTCACAGAGAGAGGGTCACATTGACAGAGACATCGAGAGATAAGGACAGAGACACTCACAGAGAAAGGGTCACATTGGCAGAGACACCGAGAGATAATGATAGAGACACTCACAGAGAGAGGGTTGCATTGGCAAAGACACCGAGAGATAAGGACAGAGACACTCACACTGAGAAAAGTAACTAGTTTAGCTAGATGAGATGTTCAAACAAGATCAATAGTAGATCCAGTGAATAGGTTAACTGATCTAGAAATCCACATCTAGAAGTCCACACTAGACTTGTGTATAGATAGCGAAAAGCATAACCTGTGATGTGTAAATGATTCTAGAAGTGGCTAATTCAGTGGCCATCCCAACCATCAAGTAATCTTGATACTGGTAGCAGCATAGAATGACAGTGTTGTAAAAATCCTTCATGAAATGTGTAATGTAAATTGTACCCATCACACTGTACCTAACATATAAATAAATATGTCTTGGTGTTAGTGTACACCTCAAACCCTTGTCGATTGTCAAGAGTTCAGAATGAGAAGTGACTTGACGAATGTGATATGGAAAATATAAAGACCAAGATAATCACTTCACAGAGCAATTACTAGGGAAGATTCAACCATGGGACTAAAAAATAACCAAGATCTATAATAATTGGAGCCACGATAGCTCAGTGGTTAGTGAACTGGACTACAAAGGACAAGAGGTCGGGTTCGATTCTGACCGACGGCTTCTGGCCTTAAATGGGTACCAGATTTTTTTCTGGGAAAGTAAAGCGGCATGGACGTAATACCGACCACATTACCCCAAAAATCATGCGCTGAAGGTCTATAAAAATTATGGTCACTAATACCTTATTCCCTATATGCCACTTGGCGGGACGGGGCTCTTTACTTTTGCTTTATAAGAATTAGCAAGTCGTCAGTCATGGAGAATTATGACTCTCATCCTATATGCCATTTGCAGCTTGTGAGGAAAATGAATGAAAGAATGAATGAATGAATATCATTTGTAATGAGCTTTATGAATTATGTACAGCCTGTCAACATTAGTCCACAATTTTTGCATGCATTCTGATATTTTAAAATGTCTCATAATATCTTGTTAAACTTAATACAGGATACCAGTAAAGCTTTTGAAGAACAGAACAAGTTTCTCACCAAAGAAATACTGGAGCTGAATGCACTGAGGCAACATGATGAGGCCAGAGAGAGAATGCTCAGGATGTAAACACTTTTTTATTAAATCTTAAATTTTAGTTTCTCTTCAGAGATGCTAAAACAGCAATGGTTCAGTTTGAAAGACTACACTTATATAATACAAAACAAAAAAAAATAATGCATTCTGCATATGGTATGTGATATAATATAAACCGTTTTATTTCTTTTTTTTAAGATAGTAACAAATTACTCAACTAAAATAAAGACTCTTTTATGAATCAAAGATTTTTTTCCAGAAATGTATGAAAACAAAGAAATAAATCTTATGGTAAAGAAATATTTGCTGTACAGTTGGATATTTTAGGGCACACAAATGTACTTTGATTAATAATTTGATGGAAAGCTAATCCTTAAAATGTCACATAAATATGGAGCTATCCACTTTAACTCTTTCAGTACGGAACGTTTTTATCAATTTAGCGGTAGAGATTTCAGAGACAGAATTATTCATGTTTTTAAATATTAATCTACATGTTTATATTTATCTAACACTTAACATATTATATATGAATTTTTAGATAATTAAACAAGGAATTAGATTTCACCAATACCAAGATGATACAAGACAAGTAATAAAATATGGTTTGATGACAGTTAACACTAATCAAATTGAGAGTGGCGCACTGTGCGGCTAAACGTACATGACCAAAATCGGAATGGTGCGGTGAAATGTACGGAAAGAGCTAGACAACAAATACCTTAATTTTTATTTTGTTAGAAAAAATATCACCATTGCATACCAACAGTAAGTAATTGACAATATCCTCTACTGGAATTCAGTATTTGTAAGGAACTCAGGTACAAAACCTGTTACTGACATTTGTTCAGACATGTAGGTTACCAACTCCAGTAGTTTCTTCTACCAGTGCCCGGTTGCCTTCTCTCTTATTCCCTACTCACTTAGCTCCCTACTTAACTCCCTTGTTAGTCTGTTTCTAGGGGTACCATGAAGAGGTGGATAAGGATCTGGATAGTTCTGGTTCACCGACCATTGCTTAAGTCATCAGCTGTGATTTGCTGACAGCTTTCACCCACATCATCATCATCAAGTATTGGGCTTGCTGGCGCAGGTGATCATGTCTCTCCACAACTTTCGATCTCGACAGTTATTTATCATTTCTGTTGTTGACCTGCCAACCCATTCTCTTAAGCTGTCTGGTATTTTTTCTCTTTGCTTCCCTATCTCTTCATCCCTCAATTTTCCCAGTTGTTACAATATATTCCAGTTGTTCTCTTCTCATTACATGGCCAAAAAGTGATGATTGTTTCTTCCTAATATTGGAAATTAGCTGGCGATGATTGTACCTTCTTGATTGTACAAAGAAATTATGACGGCGGTTTTCTGCTGCCTTCTGTCGGTTTGTTTACGGTTGGCTCCGCTAGCCTTTGACTAAAAAGTCTCACCCACAAGGCAGTGGGGTTGTTTTACTTTGGGGTACCCTCCCTTAGCCTTTTACTCTCCCGAGCATACCTGCAGGGCAGCCGCAGGTTGTACTGTTTACTGCATACAGTAGCAGGTAAAATTACCCGACCTGTCATGAGTCCACATACCCAAATGATTCCCGCTTATCTATCAGTTTTGTTCATACAGTAATGGCATATTTGCTATTTAACCTGTCTCTTTTTCCACAACAGGAAAGTTGCCAAGCTTGAGGCTCAGTATTTCCAGACTAGAAGCAAATACTTGTATCTCCTCAATGAGAAGCATGTTCCAGTCAGAGGTAAGTTCTGGGGATCAGGGATGCTGCTTGATTCATCAGTTTCTTTTGTTCCTGAAAGATAAATACAGAAGGAAAAAAAAATATTAATAAATTGTGCAACTCCTTGAGAAGCACATGGCTTGATCATCATTATCATGTACCATGCAGGTTGGCATAGGCGATCATGACCTTCCACGCTCTTCTATCCATAGTGCATCGTATCAATTCTGTTGTTGACTGTTTTTCATGCTATGACACCAAGCTATGTAGTATTTTCTCTCTTTGTTGTCCACGATCTCTCTCTGTATTTTGCCAGTTGTACCCAAGTATTCCAACTTTTCTCTTTTCATGATGATGTTTTTCATTTTCTGAAATGCTATTTTGGCCTGAGTTATTCTGCTTTTTATTTCTGTTGTACATCTTCCATCTGATGTTATTATTGTGCCCAAGTATTTGACATGTTGTACTTGTTCCAGATCTGTCTTGTTTATTTTTATTCTGCACGATGGTGATGATTGCTTCTTTGATATGACCATTACTTCTGTTTTCTTACTATTCAGTCTGAGACCTTTCTCGTTGCTTTTTTTTCTACTGTGTCTATCATTTCTTGTAGTTCATTCTCTGTCTCTGCTATTAAAACTGTGTTATCCGCTTATCACAAATTGTTTATGTTACGACTATTGACTTCATTTGCTTCTATGTCTACTATTGATCTCATAATATTTTTGCTGTAAAGTGAAAACAAATCTGGCGATAGAACACAGCCTTGTCTGACTCCATGTTTTATATATTGGAACAGTCCTGTTTTACTTGTGTACAACTCATACACTTGTGTACAACTCAGACACTTGTGTACAGCTCATACACTTGTGTACAACTCAGACACTTGTGTACAGCTCATACACTTGTGTACAACTCAGACACTTGTGTACAGCTCATACACTTGTGTACAACTCAAACACTTGTGTACAGCTCATACACTTGTGTACAACTCAAACACTTGTGTACAGCTCATACACTTGTGTACAACTCAAACACTTGTGTACAACTCAAACACTTGTGTACAGCTCATACACTTGTGTACAACTCAGACACTTGTGTACAGGTCATACACTTGTGTACAACTCAGACACTTGTGTACAGGTCATACACTTGTGTACAGCTCATACACTTGTGTACAACTCAAACACTTGTGTACAACTCAAACACTTGTGTACAGCTCATACACTTGTGTA
Source organism: Megaustenia siamemsis (assembly GCA_032433765.1). Taxonomy (NCBI): domain Eukaryota; kingdom Metazoa; phylum Mollusca; class Gastropoda; order Stylommatophora; family Ariophantidae; genus Megaustenia; species Megaustenia siamemsis. The sequence goes on along the minus strand of JAVIAB010000160.1, from coordinate 30,999,971 downwards.
CAACTCAGACACTTGTGTACAGGTCATACACTTGTATACACCACAGACACTTGTGTACAAGTCATACACTTGTGTACAGCTCATACACTTGTGTACAGGTCATACACTTGTGTATAGCTCATATACTTGTGTGTACAGCTCATACACTTGTGTACAGGTCATACACTTGTGTACAACTCAGACACTTGTGTACAGGTCATACACTTGTGTACAGCTCATACACTTGTGTACAGGTCATACACTTGTGTATAGCTCATATACTTGTGTGTACAGCTCATACACTTGTGTACAGGTCATACACTTGTGTACAACTCATACACTTGTGTACAGGTCATACACTTGTGTATTGCTCACATACTTGTGTACAACTCAGACACTTGTGTACAGGTCATACACTTGTGTATTGCTCATATACTTGTGTACAGGTCATACACTTGTGTATAGCTCATATACTTGTGTGTACAGCTCATACACTTGTGTACAGGTCATACACTTGTGTACAACTCAGACACTTGTGTACAGGTCATACACTTGTGTATTGCTCATATACTTGTGTACAGGTCATACACTTGTGTACAACTCAGACGCTTGTGTACAGCTCATACACTTGTGTACAGGTCATACACTTGGGTACAGGTCATACACTTGTGTACAGCTCATACACTTGTGTACAACTCATACATCTGATACTGAATTCTCATCGGCTGATGTATCTCTATAGGTTCCACACCTTTACTAAACAAAAACTTTACAACACTTGGCTGCTCATGCTTGGTGCACTGTTGCAAGGCTTCAACAATTTATTGACAAGTTTCCCAGGTTTCAATGTATGCCACAGAGGTTTCTATGCCATCTATTCATATATCAAGGTCACCATCTCCGCTAACTAGACACACAGAGATATCGGTTGTGCACATGATTTTTAATAATTTTTCTGGTTTCCGACTGAGCAACTCTTGTGTATGTATGTATGTGTATTCTATGTATAGAATAACCCTTTTCTAGAATGGCAGCATTGTCTGCATGTAGAACAAGTGTAGTTGGATGATGGGTCAGACATTGGTGCTTTTTCTGTGATCGTTTTTGCATCTTTTTTTGCCATGTATGTTTGATATCTCTTTATGTTTTGATTTTCTTTTGTTTGTGTGTATGTGCATGTGTGTTGCTTGTTTAAAACACTAAGGTTTAATAGTCTTCGTACAATAGAATTTTCCAGATATTCATGCTTGGAGATAAGGATCTTTGTTACTGTGGCCAATCACTTGAAAGTAAGGAACACATTCTTCTGTCTTGCGGTCCTTATGGACCTGTATAAGACAAACACTGGTCAAGAGGAACAGGCTCTTAGGAATAAGGTCATTTAATCTGTGGAGGAACTGGAAACCTCAGTGTAGTATATCACAGAAATTAGACATCATTGTCAGACTCCCCAACAGAAGAATAATAAAGAAGAAGAGTAGTTGTTAGCTTTAAGCTCTTATATTTCCAATATTTATGAGTATTCACTAAAGCTACTTCTGTTATTTTGTTACAAGTGGATAAATACATTTTAATTTTTTTTTCGCTTCTTTTAGGAGGTGAAGATAATAAATCTCAAGAAGCTGTAAATCAACTGTTGCAGGAAGCCCTAGAATCAGAAGCTAATGAATCGCAGGATGATGTAAATAGACATACTTTTATTTCATCACAAGGGTACGTTAACAAGATTGTAAATAGTAATCTTGTATGTTTAAAGTAGGATCCAGGGGCTTGGTGGTCTCCATCAAAAAAAGAATACTTTACATTTTTTTTTATTAAATCCAACTAAAAAAGAATACTTTAAACATTCTTTATTGAATCCAACTAAAGAAGAATACTTTAAACGTTCTTTATTGAATCCAACTAAAGAAGAATACTTTAAACGTTCTTTATTGAATCCAACTAAAGAATGTTTTAAAAGTTCCTTATTGAATCCAACTAAAGAATGTTTTAAAAGTTCCTTATTGAATCCAACTAAAGAATGTTTTAAAAGTTCCTTATTGAATCCAACTAAAGAATGTTTTAAAAGTTCCTTATTGAATCCAACTAAAGAATGTTTTAAAAGTTCCTTATTGAATCCAACTAAAGAATGTTTTAAAAGTTCCTTATTGAATCCAACTAAAGAATGTTTTAAAAGTTCCTTATTGAATCCAACTAAAGAAGAATACTTTAAATGTTCTTTATTGAATCCAACTAAAGAATGTTTTAAAAGTTCCTTATTGAATCTAACTAAAGAAGAATGTTTTAAAAATTCCTTATTGAATCTAACTAAAGAAGAATGTTTTAAAAGTTCCTTATTGAATCCAACTAAAGAATGTTTTAAAAGTTCCTTATTGAATCCAACTAAAGAATGTTTTAAAAGTTCCTTATTGAATCCAACTAAAGAAGAATACTTTAAACGTTCTTTATTGAATCCAACTAAAGAATGTTTTAAAAGTTCCTTATTGAATCTAACTAAAGAAGAATGTTTTAAAAATTCCTTATTGAATCTAACTAAAGAAGAATGTTTTAAAAGTTCCTTATTGAATCCAACTAAAGAATGTTTTAAAAGTTCCTTATTGAATCCAACTAAAGAATGTTTTAAAAGTTCCTTATTGAATCCAACTAAAGAAGAATACTTTAAACGTTCTTTATTGAATCCAACTAAAGAATGTTTTAAAAGTTCCTTATTGAATCTAACTAAAGAAGAATGTTTTAAAAATTCCTTATTGAATCTAACTAAAGAAGAATGTTTTAAAAGTTCCTTATTGAATCCAACTAAAGAATGTTTTAAAAGTTCCTTATTGAATCCAACTAAAGAATGTTTTAAAAGTTCCTTATTGAATCCAACTAATATTTCAAAAGTTCCTTATTGAATCCAACTAAAGAAGGTTTTAAAAGTTCCTTATTGAATCCAACTAATATTTCAAAAGTTCCTTATTGAATACAACTAATATTTCAAAAGTTCCTTATTGAATCTAACTAAAGAAGAATCCTTTATATTTTTAATTGAATCCAACTAAAGAATAATACTTTAAAATTTTTTATTGGATTCAGCTAAAAATGAATCCTGACAATTTTGTTTAGGTGTAATGTCTTACCACAATTTCCTATTCTGTGTGAGCTACTCAGTCACAGGAAGGGAGTCATTTCCTCTCTTACCACCCTGTGTTACTGCAGCCAAACAAACATAATGGTAGAACATAATTCACTATCTCCAGCATGAAAACTTGAGAAGAAGAATGTGGCCTACACCCATTAGCTTGAACATACACTTTATGGTTGACCTCAGACCTTAAAACAACAAACCTCGCCTGAGAGTCCAGAATCCCGAACTAATTGAGATATGATGGCTGAAGAAAATGAAGAGAAATATTAGTTGTAGTTTGGTTTTGTTAATATAACTACTAGTATTGACATAGTAACAAATATTGTTTGTTTAATATTCCAGGAAGGAGTATGATCATTATGGGTTTCTTAAATATGGCCATGAAGATGATGATTTTCTAGCTTCCAGAGCAAATATCCTACATAGAAAGTCAATCGAGATTGGCTATATGATCAGGGTAGGTCCAGTCTTCAAATCTCTTTACTTCCATATGTTATTCTTGTTGTTTTAAGAGTTCTTTCATTTGAAATTACTCTATTTGTACATTCATTAATTATTACTAGAAGCCACAATTTTCAATTCCACAAGCATCCAGTGTGAGATTGCCTCTTGAATGCACATAATTTGCACAACTTTAAAAAATAAAATTATTTCAGTCTCATTCACACCTGTCTAACGAGGAAATAACACAAGAGGAGAAATCGGCACTTTACAACATAATCTTCATTCCAACTTTGTGCTATCAATGTCAGCCCTGAAAACTGCACTCAAGAACAACAAGGAAAATATCCCTTGGTGAGATGAAATGTGCCCTTTTTTGGAATCCCCAGGGGAAAAGACAATGAGGAAGACCAAGGAATTCTTGGAGAAGACAGATAGAAGCAGAGATGAAGATGATGGGGAAGACATGGAATGATCTTAAAAGAATGGCAAAAAACAGAACGACTTGGAAAGTGTTTGTTGAAGACCTATACTCCACTGGGAGCTAAAAAGGTAGAAGAGATGAAATGTGTTAGACGTATGACAGGAAACAGCCTGAGAGATAAGATCAGAATTGAAGAACTGAGAAAAAAGCTACGAATAATCCCCGCCATAGAATATGTAAAGAAACAATAAATAAAATGATTTGGCCACGTGATAAGACAGAAAGATCAAAAGACAACACAACTTGTCTCTCAAAGTAAAGTACCCCTGTCATGCCATGCGGCGTATAGGGAATATGGTGTTCTATCTATCTATCGTCCTTTCGAGCCGAAGACGGCACATAGGGCAGAACCACAATCTCAAAAAACAGAAACCTTGCGTGCCAAAATGGTACATATTGCAGAGATCACTGCTTCCAAAACTTATGGCTGTTTCCATAACAATACTTTTTACAATGACAGCTTGTCAAGCCACCGATCAATCTCCTTAGTCGCCTCTTACGACATGCCTGGTGTTATAGTATATTTTATTATCTTGGTATTTTTGACGTTATTGACTTGTTGACATCACATCACATTACATTGATCACAACGTTAATCATGACAGTCTTTTTCTTTAATACATGATAATCAAGTTTATTGATCTCTTTCGGTACAATGATCTACTAGTGGTTGATGTACTTATCTTAAATTAATGTTAATTAATTCAGTACTTCTCTGAGGCTACCGCCGGTGACTATGGTCCGTCCCCAGTGCATATTTTAATAAAACATTATTCATCTTACGTTCTTGTAAGAATTTATTGAAGCACAATTCTATGAATCTTCAAAAATACTTTCACAGCACTAACGTTCACATTCTCATCAACTTCTACTAATAACTTCTTGCAACTGTTTTGACTGTTCTAACTCTAACTCTGAGTGTTCTAACTGTACTGTAAACTTCGAACTAACTGTAACTGTATAACTTGTTGACTTTCTATTCCTGACTGATCTACTTCTAACTTTATTGACTCATTCCTGACTAACTTATTTAATAACTGCTTCTCTAATATTCTTCCTAACTGTCTGACTAACTTTCTGACTATCTTTCTCTGTCTCTCTAACTTCTGACTAATTCATCTATATCTGTAACTTATTGCTTAACTTCTAGTTGTGTTGAAGTTTTTATACTCCAACCACTCTCTTCGTCTCAAAATTAGTGACCAGTAAATCGTCGCAAAATGACCATTTGTGACCCTCTCCTGGTCACCTGCAGCCCCGTGTCCGAGACCTGAACTCTTTTGTCTCAACTGTCCAAGACTTTGACAATAACAGCTTATTTTCGTGACTTCTATATTACTTCACAATTCTGGCCTCTCCTGGTTTGATGAAAACACCTTGTTTGTCAGACGGGCCAAAGTCATAGGGTCAACCCATGCTATTTGCGTTATGGTCACTTCAATAACAACCTGTTGTTGTGAATTGGAAACCCGCATGGAAATTTCCATGGACCTAACCATTATGTGTCCTCCAACAATTCTGGACATTACTTCCTTCCTCCCCACTTCTGTGTGTTACCCCTACGTGAACTTTTACTCCCTTAACTTGTCTCTACAACTTGTGGTCGCTACCATTTCTCACTGCTATTATCTATTGAGAAGCGGGTAACAACTAAGTTACCTGCTCCCATGCTCTCACTAGCTATACTGTTACACTGGAAGGTCACAGTGTCACTATTCTTTACTTCCCTCATAATGAGGCCCCGGTAACACACAGGAGATGGTGTTAGTGACCATAAATTTTACAGACCTTCGGCACATGATTTTTGGGGTAACCCTCATCTCTCAAAAGTTGACCATAAAAAAGATGGATTGATAGAATATTAGAAACACTAGGAAACATAACAGCAGCAGAGGTCAACAGAGGAATGAAATACTGCAAATTATATCTCCCCTTGAAAAGCAAATGAGAAAGGCAATAAGAAGAAGAAGACACATTAAATATATTTTCCCAAGAATGTCTTTGAAGGGAATACTATAAGTCATAGTCTGCAGTGATTTATTAAATCTAATGTTGTTAACACGTGCTGATACTAGAGTGACTACTGTGAGAAATACTTATAATGGATATATCTTCTTTTTTTTTTGTTACCAGATTTTATCCGTTACCATATTTTTTCTCTGTTTGTTACCATATAATATCTGTTATTATGATTTTTGTTGGTTTTTATTATTAAACATCCAAGCCCTGTCACACCAAGTGGCATTTAGGGAATATGGTGTTAGTGACCATCATTTTTATAGACCTTTGGCACATGAATTTTGGAGTAATGTGGTTGGTATTACGCCTGTACAACTTTACTTTCCCTAAAAAAATCCGGTACCGATTTAAGGCTGGGTGAACTCAGAAGCCGTTGATCAGGACCGAACCCGACCTCTTGTCCTTTGTAGTCCAGTTCACTAACCACTGAGCTATCATTATTAACATACAGATAGACATAACTAACATACAGATAGAGATGATAAAGACACTAGAAGATTTTGGCATTGAAGTGATCACAGACATATGCAATGACATATACCATACAGGATACATACCAAATGAACTAAAAACATCAACTTTCATAGCATTTCCTAAAAAAATGGTGCAGTTGAATGTAGTGATTTTAGAACAATAAGCCTTAGGAGCAATGTAACAAAATCTTGCTAAAAGTTATACAAGGAAGGATTCAGAATAAAATCAATAAAGAATTTAACAACAATCTGGATTTATGAAAAACAGAGGGACAATAGAAGCCATATTCTGTATGAGGACATTAATAGAAACTACATAAAGGTAAACAAACCAATATATGTCTGCATCATAGACTACACCAAAGCTTTTTTATAAAATGTACCTGAAATAACTTATAGACTGCCTAAAAGATATACATCTAGATGACACAGACATCTAATATGTTACTTATACTGGGAGCAAACAGCAATAATAAAATATAATAAAGAGAACTTTACACCTATTGATATAAAAAGACTGAGCAAATCTTTAAAAACATCATAGAGATGCCATGCCTACAAATTAATGGAAAGATAATCAATAACCTAAGATATGCTGATGATACTGTACTACTAGCAGAAAATCCTAAAGATCTACAACAATTACTTAATGAAATAAACATGATAAGCAAAAAATATGGACTAGATATGAATATCAAAAAGACTAAAACTATGATCATAAACAAAGGAAATACTTAAAACCCACAAATGGATATCAAAATTGAAGGAATAGACCTGGAGACAGTTCAGGACTACAACTACCTGGGACATACTATAACCAGTGATGGAAAATGTAGAACTGAAATAAACAAAAGAATAGGAATGGCAAAAAGTAATTTTAATGCCATGAAGAACATACTAACATCAAAACAAATAACACCAGGGCTAAAACTAAGAATAGCAAATGTTACATCTTCTCAATATTCCTATATGGTGCAGAAACATGGACATTAGACAACAAAACAGAACAGAGAATTGAAGCCTTTGAAATATGGATATATAGAAGAATAGGTAGAATTGAATGGAAGGAAAAGAAAACTAAGACGAAGTCTTAAAACAACTAAAAATGAAAAGAGAACTACTAAACACAATTCAAACAAGACAAATGCGATTTTGGGCCATGTTAAAAGACACAACAGCCTGCTAAAAGTAATCTTGGAAGGGAAAATACAAGGTAAAAGAGGCAGAGGCAGACCAAACTAACATGGATGAATAACATCAAAAGATGGACAAGTCAGCCTATGACAACCTGCACTACCAAAGCAAGAGTCAGAGCAGAATGGTGCTCTATGATAGCCAACCTTCGATGCAGAGATGGCACTCAATGATGATGATGATGATTAAACTTTCCCCAGTTTTGGAGTTTCATTTAGTGTTTTTACTTGTAGTCTCAGTTAATCCTGTTTTTATTCATCAGGACACAGATGAAGACACATCTAAAAGAATTAAATGGGAAAACTTCATGGTTGGCCAGTCACCCAATAAGTTACTGACTCGATCTATTGAAATCAAACTTCTTGTGCGTCTTGGCATTCCACATGAGTTCAGAGAAAGAATGTGGAAGGCGTGAGTATTGAAAAAATAAAATTGTAATCTTACTGTTCTTTTATATAAATAATATAAAATAATATAACTGTGTTTAAAATATATATATATATATATAAAACAGAGGTTCTTCTTTTTTTTTCCTTTCTTTTCTCTTTTAACCGATACCGAAGAGGTGTCGTAGTTTATATCATTTGTCGTTCTTGAGCTGCTCGACTGTCTGAATTAGAGATTTTCCTTTGTTGTTACATGTCTCTATCACTGCATCTATCCATCTTCTTATAGGTCTTCCTCTTGGTCTTTTTCTATGCATTCTCAAGAAGAACGCCCTTGATGGTGATTGGTGAGGATTCATTCTGACCAGATGGCCCAACCATTTCAGTTATTTTGCTATATATATTCTTGGTAGGGTTTTATTCCTACCATTTTTCTTATGGTTTCATTTGGTATTTTATGTTACTTTTCTCAAGCATCGCATCTCACATGTATTGATCTTTCTTAAATGTGATTTAGAAAGGGTCCATGTTTGACTTTCATAGCACAAAGTTGGTATGAAAATGCTATTTATTATTTGTTGTTTAGCTGCTATAGAAATGTTTGGATGTCTTAACAATGCTGAAAGCTGGTATGTGATAGCATTTGCTTTTTGTATTCTCATGTCAATTTCTCTGTCTAGTTTTCCATCTTCTGTAAACATTGAGCCCAAATACTTGAATTCCTCTACTTGTTTTATTTCTTTATCTTTGATCTTAATATTTAGTGGGTGTCTTAATTTGCTTATTCTTATAGCCTAACAGAGGTTAACAACCAGTTAATACAAAGTAATACACAGCTTATGCACACCCTCGCATTAATTTTTTTTTCTAGTAGAACTCCAGTAGAAGGAGGTACTGCTGGGTGTCTCACCCGCTACCATACCTGGCATTTCTTCAATAATTCTAACACAAATGTAGATATTGAAACAAAATTTGAGCAGGAGTGCTTTTATTATGTGAGAAATTGAAAGAAATGTGTCTGTAGTGTGTGTAGCACTTCATTGTTGCGACACTTAGTACTTAGTAGCAGAGCCTGCCTTGCGCACTCCTCTGCTGATCTCTGTCATTTGAGCAGGGGCACCTACACAAAACAACTGCTTTTGATGACTGTTAGTGTACAGTACAGTAGTGTACAGAGAAACACTGAGAAGAACATTGTTCAGGGAAGCAAATGCAGCAGGAATCAGCTCCCTCAATGAGAACGAGATGCTTGCACAGAACATATACAAATGGAGAGAGTTCATAAAAGATCTTTGCAAGCATTGAGACTGCTAGAAAGACAATTTTGAAACAGGGAAAGAGTATCTGAGTCTATGCCCTATGGGTCGACAACAGCTCGAAAGGTTGATAGATAGATAGTGTACAGTACATGTTAGTTCACACAGGATAGCTGGAATGTGTGTTGGTATACTCTGGAGTAGAGAATGTTTAGTGGTAAAACCCATTAAAGAAATATCAGGTTTGGTAGCTAGTGTAACACCCTCTGTAAGATATATATATATATATATATATATATATATATATATATATATATATATATATATATATATATATATATATATATATATATTTTCCTTTCCTTTTCATTATCAGGGAGAGAGATAGTTTGCAACCTATTGCCTTTCTCTTTTGCTGTCATATTTCTCAGTGTTTCTAGTGTTCTCTTTACTCATCTTTTTTGAGGACACCCCCTTGATCTATTATTTTTGCAGCATTTGTTGATGGCATTGTGGATTGTGTTTAGTTATTTCTGTCTTGTAACATGACCAAGCCATTTAATTTGATCTTTATTTATATATTCAAATGCTGAGGTTATCCCGTCTTCTTAATTCTTCACTTTTAATTTTGTCTTATCAAGTTGGCTTCCATCTTACATCTGACACATTTAATTTCAGTTATATTTATCACAAAGATGTATTACTATTAATTCTTTGTTATATGTTATAACAGATTCACTCTGTCTGGTGTTTATTTTTTAAAATTTTTTGTTGGGTTTGAAAGGGGAAGTGGATATAAATTTATAAAATTTAGTTTGATCTTCAACAAATTATGAGCTCTTATACTTCAGCAAATGGTGTCTATATACACATTTGTTTAGATTGAATCATATCCTGTACATATCCATTCTCTACTAGACATACAATCTTACATATATCTGGGCAGTAATATAGATAAAGAAGGAGGAACAGAGAATGTTACCAAAATAAGGATACCAAAATCAAAAGGAGCATGGGGGTGTCCGGTTAGCGCAATCGATAGGCGGTTGGCTTACCACGGCAACAGCCGGGGTTCGTACCCTGGCGAGGACACCTGGGTTTTACTAATTACCTAAAAATTAGTACCTCTGAAGTCGGAGTAAATCTGCCTGCATGGCGAGGGGCATCCTGTAATGGGATAAAACAGACTTTACACGCAAAATTCAGTCCCACAAAATTGAGTGGGTGGGACTTCGTCAGAGGTCAAAGCTGACGAAAGCGAACGAACGAACAAAAGGAGCATGCATTGCACTAAGAAACATGTGGAAATCCACAGAAATTAAGTTAAATAACAATTGTCAACTCCAATGTTAAGTCAGTCCTATTATATGGCTGTGAAACATGGAGAACAACAAAAATGACAATCATGAAGATATAGACCTTCATTAATGGATGCTTGCGCAGAATAAAAGAATGAAAATGGCATGGCAAAATCACTAACATAGAATTATGGAAAAGTACCAGTCAAATACCAGTGGATAAAGAAATACAATGAGGATAATGGCACAGGTTAGGACATATGGACATATGCTGCGGAAGCCAACTTAGAGTATTTCATGACAGTCCCTTTTATGGAATCCCCAAGGTAAAAAACAAAGAGGAAGACCAAAATATTCTAGTGAAGACAGATGGAAACAGAGATGAAGATGATGGGAAGACATGGAATGATCTTAAAAGATTTATAGGAAACAGGATGGCTTGGAACGTGTTTGTTAAAGACCTAAACTCCACAGGGAGTTGAAAGTGTTTGTTGAAGACCTATACTCCACAGGGAGTTGAAAGTGTTTGTTGAAGACCTATGCTCCACAAGGAGTTGAAAGTGTTTGTTGAAGACCTAAGCTCCACAGGGAGTTGAAAGTGTTTGTTGAAGACCGATGTTCCACAGGGAGTTGAAAGTGTTTGTTGAAGACCTAAGCTCCACAGGGAGTTGAAAGTGTTTGTTGAAGACCTATGCTCCACAGGGAGTTGAAAGTGTTTGTTGAAGACCTAAGCTCCACAGGGAGTTGAAAGTGTTTGTTGAAGACCTATGCTCCACAGGGAGTTGAAAGTGTTTGTTGAAGACCTAAGCTCCACAAGGAGTTGAAAGTGTTTGTTGAAGACCTAAGCTCCACAGGGAGTTGAAAGTGTTTGTTGAAGACCTATGCTCCACAGGGAGTTGAAAGTGTTTGTTGAAGACCTAAGCTCCACAGGGAGTTGAAAGTGTTTGTTGAAGACCTAAGCTCCACAGGGAGTTGAAAGTGTTTGTTGAAGACCTATGCTCCACAGGGAGTTGAAAGTGTTTGTTGAAGACCTAAGCTCCACAAGGAGTTGAAAGTGTTTATTGAAGACCTATGCTCCACAGGGAGTTGAAAGTGTTTGTTGAAGACCTAAGCTCCACAGGGAGTTGAAAGTGTTTGTTGAAGACCTAAGCTCCACAGGGAGTTGAAAGTGTTTGTTGAAGACCTATGCTCCACAGGGAGTTGAAAGGAAGAAGAAGAAGAGGAGGAGGAGCCATTCAGATAAACATTTTATTATTCATTTTGAATAATATACTACAATGAATTAAGTGGGAAAATAAAACAGCATGGGCTTAATACCGACCACATTACTCCAAAAATCATGTGCTGAAGGTCTGTAAAATATAGGATCACTAACTCCATATTTCCCTATATGCCACTTGGCATGATGGGGGTACTTTACTTTTTTTTTTTTTTACATAAAAATTCAGTCTTATGTGCATTAATTAAAATTAAGAATTACATGATAAAGTAAATTAATTCTGATGTATATTTGCAATGATCCTGAGTAAAATATAAAAGCAAATTTTATTACCAACCCTACGACTTCTTGAATCAATGGGCACCTTTTTTTGGATATAACAGTTATACTTCCAGTTTTCTCTCTCTCTCTCTCTCTCTCTCTCTCTCTCTCTGCCATCTGGTAATTTAGTAAAATCAAGAACTGCCTCTTCCTGATATTTTCTCCAATTCATTTTCTCTGTCTGTCTTTGCATCTCACCTCTTTCACAGTTTCTTGCATGCTGGCATTTGCCCAACCTAATGAGTGTGTGTTATATGGTTGTACTATCTCAGCTTTCAAGTGATACGGAAATCCTTATATAGACTAATTTCTATAAAAAAATTTTTCTGGACCTCTTTGTTGGTAATCCACTTTGTGGTAATTAAGTCAAAGTATGAAATACCCAAAGTGAACTGGACTACAAAGGACACTAGGTAGGGTTCGATCCCAACCGACGGCCTCCAGGTTCACCCAGCCTGGGTACCAGATTTTTGTCTGGGAAAGTAAAGCGGCACGGGCGTAATACCGACCACATTACCCCAAAAATCATGTGCCGAAGGTCTGAAACATTTATGCTCACTAACACCATATTCCCTATACGCCACTTGGCGTGATGGGGGTACTTTACTTTTTTTACTATGAAATACCCAAGATCTTATGGAATGTATCTTATTTCAAGCGCCTGAATATTTTGTTGTAATTTTACTGTTAAGGTATATGTTTTGTAAATGAACCGGAAAATTTAAAAATGATGTGATACGGGTCATTTAAAATGTTATGATGTTTCTATCTTTCCAGTTTGGAATACATATATATATATATATATATATATATATATAAAGTTGTATTTATTGCAGCATATCCAGTGTATTCTATATATTTTTTTGTTTTAGTTAAGTACGGCAAAATAGTTCTAGTTACAATTTTTATTCTTTATACCAGAGAAAATTTAGTTTTTAAAAAAAATGAAAATTTACCCATGAACGTACTATTTCAATATTGACAACATAGTATACGAATGTATCAACAGTTGTGTTAATATGTATGTGATGCCTGTACGGGTAAAGCTTGGAGATAAATACTACAAAGATTTAGAGGAAAGGGCAGATAATAACAAGTCAAATCCTGCAATCAAACAGGTATGAATTAATTTATAACAAAATGTGTTTTAGTCTTATAATTGTTGTAAATATTGATTGCAGATTATATTTTTACCTTGTGATTATATCTAGTTAGAATGGGGAAAAAAACATTATTATTGAGCATTTGTTTTTGGAAACAAAAGCTCATGGATTCATTTCCTGATGGACTTCTGCACAAGTAGACCAACCAGCTGTAAAAAAAAAAATTATTACCTGGCTAACAAATTAACTCTTAAACAACCGAATGATTAATGTGCCAAAACTGTCTTGTTCTACTTACCAATGTTTGACTCTCACATCAAAAATGGCAGCTTATTTATATTCGAGCTATGGACTAAGCAATGTTTACATTGAACAACACGATATATGATATTGCAGCGAGTTGGCAGATTTTTGAAAATGTTTTCAAGGGTTTGAACATAAATGTTTGTTCACAGTTCGTTAACCTTCGCTGTAGATAAAGTCGTTACTTCGATGGCTTCGTTTCAGACGTTTGGGACGTTGGTAGCTAAGGACCTAACTTGTGCAAACGGATGGCATTGGCAAGGATCATTTTGAATCTATGAAGTGGGTTCATTGTGTGTTTAACTCAAAAGCATATGTGCTTTTTAACCAAAGACCTTTTTTGGGGGGACTCAATGAAGATATCCCCGATGGAAGAATAAACTGTACTATTAGTCCCATAAATGATTCGCTTCCAGAGGTTTATGATGTAAACAAAGCAGTTTTGTTGTTGCAAGTGAATAATGTCCACACCTATAATTGGTCAGGATTGTGTAGCAGCAGCAGCTTTATAGCGAACAAAGAAAACATCATAGGATTGTGCTGTTCTGAAACAGCTATGCCATGCTACCCTAGAATTGCCTTTAATGGGATTACTGTGACCACAAACCACTCTCCATGTGTATGCCACATATTTACACCCCAGAAAGAAATACTGAATATAACATCATGTGCCGTCTGTGATATTAATGACCACAGACCAGGAGCCTCCAGTATGATTGATACAACTGTTGCACCAAGCATTTCATCAGCAGAGCCAGATCTATGGAATGTTAATCTGACATTGTTCTTGAATGATATCCAAGTTAATGAGACATCAGAATCGTGTGGCGGCAGCTACATGAAGGGAGCGGAGAACATCAAGTTCTGCTGCTATAAAGGAGACTTGCCTTGCTATCCCAGAATTGCCTTAAATGGGATCAATGTAGTTGAAAACTTCTCCTCTTGTGTAAACTACACATTCACATCTAAGAGTGAATCAGTGAAGGTCACAAAATCATATTCTCTCTGTGGTTTTACTAACTACAGGTCATGTGGCTTCTGTTGGATTGGAAATGATAACTTACCACCACTGTGTGTCTATATGTTTGGAATTGGAGTCATCAATGACGGCCTAACATCATCAAGTGCTATGACGATCATCATTTTCGGGAGGACGTGAACTCCCATGGTATATGGTGGATAGGCGGCAGGAACCATTGAAGGCTATGTCTGAAAAGTGTTCCTTCTTGCAGTTTCCTCATATTCCAAGTCTGGCTTGTTGCAGGAGCTACTGAGTTAAGTGCTTTGTGCACACCGTGAGCTGTGTGTCTCATCCGTTTTGATCCTGCTTCGATATCCCGCTTGTTTACGATGAATGATGATATCGTATGACGGGGAACAGTTGGCTGTGTTCACTTTCTGCGCGGTTTCGCCTTATGTCTTTTGGCGTGTGCTGAGACTGCTACGATGGGGACTACAGTTACCTTTCTTTGTTTCGGAGATGAATTAGTAATTCGGATGATTCCACTGGCACGGGCGGTTGAGAAATTATGGATTTTAATTCGTTTGCTGTGATACCGAGGCCTTCCATAACCAATAACCAATAACCAATCAATCTGGTTGATGGTTACCAATTAATTTGTGTTGTTATTATCTATTTCAACTTGTAAGTGTTTACAAGTGGAAATCTCTAGCATTAGAAGTCTAGTTTATTTTAATCTATCATCAGGGCTATGCTGTTTGGTTACTTTGTTGTAAAAATGAAAAATTTTTATCACTTTTTTTTTTTTTTTTTTTTTTACAAAGTTCACATTATTTTACAAGATGATTTACAACAAACTATTTATTTAAAAGAATTTTAGAATTTGATTCTAATTTGTATGCCAAACCTGGACCATAGATACAAGAACAATAAGAAAAATAATCTCTATTGAGATGAAATGTGTTAGACGAACGACAGGAAACAGTCTGAGAGATAAGATCAGAAATGAAGAACTGAAAAAAAGCTAGGAATAACCCCCGCCATATAATATATAAAGAAACAACAGATAATGTTTTGGCCATGTGACAAGGCAGAAAGATCAAAATGCAACACAACGAGCCTTCAGCAAATGTTGTGAGAATACCAGACCCAAGGGTCGACCACGAAAAAGATGGCTTGATGGAATATTAGAAGCACTAGGAAACATAACAGCAGCAGAGGCAAAGAGAAGAGCAAAAGACCGCAAATTATTTCTCCCCTCGACGCTGAAAGGTGAATGAGGAAGGAAAGAAGAAAAAGAAGATTCTAATTTTTTAAACTAATAATAGTACGAAGTTTTTATAATATTCATTATGGTAAAGCATCATAAAACGTGGGACCTTTGACATTCAAAGTACTGTGATTGCATAAGCACAAGATCATGTCATCTGTAAAACTATAAACATAAAAATATAGGTTTATTGGAGATATTTTTGTGATAATTGTGAAGTAAAATAGAGTGTGTGTCAAAAATTATTATTTCTGAAAGGATTTACTTATAAATATAACATGGAATATACAAACGGTAAGTGGAAATTAAAAAAATATTCTTCAGATCTCAGATTCTGGGACTCTTTTCTATAAACATTCTTATTTTTTTTATAATTATTACAATTATTATATTATTTTCATGCATTATTGTACTACATGCATACTCTCACTTCAATCTTCTTTTATTTAATGTATAATGCTGCCTTTTTCAATAGTAATTGTACTGATGTGAATTTTAGACAAGCATCTGCTTTTCTTTTGCTTTTTCTTTTAAGCCATTTTTTTTTGGGACAGTCCTAGTTTTTATTTGATAGGAGAAGTGTTCAGAAAAATGAAAACCATTAGAAAAACACTGACCACCTCACTTTCAAATGCTTTGACTTATTAGTGTAAGGTTAAAACATTTCACATCCCTACTGTATGATTCACTGTTGAACTACCTTTGCCTACTTATTACAAGATTCAACCTCAGTACATTTCTGGTAGTCCCTCATGTAGAGTCTAGTTCAGCAGATAACAAACAGTCCACATGCTGATGAGTTTATTAACTTCCTAGCTGTAGTTTTTATCTTGTCTTCTATAACATCCTTTCCAACTTATATCTCCCTGATTATAAATCTCCACTCTCTCTAAAGTTTAATGTCCTTTTGACTTATCAACACCCTCATTGAGACTGAAAAGCTTACAAAAAATTGAGACATATTTGGTGTGCTTTATTTAGAAATAGTTTCATTTTCAAGTGGGGGACTGGTTGGTCTCACTGGCCTCGAGACAGAGAGGTTGTGGGTTCAAATCCCGGCTGCACCGGTTGGGATTTTTATTTATGATTTCTCTTTGCGGCAACAACCCCTGGTCTCGGCAGCAAGGCCCGGCTTGAAATGTCAATTACTCATCGACGGAAAAAATATGAGTACCTCCGAAGACGCCTGTGCGGCAAGTGACCCCTGTTCACACGGCTGCCAGGGAAAAACGGATTAACACGCAAAATTCAGTTCCTAGTCTCTAGGGACTTCATCAGAGGTAAAAGCTGGCAAACGCCAGAAAAAAAAAATTTTTTTAAGTGTCTAAATTTGTATGTTTTCCAGTGGCTAAATTAATTTATGTTTAAATGTGAATATATTTTGGTTTTAGTCATTTTCATAGTCTCCACATGTATGTTCCCAACAATTCAAGCTCTCAGGAAGGGGGAGGGTTTTTGTTTTAATACCCTTTATAACTATATGCATTCACAGATTGAATTGGACTTGTTGCGTACTCTCCCAGACAACAGATTCTTTGAAAAGATCGACTCCCCTGGCATTAAGAAGTTGCGCAGAATTTTAATATGTTACAGCAAACACAATCCACTAATTGGATATTGCCAGGTAAAGTGGCTTGCACAGATTAAGTGACATTAACTCTTTCTGGACTGGCTGGGCTTTAAGTTTTCTTTAGGAATGAACCAGGTTAATTTTCAATTTAGAAAAACTCCATCACGTCTTTTACATTTTACAATTTCATGCAATAATATATTCAATACTGTAAGTAAAAAAAGTAAAGTACCCCCCGTCACGCCAAGTGGCGTATAGGGAAATATGGTGTTAGTGACCCTATATTTTACAGACCTTCAGCACATGATTTTTGGGGTAATGTGGTCGGTATTACACCCGTGCTGCTTTTACTTTCCCAGAAAAAATCCGGTACCCATTTAAGGCTGTACATGTTATATATCACTGGAAAGGAAAATGGTTGAAAAAAATGAAAATAGCATTATATATTGATTATATCTGAAGGAAAACATATATTATTTATTATAAGTAGTATAAAATATTCAAAGGTAGATAATTTTCAATTAAAGATATATTTCAGGTACCTCTATTTTCCCTGACTAGAAGGGAGTTGCTATCCATTCTTCTTGAAATTTTACACAAACTAATCCAAAGTCCTTCAAAATTTACTTTATTTGATGTATCTATGTCCACAAATAATGAAATTATGTACAAGAAATAGTAGACCACTAAGTAGTAGTGGGTGTGGCCACTATTTGTAAACCAATCTATCTACTTAACAAAGAAAATACCATGTGGTAATTAAAAAAACTAATTATACATTTATCAAATACAGATATTGGTAAATATTTATACAGAATTGTTACTTTACTTTAAATTATTCAACCATACTCGGTCCGAGCCGATGTGTCAGTTCTGGTCCCGTAGTACCTTCATAAGTGAAGCCAATGTGTCAGTAGTGGTCCAGAAAAAGTTAAGTGAAAAATTATTTTAATAAGTTATAGTAATTGCTGCTCATTGTTTTTGATATTATAATTTAACAACTTCATTATCAATGATTATGACTTACATTTGTGGGTTGAAAACAATACATTTTCAGTCTAATTTCAATAAATCTAGTGGAAACTTTAGTCTTTATCTTATCGGAATATTTTGTTTAAATATGCAAACATTTTTTTTTTACTAATTTACGAGCACATATGAAGTGAACACCTACCGATAATGCAAGGATTTTATGCTTATTTATTGGATGTTATATTAATTATATTAAAGCCATTTGTGAACATTTTGTGGTGGATTAAATGTCATTTACACAATGGGGCTTCTTGTGAAATTACTTACTTAAACTCATAGGGCATTTTGGCAGCCACATTTCCAATGATTTTCTGTGGTATGGAAAATATTAATGACCAAGAACATGGTCAGAAACACCACTCAGGTTTAAACAAAAACCATAAAGAAAACCTAACTAAAAATTCTTTTTGGAGGAGCATGATAATCATACTTTAATAGGTACCAGATTTTTTTCTGGGAAAGTAAAGCGGCATGGACGTAATACTGACCACATTACCCCATAAATCATGTGCAGAAGGTCTGTAAAATTTATGGTCACTAACACCATATTCCCTTATATGCCACTTGGCGTGACGGGGGTACTTTACTTTTTTCTTTTTTTTTATGATAATCATAGCAGACAATTCACCAAGAAGAAGGAAAACTTGATAACATCCAGTGGGTAGGACAGACTCATTAGCCTAGTAAGACTGCTTTCCCGGGAGAGATAACTCTGAATATAAAAAGCTGCTGCCTTTCAGAAATGTCAAGGGAAACCAAAAGTTAGGAATGCAGTGTCAAACAAATATGTGGTTTAGGCAGATGCATAGAACCATTTGGTGCAAAACATAGTATGGTGCAATCATCTAATAAGGGAGTGATGAAGAAGATTACTCAGTGGAATATTAAAATAAATAACATTGTCAGTCATTAGCAAAATTATTATTCTGTTATAACTTTATATTCTATATCCTCCTTCTCTATTGAAGCAGATGTTTTACCTTAATTATATATAAATCAGTTAAAAGGAGAAAACTTAATTTATACTTGGTCGGATATTGTTAACAGGGCATCAATCGGATTGCAGCTATAGCTTTGTTGTTCTTGTGTGAGGAAGATGCATTTTGGTGTCTGGTAGCCATCATTGAGCACTTGATGCCTGCAGATTATTACACCACAACTCTTGCTGCTGCTCAAGCAGATCAGGTAAGCATATACCCTATAACATTGGAGGCCTCGGTAGCCTAGTTGGGAAAACCACCCGACTGGACTACTGATGTTCGGACAACCCGTGTTCGATTCCCGCTGGGAGCAGTGTGAATTGTACTCGTGGTTGGAAAAAAAAAATACCCCCACGGTCGACCCAGCCGTTGGCAGAAATGGGTACCAGGGTATTACCCTGGGAAGGTGAGGAATGTCGCTTCGCATCTGAGTTTCGATGCTTGAGGCTACACTATACAGAAATATCCAAACATTTCTGGATAGGTGGCCGAGCACCTATGGGTATAAACTCGCGTGCTAGGACGCCGGTTCAAGTCTCGTACTTTACCTTTACCTTACCTTATCTTATACCCTATAACAGTGGTACTCAACTTGTAAAGTCATGCTATGTCTATAAGACTATCTATCTTTCCTAGAATAATAAGTTCAAATTTGTTTTACAACAGTTTTATTTAAGACATTATAGATAATAGCAATAATAATGTGTATTATCATTTTAGCACTTCTACGGATGGATCCAAACCTATTTAGATCACAATGCAAGTGATTAGAATGCCAGAATCAACTATTGTTTGTAATTTTTTAACATTAAATTAT
Organism: Megaustenia siamemsis; assembly: GCA_032433765.1. Lineage (NCBI taxonomy): Eukaryota > Metazoa > Mollusca > Gastropoda > Stylommatophora > Ariophantidae > Megaustenia > Megaustenia siamemsis. The sequence continues at coordinate 30,979,738 of JAVIAB010000160.1, read as the reverse complement.
GTTGAATGCAAATATCCTTTATTAATGAATACATTCTGCTGCTACCTGCCAAAATCATAGGTCAGTAATAGGTCGCCATTAGGTAGCAGCAAAAGAGGCCTTTGGCAGTTTTTCTGATCAAGAAATGTGAAAGGTGCAATGTAACACAATGTGCGTTTGTTCTAAAGTGATATCACCAATGGGTCTCTCAGAAGAGCTTTAACATGAAGACAGAAGGGTCACTCTAAAGGCCTTACAATTTATCATTGAAGGATTTCAGATATAACTCACAAGTCCTGCTGATATATTTAAAAAAAAGAAAGAGGAAACCATTTCACCTTTGAACTAACAGAGTTAGCTAACACTTGCAGCTTCAGATTAAGAAATTTGTTGGTTTCTTCATATTTCCCTCCATAAACACTTCACCAGCAGGTGTTTCTGTTGCAAGAACATTCCTGATTAACATAATCAGGTGAAAACAAGAGGAAATAACTCCAGTCAAATATCTGTGAAGGAGTAACATGATAGTTCTGGAGACAATCCATCCAAGTGAAGGAGAAATTAATACAAACCTCAGTAGAAAAAAAAATCTTGTTGTCTGAAAAGACTGCTTTCCTAAGGGAAACAACTATGATTACAAACAACTGTTGCCTTGTAGGAAGGTCAAAGAAAACCAAAGGGTCTGGAAAACATTTGTGAAAAATGTGTACTGAAAATAGTTACACTGAACCACAAAGTGCAAAACACAGTATAATACAATCCTTCAATAAGTGATTAAAGAAGAAGAATTCAAATACTTGCAGAATTATAAACTTTTAGTAGTATAGTCTTTGTTATATATATTTATAATGACTGTTTAGTTCCTAAGATTATGTTATTTGTCATGTTTGAGCTTAATATTTTTATTTTACTAAGGGGAATATCCATACATTCTTACAGTTTTTAACCATTCGTGTCACTCACATGGTTCTATTTGCTCTGGCTTCTTCTTCTGTACCTCAACAGATTTTCCTTCTCTGGTTCCTTTTAGCCTACTGCAAGACTTTTTTAGAAGACGTCTTCTGTTCAGATTTAACATCTTTTCATCAAATTTTAAACAAAATGACTTTTGTCTTGGTTTCTTTCATAAATCTGCATTTTTTATATCTTATGACCACTTTGTGAAAGTAATGATGACATGCCTAATGCTATTAAACCTCTGTATTTGGACAATCTGTAAAAGGGCAATCTCAGAGATTGTAACAACTGGAGAGGCGTGACACTTTTGTCAGTTGCCTCAAAGTTATTCTGCAAAATCATCCTAAATAGAATAAAGGATTCAATAGATACAGTAATGCATGAAGAACAGGCTGGGTTTAGAAAAGAGAGTGTGCCTTGACCACATTTTTACTCTATGACTTATATTGGAGGAACGCATTGAAAAGCAAAAACATTTTGTATTTAACCTCATCGACTTCAAAAAAGCATTTGATAGTATTCATAGAGATTCTTTGTGGAAAGTTCTGAAGCAATATGGCTTACCATCACAAATCATAAATATTATTAAAGACATGTATGATAGTCACACACATGCGCAGTTCGAACAGAGGAAGGACTGAGCGAATGTTTCCCAATAGAAACTGGGGTTAAACAAGGATGTATTTTATCGCCCTTGTTGTTTGGAGTTGTTATGGACTTCAAAATGAAGAAATGCTGCACTGGTAGTAAAGGCATCGAATGGATACAAGGAGACCATTTGGAGGACCTCGACTTTGCTGATGACATAGTTCTCATCAGCAGTCAGATAAAAACAATGCAGGAAAACACAAATGAACTATCATCAATAGCCAGCAAAATTGGGCGTGAGATCAATCATGAAAAGACTAAGGTCACGAAAAGCTTAATTCCAACAGATGACAAAATATACATGGAACACAAACCAGTGGAAGAGATCAATCACTTTATCTATCTTGGAAGTCACATTGATCGAGAAGGGGATACAAGTAAATAAATTAGAATCAGAATAGCTAATGAAGCAGCAATGTTTTTCAGAAGCCTTGAAAAGTTGTGGAAATAAAAACTCATCAGCATAAACACAAAACTTAGACTATTCAAATCAAATGTACTATCAACCCTTACGTATGCGTGTGAAAGTTGGAAAACAACAAAAGACATAGAAATAAAGTTGAACGCATTCAAAAATAAATGTCTAAGGAAAATACTTGGTATAGCGTGGAACGAATTCAAAACAAATGAGGAAATTAGAGAAATCGCCAATCAACCACTAATATCTTCAGTAATAAAGAAAAGACGATGGTCATATGTTGGACATGTGATGAGAAGAGATAATAACCGAATAGCAAAGCAAACCCTCATGTGGGAAACAACAGATAAGAGGAAGACCCAGAGAAACACTGAGAAGAACATTGATGAGAGAGGCAGGAGCAGCAGGTATCGGCTCCCTCAATGAGATAGCGCTGCTTGCACAGAACAGAGACAAATGGTGAGATTTGATAAAATATCTTTAAAAGAATTGAAAACTGCTAGAATAAAAATTTAGATAAGGAGTATCTGGGTCTACGCCCTATGTGCCGGCTATGGCTCGAAAAGTCAATAGATAGATAGACAAGTAAAGTTTACTGCCCAGTCCCATTTATTTCTATTGTGAAACAGTAGAAGAAAATCCAAAATTAGAAAAAAATATAAAAAATAGACTTTGCCATCTTTGTTTAACCTTTTAACTGAAAGTTCCTGTTTTGATGTAACAACAATTGAGATTTGTTCTTCATTCCAAAGGTAACTTTATATCTTGTCTTCCTTTCTAGCGAGTTTTGAAAGATCTTGTTCAGGACAAGTGTCCAAAACTGTTTGCACACTTAGAGCAAAATGATGTGGACATCTCGCTGTTTACTTTCAATTTATTTTTGACTGTGTTTGTTGATGGAGTGTATCCAGAGTTGTTCCTGAGAATCTGGGATGTGTTCTTGTATGAGGGTAGCAAGGTAAGTGCTTCTTGCTACATTTTATGACAGTTTAGAAAGTTTTTTAGTCTTTAGTAGAAGACTTTTGTGTGTGTAGTTATGTCATTGAATTCTCAGTTCATTCTTCAGAAGCTTTCAGAAGGATGGCTGAGACCTGAATGGTTGAGACTTGAATGGCTGAGACCTGAATGGTTGAGACTTGAATGGCTGAGACCTGAATGGTTGAGACTTGAGTGGTTGAGACCTGAATGGTTGAGACTTGAATGGCTGAGACCTGAATGGTTGAGACTTGAGTGGTTGAGATCTGAATGGTTGAGACTTGAATGACTGAGATCTGAATGGTTGAGACTTGAGTGGTTGAGACCTGAATGGTTGAGACTTGAATGACTGAGATCTGAATGGTTGAGACTTGAATGACTGAGATCTGAATGGTTGAGACTTGAATGGCTGAGACCTGAATGGTTGAGACTTGAATGGCTGAGAACTGAATGGTTGAGACTTGAGTGGTTGAGATCTGAATGGTTGAGACCTGAATGGCTGAGATCTGAATGGTTGAGACCTGAATGGCTGAGATATGAATGGCTGAGACCTGAATGGTTGATACCTGAATGGTTGAGATCTGAATGGTTGAGACCTGAATGGCTGAAATCTGAATGGTTGAGATCTGAATGGTTGAGACCTGAATGGCTGAGATCTGAATGGTTGAGACCTGAATGGCTGAGATCTGAATGGTTGAGACTTGAATGACTGAGATCTGAATGGTTGAGACTTGAATGACTGAGATCTGAATGGTTGAGATCTGAATGGTTGAGACTTGAGTGGTTGAGATCTGAATGGTTGAGACCTGAATGGTTGAGACTTAAATGGCCAAGATTTCAAATATTCTCGCAGCTTGACACTCTGCACTTGGCCCAGCTGAAAAAAAAAATTGGTATTTGCTCAAAGAGCTGGGAAAAGTAATTAGAGTGGAAGATCACCAACCCCTTCAATTCCAAATACTGTGGTCTAGTGTGGTCATTGAAAATTATGGGCGTTAACATTATCAAGAGAACCACAAAGTAAGTCCTCAAATGGAAACCAGAATGTGGAAGAAAAAGAAACCGACCTAGAGAAACATTAAAAAGAACTCTCTGAGGTGAGATGTGACAACAGCAGGTATCCCTTGTTGAGATTGAAAGGCTTGCCCAGAACATGCATATGCAGCAATATACTAAGTGGATCCTGTGCAAAGTCTGGCACTTAATAGCAAAGATCATTAAACATGGAGAGCCTCTAATTTCTGCCCTATGTTCCATCTCAGCTTGAAATGATAATATATGGGTCATCATTAAGTACCGGGCCTGCTGGCATAGGCGATCGTGTTTCTCTACAACTCTCAATCTTGACAGTCATTTATCATTTCTGTTGTTGACCTTCTGCCAAGCCATTCTATTAAGCTGTCTGGTATCTTTTCTCTTTGCTTCCATCTCTTTTGTCCCTCAATTTTCCCAGTTGTCACAATATATTTCAGCTGTTCACTTCTCATTACATGGCCAAAAAATGATTATTGTTTCTTCATAATATAGAAAATTTTCTCCCGTTTTGCTTTGGTCTTATTCAGAACATTTTCATTACTCTTCTTAGCTGTCCATGGTATTCTCAACATTCTTTTGTGAAACCACATTTCCACAGCCTCTAGTGATTTTTGTGTCTGTTGTCCTATTGTCCATGATTCACATCCTTTTTCTTGTTTCCATTGACAAAAATGGATTGCACAGTATCTTCCTCAGTTTTTTGGAAAGCTGCTTTTGCCTGAGCTATTCTGCATCTCATCTCTGTTGTACACCTACCACCTGAGGTTAACATAGTTCCCAGATATTTAAATTCATTTACCTGTTTTAATTAATATTGTTCCACTTTTCTTTATTATGCATTGCAGTGATGTCTTTTTATTTGTTGCTACCATTACTTCTGTCTTTTTGCTGTTGTGGCTGAGTCCTTTATTTTTTCTTTCCTTTACTATAATGTCTAACATTTCTTGTAACTCATTTTCACTCTAAGTGATTAGGACTGTATCATCTGCACACCTGAGGATATTTATATTATGACCTCCAATTGTTATTCCAGGCATGTCCCTAATGGATCTTAAAATAATCTCACTATAAATATTAAATAAATATGGTAATAGTACCTTGCCTGAAGCCATGTTGTATATGTTGAGAATTCCCTATTGATTTCCATTTCTTATGGCCGCTATTTGTTGCCAGTACAAGTTCTTTACTTTTCTTAGATCTTTGCTGTCAACATTTATGCCTTCTAAACTTTTGATTATTTCTTGGTGCTTTACTTTGTCAAATGCTTTGGTATAATCTATGAAATATAGGTATAGATCTGTTTTAACCTCTATGTCTCTTTCTACTAAGAATCTTATCATGTATATGGCATTGTTCATAACTTTACCTCCAGCAAAACCACACTGCTCCTCACTAATTTCTGAACTGATTTTGTTTCACACTCTTTGCATGATGATTCTTAGTCATATCTTAGTCATGTGACTCATAAGCTTATTGTGTGATGATCATTGCATTCAATTGTGCCAGATTTCATTAGTAGGGCTATGAATATTGATTTGAGCAGGTCATCTGGTATATATCCACTTTTGTGCCACTTTTTGGCTACCAGATATTTTCTGGGAAAGTAAAGCGGCATGGGCATAATACCGACCACATTACCCCAAAATCGTGTGCTGAATGTCTGTAGAATTTATGGTCACTAAGTCCATATTCCCTATAAGCCACTTGGTATGACGGGGGCTCTTTACTTTTTTTTTATGTCAAAAGTGCAGGTATTGCAGCCTTGTTGTAAACCATGGCAAAATGAACATTATTTTACGATTGAGCAAAGAATAAGATAACTAAACATGAAATAAACTATCAGTTACATGAAATGATATATTTTGTATGTTTTAATGTATTTTTGTGTGTGTGTATTGCAGGTGTTGTTCAGGTTTGCCCTGGCTTTCTTAAAATATGCTGAAGATGAAATCCTTAAGCAGCCAAATAATCTGGCCATAAATAGGTACATGAGGACACTAGGAGAGACAATCACAGATGTTAAAAAGATATATAACGTATGTATTTTGTGGAGTGAAGGGTTTCTATGAAATGATTTGTGAATCCTTATATGTTCTTGGCCCAAAGAGGTGTGACCTATTGAGCAACTGAATGTCTGCTACTGAATGAGCCGAAATGTCATGATCTTTTATTTTTGTATTATTCAATTGTTGTGTACAAATGATCATGTAAAAAAAAAAGTAAAGTGCCCCCGTCACGCCAAGTGGCATATAGGGAATATGGTGTTAGTGACTATAAATTTTATAGATCTTCGGCACATGATTTTTGGGGTAACGTTGTCGGTATTACGCCCGTGCCACTTTACTTTCCCAGAAAAAAATCTGGTACCCATTAAAGGCTGGGTGAACCCGGAAGCCGTTGGTTGGGATCGAACACTACCTCTTGTCCTTTGTAGTCCAGTTCACTAGCCACTGAGCTATCGCGGCTCCCACAAATGATCATGTACCTTTCTCCATTTTGTTCATTCTAAATTTCATCATCCTGTGCCATCTCCGCATGTAAAGTTAACTACTGAAGGGAGGTCAAAAAGTAATGCACACCAATTTTTTTCTCGGAAACTATTCGGGCAAAATGTGTGAAATTTTCACAGATTGTAGCTGAACATCCCCTTTACACTACCTATTTTTCAACATAATCTCCGTTCAAGCGTATTGCCTTACGCCAACGCGAAACTAGGTCATGAATGCCTCGTTTGTACCAAGTTTTGTCCTGCTCGCGTAGCACGGATCACATCCTCATCATTGTCAAAGTGTGTCCCACGCAGGAATTTTTTGAGTGGTCCAAACAGATGGAAATCTGAGGGAGCCAGATCAAGGCTGTAAGGAGGATGGGGCAGTACAGTCCAACCAAATTTGTTGATTGCTTCCCGTGTTACCAGACTTGTGTGAGGGCGTGCATTGTCATGTTAAAGCAACAAATCTGCAGATGGCTTATTAGGCCGAACTCTGTGGAACCGATTTTTGAGTTTTGTCAGTGTATTGATGTAAGCTGTCGAGTTGATTGTCTCACCTCTTGTCATTACATCAACAAGAATCACACCATCAATGTCCCAGAAGACAGTGATCATCACCTGATGATGGAGATGTTTTGAATTTTTTTCATTTTGGTGACTGCGGATGATGTCATTCCATTGACTGCATTTTTGTTTCAGGCTCATAATAATGTGCCCACATTTCGTCACCGGTAACAATTTTTGACAAAAACATTTCTCCTTCAACACCGAAACGCTCCAACAATTCAGAACAGATGTTTTCCTTTGAACTCTGTGATCATTTGTTAGGCACCGAGGAACCCATCGAGCGCAAATTTTTGAATATCCGAGAGTTTTAAAAATTGCGATTGCACTTCCCTTGCTGACTGTAAGCTGCAATGCCAATTGCTGACTAGTGATACGCCTATCCTTACGAATAATGGCATCAGCCCGGTTTAACATGTCTGTGCTGGTAGCCGAGGCAACACGTCCAGAACGCGGTAAATCATGCAGCTCCACTCGTACACTTTCTGCAGCTTTAATTCTCTGAACCCAGCGACTAACTGTGCTCCTATCGACTGCAGAACATTTGTACACTGCACACAGTCGTTTATGAATGTTTGCCACAGTTTCTTTTTCTGCAACCAGAAATTCTATGACAATTCGCTGTTTGTAACGGACATTGTTGACAAGCTCCATTTTAACGGTTCATAGATTGCGTAATATTTATCAGAATGCTGTGAAATTTGGTGCACATAATTGGAACATGTCATATTCCAAGTGTGCAAAATTTCATATTCCTATCTTTATTATTAGCCGAGAAAAAAATTGGTGTGCATTACTTTTTGACCTCCCTACGTACCTTGAATCATTGGGGAGCCGCGATAGCTCAGTGGTTCTTTTGCTAAGGTCTGTATCTATAAAGTTGTTTTTTCTATTCATTTTATAGTCTTTTACCCTAGATTATGATCCTGTAGTAAAAATTTAGAAGAACATTGATCAGAGAGGCAAGAACAGCAGGAATCGGCTCCCTCAATGAGATAGAGTTGCTTGCACAGAACAGAGACAAATGGCGAGATTTGATAAAGGATCTTTACAAGGATTGAAAACTGCTAGAATTAAATTTAGATAAGAGAAAGAGTATCAGGGCCTATGCCCTATAGGCCTGCTTATGGCTCGAAAGGTCAATAGATAGATAGTAAAGATTACAGCATCAAAACACAAATTCTTCAAATTTTGAAATTTTGCCATGGTCAAACATTATCTTCTCCGTGTACCTTCCTAACTACTACTTCAGTGTTCCCTGAGTGGAATTTATTTGTATTGATGTAGTATTTTTGTTTCATTTTGTGAGATACGTCGTTGTTCTGATAAAAAAAATTGCCTATTTTCAAGAAATTGGTAATTTTTTTTTTTTTATTCCCCTGTGAGCAGGGAAATTTCTTGGTCGTCGGCAGACACCAAACAACCCTATGTGACTCCGGAAAAACAGCGATTAATACCATGCAGTAGCTGAACATACTGATGGACTTACAGTGACGCACCAATAGAATTTGTAGCATATCCAGTCCATGAGGTGAAACTCAGGTCATAAATCAACCTCAGTCAGAAATTCCCTGTCTCGCCTAGTGTGAATACATGGGAGCATGTCAAAAGTTCTGAGAAAATACTATTTTTAGAGTACCTGTTACATTTAAGTGGTAGTAATTTTTACTACGGTATTGTAAATGGGAGAGTTACAGATAGGTATCGTAATTAAGGGTAGAAAGCTCCTGTATGCGGAGGTCATAAAGTTCTATATTGTGTAGTTCTGTTTGGCCAGTGTGCATTTCTCTCAAAGTACTATATTGGCTGAAGTCTTGTAGAATGTGTGATGCAGTTTGTGATGCTTGTCAACATGTTTGTGTTTCCAATCTTGAGCTTTATGTATAAGGGATTTTAGCTTAGTTAATTGATATATCATTATATTATATTTGTTATATTTCACAGATTGCTTTTTTTGAGCTGAATCCATTTCCTATGAGGTCTATCTCCAGCAAGCGCCAGTTCCATCTTCATCAAGTTAAGGTAAGGATAACAAATGTTTAATACCTGATATTGTTTATGCATAAAGAATCCATTGTTTCTTTTTTATTCTGAATCATGTGTACTTCTTCTCCATCTTTATTTGCCTTTCAATTTAATGAATGCATTTTATATATTCATGTACAAAATATTGCGGCGTTTGGACTACACAAATTACTTGAAACACATGAAGTTATAAAGTAAAACTAAAGGTTTCCTCCCATGCCTTGCTTGCTGTATGGGGAAGATGGTGTTAGTGATTATATTTTTTCCATGACCACACATTTTGGTGATGTTGTCGGTATCACACCAGGCCACCTTTACTTCCCAGAAAAATTTCTGGTACCAAATTTTAGAGACTGGGTAAACTCAGAGACTTGCAGGTCCAAAAAAAAAATATAAATCATTTCAGGGATTTGAACTCAGACCCTTCTGATCAGGAAGTGAGTGCACTAACCACTCAGCTACACAGGCTCTAGAAATGCATGGAGAGCCAGAGCTTATTATTATTATTATTTTTTTGTTAAATCAGCACCACATCCCCACAAATTACACTACTGCTACTTTGACTAGTGCAGGTGGCCAAATTGATACTGCTCCAAACCAGGAGAGCAAGGGTTTGAATCATGCTTGGGTCAAGTTTTTGTGTGTGTCGGGAGTGAAATAAAAACTCAGACCAAAACACCTTTTGGCAACTGCTCAGGACAAGCAGCCTTTATTCTTCTATCCGATATGTTCCTACCTGCGGTCGCAATAGCAGGGTCGGTGCACCATCAGCTGAACAAGACCTAGCAGTTCTACCTCCTTTCGGTCTCCCCTGGTAACATTCTGCGTCAAAACAGACTGGCTAACAGAAGCTAGGACCACTGTGTTCCCTGTAGTGGTGGCTGTTACTGATATAGAGGACCCAGTATTGCAGTACCTCTGGGCTGGACTAGTAGTTTCCCAGCATAGCCTGGGAGCCATTACGACCTGCCACATCAAATGAGTCAAAGGGCAGCCTGCCCGCATCAACTTGTGGCAATCCGTCAACATCCTTTATGTCCCTAACATACACCCCCCCCCCCCCCCCAATAGAAATAATGCTGTCAAGATAATTTTTTTTTTTGACTGGCCAATGTAAAGATCATCCTCACGCCAGAGAAGACATGTACTACAGCATTATAGCTTGAATAATATTATCAACTAGAAAAATGTATATGTTCTTATGTATTAATTAGATTTTGTTTCTTATCTTTTTTTTTTACTAGGTGGAGCTGGAAGAATTAGAGACCATAAGAAAAGACCTGAGATCAGCTCATGAGGAAGAAATACGGAGTGAGAACAGGCAGGGCTCACTCAGTGAGGATGACCTGGACGATTATGGAGATAATGGGGAGTGAATGAATGTTACACTGGCTGTAGATCACTTAATGGATTACACAAAATTTCAGTTGGCACATGATGGCAATAAAGTTATAAAAAGTTCAGGTTAACTATAGAATAGCGATGAATTACTTCAGATTTGTTTTAGAACAAGTTCACTGTTGTTTTCTGCTGATATTTTAGTTGTCATGATCAGTTTCTTGTTTTATAAATAATAATTCTATAGGTTTCTTTTATAATATATATATATATATAAGTGTATTAAAAGTTAATGTTCACATTTTGTAGTGGAGAAATAATAATTTATGCTTAACAACGCGAATAATTTTTTTAAAATAACAGACACTTCTTCTCATTAGCAGTAGTGTACTAAAACATCACTAAAACCTTAGCTAATTATACCGGGACATTTAGATTTTACTGTGGTGCAACAAACTGGATTTAGAAAATGTTAAGAAAGAGGTGAATGTAGCAAATTTAATATATTTTCTTGTATAAAAAAAAAAATGGAAGCTAAAATGTTATATTTTATGAAGTTACTATGCTCCCTTTTTGTGTTGGCCTCTTTGAGAACTTTCTCATTGGTCTTTTTAGCTGTCCAGGGAACTTTCAACATTCTTCTGAGAAATCCCATCTCTGTGGCCTCTAACCGTCTTTTCATTTGTTTGTCTACTGTCCATGATTCACTTCCATAGGTCAGAATTGGTTCTATATAGCGCCGATGAACTCTCTTTCTCATTTTTATTGACATAGATTTGTTGCATAAGATATTTTTCATTTTCTGAAATGCTATTTTGGCCTGAGCTATTCTGCTTTTTATTTCTGTGGTGCATCTCCCATCTGATGTTATTATTGTGCCCAAGTATTTGAAACGTTGCACTTGTTTCAGATTTGTCTCGTTTATTTTTATGCTGCATGATGGTGATGATTGTTTCTTCGTTATAACTATTACCTCTGTTTTCTTACTATTCAGACTGAGACCTTTCTTGTTGCTTTCTTTTACTATTATGTCTATCATTTCTTGTAGTTCGTTCTCTGTCTCTGCTATTAAGACTGTGTCATCCACAAATCGCAAATTATTTATGTTGTGACCGTTGACTTCAATTCCTTTTTTGTCTACTATTGATCTCATAATATATTTGCTGTAAAGTGAAAACAAATCCGGTGACAGAACACAGCCTTGTCTGACTCCTTGTTGTATATATTGGAATTGTCCTGTTTGGTTATTAATTCGTATAGCTGCTGTTTGTTGCCAGTACATGTTTTTTATGATTTGCAGATCCTTGCCATCAATGTTTAATTTCTCCAGCATATTGATTATTTCAACATGCTTTACTTTGTCAAATGCTTTTGTATAGTCTATAAAGCACATATATAGATCTTTCTTTACCTCTATAGATCTTTCTATCAATGTTCTTAAGATGTATATTGCATTATTGGTGCCCTTTCCTTCTACAAATCCACATTGTTTCTCACTTATTTCTGGTTTTATTTTGTTCCTTACACATCTCATGATTATTCTTAGTAATATTTTAGTCATATGGCTCATGAGACTAGTAGTGCGATGGTCTTCACAATCAGTGGCACCTGACTTCCTCTGGCCACATTAAGAGAGATAATTGTTACTAAGTTAATATACAGAAACAAAAACACATGTCGCGAATTAAAAAAAAAATTTTTTTCTCCAATAATCAAAGAAACAATATGGACCAAAAGTACTGTGATTAAACTAAAGTGAAGAAGCTTCTCCAATATATAAAAACATTAATTAAGAAGCAGATTCATCTGTGTACTACACAGAATTAAGGAACATCAGTGTTGATGCTAATAGGGAGAAAACGTAATATACATAGTGAAAAATTTTGTGGGTCAGTGTTTGGATTCAGATACATACACTTTTACGTGAAAAAAAAATGTTATGTAAATCAGTGATTAGCAGCCATGACAATTCTATACTCTGCAAAAAGCATAATGGATATGACTGTATGTATGATATTGTTTGAGAGAAAACATAGCATTAAAAAGGTGAACAAATAATGCTACATTTATTTGTGTAAGTAAATATCTGTACTAAAATGTGTATTTCTGTGTAAAAATCCTTTTGTGGAGTCTTTGTTTTTAGAGAAAAACATTTGTAGATTTTTACAGTGTACTTCAATTTTACTGTCACTTCCTTTTCTAATGTTTACAGAAAGAGGTAAATCATTGTTAACATTTCAAATTATTATCTGGTGTGCAGATTGTTGGTGTAATGAGATTGCTGGAGGTTTTGTTTATAAAGTACATTTCAGTCATATGTACCTTTGTCACATTGAGAGCTTATTTGTTACTTTAAAAGTCCACATGCAATCAGTAATGATAATTAAAAGTGCACAACCTTCAAACAATTATTTTTTTGCATTTAAAAAAATATAAAAATCCATTTTTGATCTTGTAAATGGTTTTGTGTTTAAAAAGCAAAGTTCAATTATTTATGCTTTCAGTCACAGTATCCTTTTACTAGTCCTTTTTATTTTAAAATGTGTTCGTCGTGAATTAATGATATTTTTATATGTTGAATTTTATAGTATTCTTTGTGCTTACTATATTATTTTGAATAACTTCTTTCAGATTGCTGTAATATTGTATTGTGTAATTGATCCAAGTGGTATTAATATTGATAAATTACTGCATCTAAAAAAAATAAATCATGAACAAAAATATGTGAAATTTTTATCAGGTTTGCTCAATAACCAACATTACAGCATTCACTTATTCCATTTCTGGAGGAATATTACGTTAGAAAATGAAAGGTGCACAGTTGCCATGAGATACTTGGGTCACAGTTTTTATTTCACCTCCAATAACAAAAAAAGCTTTAAATCCTACCATGATTGAAACCCATGTCTGCTTAATTTGTAGAATGACAATGACTTTTTTTTTTCAAAATGTTTCTAACTGAACCTCAAAGAAAGCTTCAATATATCAACTGAATGTTTTGTTGAGATTATAATCTCAAGTTTATTGACATGTTTTTAGCAAACACACACACAAATTCATTGTTTAAATACAAGATTTTTAAGTAAATTAATTTTAGATGACATGACGAATTACAATGTCGTGAATAATATTATAATGTTGTTTTATTTTTTTGTTTGAAACTGTTATAACATTTACCATTTGTTCAGTTAATATCTAGGATATGTAAAGAATCAAGCTCTAAACCAAAGGGTTTTTGATGCAGTTGCTCTGCCTAGCCATTCTATGCCTGTGAAGAATGGAAGTTACAGTTGCCATAATCAATGGAAGTATCATTTTAACAGAAAACTAATGAAGATAAGATGACAAGAGATGCTAAGCACAAATGTGCTTGCACAGTAAACGTTTACATTAAGTAAATTATAGTTATCATGTGCTGGCTATGTGACACACTAGTTTTATGGACTGCAAAAGGACAGGCCCTCCCTAGCTAAAACTTGGTGCAGATGAACATGAGACTATTTGCTGATAATTGCTCATTCTAGCACACCAGAACTGTCTACTTAGTCTGCAAGTCACAGTCCAGTACATAACCCTCCTGCACTTTTAAGAATCAGTAAATCCTTGTCCAGTCCAACCACCAACCAAAGCCCTTCAGGCCCCTTTTTAGAGCACAGGCACAAGGTCTCTCTATCCATCCTTATTCTTGGATATTTTTTTTTCTTTTCTTTCAGTCAAGGCCAGTATCCTTAGGGATTTCCATGATTTCTCTTCTACCTGTGTTTCTGGACCTTCTGTTTTCTCTGTTACTGTCTAGCTATGCTTGCACACATTTTTTTTTTTTAAGTGAGGGTCCAATCCATGTACATTTTATATTCATAATGTGTTGCTCGGAGCTTTACCAGTCTATTAGTGAACAAGAAGATTCATATTATCTTTTAGAATTATAATTATTTGAGACAAGTCATTCAATGAAAAATGAAGAAAAAACTCAGAATAATGTCCTCTTTAATACATAAATAGATAAAAATGTAGAATTATTTGGCTACATGAGATTAAAACAGAAAGAACAATGTGACACAAGTCATCAACAAAACACCACAAAAATACTATATCCACGGATCTACCAGAATATGATAGATTGATGAAATATTTGTTACTAAGAAACATCAGAAGAGACCAACAGAAGAGTTGAAGAATGCAAAATATATCTTCCCTTGATTCTTAAATGCAAATGAGAAAGAATAGAAGTTAATCAATTTAGTCATTTAGTACACAAAATATAAAAAAAAAAAGCTTTTCATTCAGAACACCTTGTCATGCTTAGTGCAACGCATTAAGCGAATACATAATAAACAGATACATTCATCAACACTTTATACCAGATTTAATTTTTTAAAAAAAATTATGCCTTCAGTATTAATTGTTTATAATCATATAAAACATTCTAACAATATTACACTTTTACCTTCTCAGCAAACACCACTAGTCAAAAGTCACTGCTTGCCAGGGTAACGGCTAGTCTATTAGGATGTTTCATTCTAGCTTTTGATATTGTATTTATTTTATTTTCCCATATGTGGGGGTTTCTTTAAATTTAATATTTGCAGTACAATGAAATAATAGTCTGAGAGTTTGAAAATATATACTGGGATCTTTTGATGCGGTTCAAGCACAGGAGAGAGATCTTCCTGTGTATAGAACAATACAACTAATGAACTCAGCATGTAAAATACATCAGTGGCGCCCACCGAAGCACAACTGATAGTGTGTAACAAAAAGAACGGTGTTGTTTGTAACATCCACCAAAACATAATAATTCACCTGGTTATCGAAACTGATTTTGTATGAAAAGCATCAGGTTGCTTGGCGGAGGCTCAGACGAAGTGCTGCTCAAGTGTCAGCAAACAAGGTTTAATCATGACTCAAAATTGTGGCACAATTTAATTTTTTACATTTTGTACAATTCTTTTCATTTTATTCTTGTCCTTCCCCCACCCACTAATGTAAATGTAACAGCACAATAGTATTTTGTGTAAAATGGATGGTTTTTGCATGAGTGATTTTCTTGTTTTTTTTTTTTAAGATCATTTGTCTTGTTAATAATTGTGCTAAATCATCAGTAGTCCTTTTATTCATGCACACAATAAATAAAAACTAAATACGTGTCATTAAGTATAACTACACATGACCTGTTTGCCCAATAATATCTCTGGAGAAAGGTCAAGGTGTTCTCAGTGAAGCATTAACTGTACTAGCATTTTTCAGAACAAGATCAAATTGTTCCATTAAAAATTGTAATTAATCTTGCCACATATAAAGCTGAAACATACAATTTGTATGTTTTATATTGAGTTTATACAGTTCAAATAGAACATCATCTTTATTTAGGGTTGTCAGAAACACTGTCTCTCATATTCGTGTGGGGTAAATATCAAATTTTTCTTTTTGCTTGGAAGATCATCCTTATTTAGGGTTGTCAGAACCATTGTCTGCCATGTTTTTTTTGGTAAATATCTTCTTTTTTTTTGCTTGTTTTTATTCAGTTCAAATGTAATATCATTCTTATTGTAACCATCGTCTGTCATAATTTCTTTTGTGGGTAAAGTTTTCTTTTGGTTTTAGTTTCTTTAGGTCAGATATAAGATCACCCTTATTGATGTCAGTACCATTGCCTTCCATGTTTTATTTATATCGATTTTTTATTTTAGCTTTATTTTTAAGGCAGATTAATTTCTTAATTTTTTTTTGTTTGCATTAATCTTCCGTTTTTAATAGGGGACTGGGTGGTCTAGAGTAAAGACATTGGCCACTGGACAGGAAGGTCCCTGGTTCGATCCCCACCACATGCAGTGGAAATTTTTAAAAAGTTGAACATGTGGTTTTTTTCATGGCTTTATCATCTCCTGGACGCCAGGTAGTGAGATACAATGTCTAATCCTCTTGGAAAATGGCCCCCCCAAAAATATCAGAAGGTCCCTTGTGCTCTTGCACACATTAAAGAACCCTTGGCAGTTTAAGGTAGAAAAGAGTAGGCCAAAAAAAGGGCACTGTCCGGGCAACATTTTTTTAAAATATGACCATGCTGAAGATGGATGTGTTGGGTTTAAAAGCAGATATCGTGGGTTGGCTGTAAACTAGTGACGAAACACATCCATGCCCACTTTAACTGGTAAATATGAAGAAACAATATAAAAATAAATACTCAAACAGACCAGATATCATGACAAAAAAGAAAAGAAGAAATTTATAGCAGTAAGAATTTGGATTGGAAATCATTTGATAACATGTTCAAAGTAAAATATCTTTGTCTTAAAAACAATACTGGGTCTCATTGACATCAAATGATGATAATAGACTCATCAAAGAAACTAAATTTGTCTACCTTGGTAATTCAATTCATTAAGTGCTGTCTCCATATCGAAGGTTTGCTACCATGGAGCGCCATTTTACTGTGTCTCTTGTTTTGATGTTATCAGACTACTTTAAAGAGGGAGGGAGATTACCACAAGAGAACCATCCGCTCAGTTATGATGAAGCCAAATCCATCCTC
The DNA here is from genome assembly GCA_032433765.1 of Megaustenia siamemsis. Lineage (NCBI taxonomy): Eukaryota > Metazoa > Mollusca > Gastropoda > Stylommatophora > Ariophantidae > Megaustenia > Megaustenia siamemsis. The sequence goes on along the minus strand of JAVIAB010000160.1, from coordinate 30,962,776 downwards.
AAAGGTCAGTACCATGAAAAATGGAAACGAGAACACCCAAAGCATAACGAGAGGGACGGATACCATCAACTATCAAGGAGGGATCAAGTATCATACTTTGCCTACGCACTGGCCACAATAGAATGAGAAATCACATGTTCACCAAATTCAAAATAGGTACAACCAGCCTATGTACACTGGACAATATGACTACAAAACATGTTCTACAGGATTGCCCCCAGTACACAGACCTGAGAAGAGCAATGTGGTCCACACCCACCTGCCTGGAAGAGAAACTATATGGTGCAATCGAATCACTTAAACAGACAGCTGACTTCATGAGAGAGTCTGGAATCCTACTCTGATTGAGTCTTGATCGCAGAGAGAGAGAGAGAGAGACCACTTTAGTCTTGGGCTGCCTTGTCTACTTTGTACCTTCCCTTCCAAGATGACTTTTAGAAGGGTATTATGTCTCTTCTCTAATAAGTTTTTTTTTCATTTTCAGCTGATTCAGAACTTCCGTGTTTGTCTTCTTTTCTTTCCACCTCATTTTTATATAGATCCACATCTCGAAGGATTCAATTTTGTGCTCTGTTTTCTTATTTAATAATCATGTTTCTGCATCACATATAGACAACAACTAACTAAACGAATCAAGGTCTCACATATGTTTACATGGATGGCTCTGCTATAAATGTCACCAGAAATGGAGGAGAAGGTGTGTTCTTGAGGCTGAATAACAGGAAGAGATTACCAAATCAATAACTACTGAGAAATTCTCAAACAACTATAAAGCAGAAACTGAAACCCTCAAAGATGCTGCAAAACTGGCTATTCAACACAAAAATAACAAGCACAAGAAATTTACGATACTGACTGATGATGCACTGTCAGTCTTAACAGCTGTAAAAACCTCCAGGAAAAGCGAGCTAGATGACCTGAGAACAACCCTAGACCAATTGTGCAATAACTTCAAGAGAGTGGTCATCCAGTGGATACCATCACACAGTAATATACAAAGAAATTAATGCACAGACAAACTAAGGAGGAGGAAGAGAACCATCCGGTCAGCTACGATGAAGCCAAATCCATCATCAAAGGCCAGTATTATGAAAAATGTGAACAAGAACACCCAAAGTATAACAAGAGGGGCAGATACCCCCAACTATCAAGGAGAGATCAAGTCATCATACTTCGCCTACGGACTGGCAACAACAGTAAACCACAGGCTCACTAAACTCAAAATAAGAACTACCAGTCAATGCCACTGTACCCTGGATAAAATGACAACAACACACTTTCTACAGGATTACCTCCAGTACACAGACCTGAGAAACTATATGGAGCAACCGAATCACTTAAACAGACAGCATACTTCATAAGAGAGTCTGAAATCCTAATCTGAATGAGCCATTATCGCAGAAGAAGAATTTTCTGCTGTTTTCTTATTTAATGTCCATGTTTCTGCACCATACAGAAAGGCTGAGTATATATAGTATTTTGCAATTCGTAGTTTTAGTTCTATGTTGTTTGCTTTGATGTCAGTATATTTTTCATGTTGTTAAAATTGCATTTTTGCCATCCCTATTCTTTTGTTTATTTCTCTTACATTTTCTTTGGTAATATGAATAGAATTGAGGTACACATTTTGAACAAACAATTTAAAAATACTGTTCATGTTTTAAAAACATGAGCTCACAAATGAAAACTGTAAAAACAAAGAAATGAGAAGGGCTTGCATTGAATGATTCACATGTTTTTATTACAATTTTTACAAATGTTTTCGGTGTGTTTTTGTTACATCATTTTAACATTCCATTTATATCAATAATAATAAACTACATGATGAACAATGTTTACAATAAGAAATAGATATGGCAATAGTATGAAATTGCTTTGTATTTGATATATTAATGGCTGAGTTTTTTTTTTTAATAATCTCATTTTTGATGTATAGTATTCATTTTAAACTCTGCCATTTTCAATAAAAATAATCCTAATCGATGGAGATAGTTATGTTGCAAAGGAAACATATTGACAAAGATTGTCAAAAGGACCACGAAAGTTGCTCATTCATAAAGGTAGTCAAAATGATCACGAAAGTTGCTCATTCATAAAGGTAGTCAGAATGATCACGACAGTTGCTCATTCATAAAGGTAGTCAGAATGATCACAAAAGTTGTTCATTCATAAAGGTAGTCAAAATGATCACAACAGTTGCTCATTCATAAAAGCAATCAAAATTATCATGAAAGTTGCTCATTCATAAAGGTAGTCAGAATGATCACAAAAGTTGTTCATTCATAAAGGTAGTCAAAATGATCACAACAGTTGCTCATTCATAAAGGTAGTCAAAATTATCATGAAAGTTGCTCATTCATAAAGGTAGTCAGAATGATCACAAAAGTTGTTCATTCATAAAGGTAGTCAAAATGATCACAACAGTTGCTCATTCATAAAAGTAATCAAAATTATCATGAAAGTTGCTCATTCATAAAGGTAGTCAGAATGATCACAAAAGTTGTTCATTCATAAAGGTAGTCAAAATGATCACGAAAGTTACTCATTCATAAAGGTAGTCAGAATGATCACGACAGTTGCTCATTCAGGTAGTCAGAATGATCACGACAGTTGCTCATTCATAAAGGTAATCAAAATGATCACGAAAGTTACTCATTCATAAAGGTAGTCAGAATGATCACGACAGTTGCTCATTCATAAAGGTAGTCAGAATGATCACGACAGTTGCTCATTCATAAAGGTAATCAAAATGATCACGAAAGTTGCTCATTCATAAAGGTAGTCAAAAGTTGCTCATTCACAAAGGTAGTCAGAATGATCATGAAAGTTAGTAGTTCACAAAGCTAGCCATAATGATCACAAATTGATTTTAACAATAATATGAGTAAGATTATTTAAAGAGACCTGAATTTATCTAATTTCACTTAAATGTCCCCATGGAATAAAGATTAAGGCCAAGGGGCACTGATAATTTATATTCTGTATTAACATTTATGAGGAGCCGCGATAGCTCAGTGGTTAGTGAACTGGACTACCACGGACAAGGGGTAGGGTTCGATCCCAACCGACGGCTTCCAGATTCACCCAGCCTTAAATGGGTACCGGATTTTTTTCTGGGAAAGTAAAGCAGCACGGGCGTAATACTGACCACATTACCCCAAAAATCATGTGCTGTAAAATATAGGGTCACTAACACCATATTTCCCTATACGCCACTTGGTGTGACGGGGGTACTTTACTTTTACTATTAACATTTATGATGCTAGAAAATTGAAAAATCTTATTTTAGAAGCAGAATGATTAAACATAGATATTTTAGGCATATCAGAGACAAAATGAAAAGAATGTGGATACATGCAGCAGGAGAAAAAATATACATTTTTGTAACACAACAGAACATCAAAAAGGTGTAGGAATACTAATAAAAAGAGAGCTACAAAATATATAAGTACCCACTGGACTTACAATGATAGGATTATACTACTCAAAATGAAAGCAAACCCATTCAACATAGCAATAATACAGGCATAAGGAACTACTCAAGACTATACAGATGAACAAATGGAGACATACAATGAAGTTGTAATGTATGATATGAATGCTTAAGCAGGAACAGGTAGATATAACATTATAGAAAATCATGGTGTAAGAAAAAAATTGAAAGAGAAATATTAATACAATTTTGTGAAGATAACAGGCTGATAATAGGTAACACCTACTTTGAGCAAAAGAAAAGGAAATTATACACATAAGAAGAGGCATCAAATATAGACTACATAATGATAAAAGATAGGCTCCATAACAGCATCAAGAAAGTCAAAACCTAACCAGGAGCAGATAGTAACTCAGATCACAATCCTGTAAGGATTAAAATAAAAAGTCAAAAAGAAACAAATAAAAGACTAATTCATCTATATCACTAAACATAACAACTTTAAATCAAAAAGATACTTATACAATACAAGTAAAGAACGCATATCAGAAACTGCTAGAAGAAAGTTCTCAGCAGTACAGAAGATGCACATCCTGATGAAATAGTTACAACCAAATAGCAATGCATAAAGAGAAAAAGCATACAAGAAACTTGCAACATCTTACCCAAAAAAGGAAAAGAACAAAAAAAACAAAAATGGATAACTGATGCTATCTTGGAAAAAATGAAATAGAAGACAAGCAAAAGAACACAACCCAATACAACAAAATAAATAATGAAATATGCAAAAAGGCAAAACAAATCTAGCTACGCCAAAGATGCCTAGAAATCAAAACTATGGAAAATAAACAAGATTTAAGAGGGACGCACACAGAAATAAAGAGGATGACAAGTAAAAATAAAAAACCCACAGAAAGTGATGTATTGTAAACAAACAAGGAAAAATGCTAACAGACAACAAAGATATAATCACTATACGGCAGAAATATATAACAGAATTATTTAATGATGAAAGGGAAAAGAAACCAATTATAAAATGTACATCAGGCTATAAAATCTTAAAATCTGAGGTGGAAAAAAGCTATACAAACAATGGAAAAGGGAAAAGCTGCAGGACCTGACAACATACAGATAGAGATGATAAAGGTACTAGAAGATTTTTGCATTGAAGTGATCACAGACACATGCAACTACATATACCATACAGGAACTACCAAATGAATTAAAAACACCAACTTTTCATTGCATTGCCTAAAAAAGAATGGTACAGTTGAAAGAAGTGATTTTAGAACAATAAGTCTAATGAGCCATGTAACAAAAATCTTGCTAAAAGTTATACAAGGAAGGATTCAGAAAAAAATTAATACTGAATTAGAGGAACAGCAATTTGGATTTAGGAAAAACAGTGGGACAAAAGAAGCCATATTTTGCATCAGGACATTAATCGAAAAGTAAACAGAAGTAAACAAACCAATATATGCCTGCTTCTTAGACTACACCTACGCTTTTGATAGAATACACCATAAACAACTTATGAAAGATATACAACTAAATGACACAAACATACAACTAATATCTTATTTATACTGGGTGAAAACAGCAATAATAAAATATAGCAAAGAGAACTTTACAAATATTGATATAAAAAGTAATGGTCATATCGAAGAAACAATCATCACCATCATGCAGTATAAAAATAAACAGGACAAATCTGAAACAAGTGCAATGCGTCAAATACTTTGGCACAATAATAACATCAGATGGAAGATGCACCACAGAAATAAAAAGCAGAATAGCTCAGGCCAAAATAGCATTTCAGAAAATGAAAAATATCTTATGCAACAAATCTATGTCAATACAAATGAGAAAGAGAGTTCATCTGTGCTATATAGAACCAATTCTGACCTATGGAAGTGAATCATGGACAGTAGACAAACAAATGAAAAGACGATTAGAGGCCACGGAGATGGGATTTCTCAGAAGAATGTTGAAAGTTCCCTGGACAGCTAAAAAGACCAATGAGGAAGTTCTCAAAGAGGCCAACACAAAAAGGTACCTCCTAAAAAACATCAGAAAGAAACAATCAACATTCTTTGGGCATATCATGAGAAAAGGGAAAGATAGAATACTTGGTTACAGCTGGCAAAATACAGGGAAAGAGAGATTGTGGACGACAAAGACAGAAAATACTGCATAGCTTGATGTCATGACATGGAAAACAGTCAACAACAGAACTGATATGATGCACTGTGGATAGATTGTGGAAGGACATGATCGCCTACGCCAGCCGGTATGGCACATGATGATGATATAAAAAGAGGAGTAAGACATGTCTGGATATCCATCCTATCACCAAGCTTGTTTTATCTATACACTGAGCAAATCTTTAAAAACATCACAGAGATGCCAGGCCTACAAATTAATGGAAAGATAATCAATAACCTAAGATATGCTGATGATACCGTATTACTAGCAGAAAAACCTACAGATCTACAACAATTACTTAATGAAATAAACATGACAAACAAAAAATATGGATTAGATGTAAATATAAAAAAGACTAAAACTGTGACCATAAACAAAAATAATATTCAAAACCTACAAGTGGATATCAAAGTTGAAGGAATAAACCTGGAGACAGTTCCGAGCTACCCATCTTAATACTTAATGTGTTGCACTGTGTTATATGCCTCATGGCCCAATGCATCATCACAATCACACATTTATTTATGACTACTTCCTTAATATTATAATTTCCCTTTTGACCAAACAGAGATTGAGTTAATGAAGACAGCAATAACAGCACTGTCAGCCAAGATGTTTGTTGTTATTGTTGCTTTTGATCGGATTGTGCAACAGAATTGCCATCATGATGAACTGCTGCTGCATTTAGTAGAAATCTTTCAGGATGATCTACAACATATTCAATGACTACCTATTTTTCAAGAACACAACTGTTTATCAAAGAACATTTTATTTTTTCTCTCTTCAGACTGAATTTTTATGTTGTCAATTGGCGTAGTCTTTCACATTCAACATTTTTTTTTCAAATATGTGTAAATTTGTGTCTATGGACACAACATTCAGATAGAAGTGTGCTTAAACATTTATTGTTGGTTTTGTAGATATGATAGTATGCCTAATATTTCTATTTGCCCCATATACTGAGTGCAATAGATTTACCAAAAAAAATGTCTGCCACATGTTTGTTTATTTGTTTCACAAAATTGTCATAATTTATCTTTGAATCCTCTTAATATCACCAAATATTTCTCTTACTTATAACACCATCTCAAAATATGAAGATTGAAGGTGTACACAAGTAATAATAAACATTTTCAGGTTTGAAGTTGATACAGAAGGCTGTAATGATATTGGAAAAATCAAATTGATTAAAAGTAAGATAAGTACTATTTGATGTTTCATTTTTTTTTAAAAATTGTAATTTAGTAAATTTACTATATTGGTAATAGTTTTAGCTCCGCCTGTCTCTACAATAAAAAAAAAAAAAAAAGTAAAGAACTCCGTCACACCAAGTGGCATATAGGGAATATGGTGTTAGTGATCATAAATTTTAGACCTTTGGCACATGATTTTTGGGGTAATGTGGTCAGTATTACCCGTGCCACTTCACTTCCCCAGAAAAAAAAATCAGGTACACATTTAAGGCTGGGTGATCCTGGAAGCTGTCGATCAAGGATCGAACCCAACCTCTTATCCTTTCTAGTCCAGTTCATTAACCACTAAGCTATCGCAGTTCCCTGTCTCTACTATGCAGACCAATATCATTCCAAAAAGCACTTGTGGTCTCTTCCATGCATGTTACAGTACCGAATGGATGCTGGAAGTTTGTCATCAGCTTATTTTGTCTTGAATGAAAGTCGTATCTCCCCTTCCATACCTAATGCCAGTTCCTACTACAGGCTGGCAATGCTGCCAAAGAGTGAATAACCTGCAGCATTAGATCAGTAAAGAAGAATTGTACTTAGTAGTTCATTGTAGCTCATTGCAAATTCCTCAGAGATCCCAGAAATTGGGAATTAATGCCTAAATTACAAGTACTGCAAGTGGTTTCATGCTTCCACCCAGTCGGTTCATGAGAAGAATATTGCTTTACTGTCCTGTGCCATGAAGAGAGTATGAAATGATACAATGACATAAGACAAGTTAGTCACATAATCAATACCAGTGTTTCCCTGCACACTTCATCTTTAACAGGCTGGATCTTGGTTCGAAGTAGAGGTTTCCTTCTCACATGGTAGATACCGACCAGGGCTTTCAATGAGTAGCACAATGTCATCCTGAAGTTAGTACTTTGTGAGGACTTCTAACGAGTAGCACAATGTCATTATCCTGAAGTTAGTACTTTGTGAGGACTTCTAAAGAGTAGCACAATGTCATCCTGAAGTTAGTACTTTGTGAGGACTTCTAAAGAGTAGCACAATGTCATTATCCTGAAGTTAGTACTTTGTGAGGACTTCTAAAGAGTAGCACAATGTCATTATCCTGAAGTTAGTACTTTGTGAGGACTTCTAACGAGTAGCACAATGTCATTATCCTGAAGTTAGTACTTTGTGAGAACTTCTAAAGAGTAGCACAATGTCATTATCCTGAAGTTAGTACTTTGTGAGGACTTCTAAAGAGTAGCACAATGTCATTATCCTGAAGTTAGTACTTCGTGAGGACTTCTAAAGAGTAGCACAACCTCATTATCCAGGAAGTTAGATAGAAAGTACACAAATGAAGATTCTCACTTCAAATCTAGCAACACTGATTGCAGTTCATTAAGTATGTGTTGAAAGTCTGGTATTTTTTGTGGCATGGTTCTCATTCTCAAATTGTATACACAGGCCATGAACAAATGATACAAAATGATCACGTTTGACAGAGGTCCACTGCTTTGATGAGATGTTGTACACATGATAATGGTAGATGAGACATTTAATATGATCAATTATATCTTCTGAACTTGTAGCCTGAATGATGACAAATTAAAAAAAAGGCAATTAAATACAAAATATAAATATATATTCTTTCAAGTTTAATCTATACATTGATAAGATTATCCACAATACCTGGGTTGGAAACAGTTAGCAGCTCATAGCTGATGGCAGATCATGCTGAAGTTAGACGTGTTGGGCAAAAAGGTGCAAATATGACATCTTGCATCAATATAATGCATCTAAGCCCATTTTACATACATTAGAGGTGGACTAACAAGAAGTTACAATGCATTAATCCGATGCCTAACTGTGTTTTATATGTTCGGATTTGGAGTCAAAAACGATGTCCTAACATCATCAATTTCAGGAGGACATGAACTTCTGGTCTATATGGTGGAAAGGTGGCAGGAACCATTGAAGGCTATGTATGAAAAGTATTCCTTATTGCAGTTTCCTCATATTCCATGTCCGGCTTGTTGCAGTAACTAATGAGTTAAGTGCTCTGTGCACACCGTGAGCTGTGTGTCTCATCCGTTTTGATAATGTTTTGACATTCCAAATGTTTACTATGAATGATATCGTATGACAAGGAACAGTTGTCTGTGTGGTTTTGCTTTATGTCTTTTGGCGTGTGCTGAGATTGCTATGATGGGGACTACAGTTACCTTTCTTTATTTGGGAGATGAGTTAGTAATTCGGATGATTCCACTGGCACGGGCGGTTTAACAATTATGGATTTTAATTCGTTTGCTGTGATACCGGGGCCTTCCATAACCATAACCATAACAAGAAGTAGTCGTTGGGTGAATGTAAGAAAGAAAGAGAAAGGAAAGTATAAAGGTCTAAGACTGAAAACTGTAGAATTGTAAAAATGTATATTTTGAGATAATAAATTTGATGGCGCTATCGTAATCAATCAATCAAGAAATGACAGACATAACAGTAAAAGAAAGCAACAAGAAAGGTCTCAGTCTGAGTAGTAAGAAAACAGAAGTAATGGTCATATCGAAGAAACAGTCATCACCATCATGCAACATAAACAGGACAAATCTGAAACAAGTGCAATGTGTCAAATACTGGGGCACAAAAATAACATCAGATGGAAGATGCACCACAGAAATAAAAAGCAGAATGGTTCAGCCCAAAATAACATTTCAGAAAATGAAAAACGTCTTATGCAACAAGTCTATGTCAATAGAAGTAAGAAAGAGAGTTCATTGGTGCTTTATAGAGCCAATTCTGACTTATGAAAGCAAATCATGGACAGCAAATAGAGAAATGAAGAGACGATTAAAGGCCACAGAGAAGGGATTTCTCAGAAGAATGTTGAAAGCTCCCTGGACAGCTAAAAAAGACCAACGAGGAAATTCTCAAAAAGGGAGCTCCTAAGAAACAATCAACATTTTTCAGGCACATCATGAGAAGAGGAAAGTTGGAATACTTGGTTACAACTGGCAAATTACAAGGAAAGAGAGACCGTGGATGACAAAGCGAGAAAATACTGGATAGCTTGGTGTCATGGCATGGAAAACAGTCAACAACAGAATTGATACGATGCACTGTAGATAGATGTCGAAGGACATGATCGCCTATGCCAATCTGTATGGCACATGATGATGATCGTAATCAAGGTTTAAGAATATTATAAATCAACATTTAATATGAAGGACTGTTGTGCTAATAAATTTTGGTACAAAACTGTTCAACAACCAGAGATACCAACTGCCAGTATGGATTCTTGTGGTAAAGTTAATTTCCATTAATGTCATACTCACAATTGCAGCAATTTCACTTCCAATAGTAAAACCTCCATTAGACTCAAAGAGAAAAATCATCAGAAGCAGACTGATGACAGATCTGTTGAAGGTGGTCATTCTCTGGTGTATTTCCTCCTGAACCTTGATGTTCGGTGCACTGGATTCCAGAGTCAGTCTAGCATCTTCAGCCAGAGATTTGACTTGAGATGCCAGTTCTGAATGCTCTTTGGGCGTGATGAGCAGATCTCTAAGACCACTTACAAAATTGTTTAGCCAAATCTCCTGGAATTGGATTTGCGAGATTGAGTACAGGTGATTGGGGAAAAAAAAATTTAACAAAAAGACAATAAATTTTCTATCACGAAAGACATACTGATGTGCCACTTCAGCAGGAAAACATAGTGTTATAACTAAATGTCCTATTCTAGAATAGCAGATATGCTCACAAAAAGAACAGATGTAGCTAGCTGGATGTTGAGGCTGACTTTTGGTGTGTTTTTGCTGTGTCTTTATTTTTACATCTTTTTTATTCTTGTCGTGTTTTTTTTCTATCTTTTCACCATCAATCTTCATGGCACTCTTTACCAATAAGCGCAATTTTTTGTCTATCTGTAGCATATGTTTCCAGAATGTTCTTGTTGATGTTGAACTGTTTCATGCTGTACAAACAAGTAACTTTAAAACAGAGTGCTACTCCACCAATACAAACATAGTAATGTTTCTTCATGTGTTGGAAGGAACAGAAGACGAAGAAGGTAGTTCAAAATCAGCTGAAAGTGAAAAAAAGAACTGCTTAACACAATTTGACAAAGACAACTGGAATTTTTGGGACATGTGAAGAGACACAATATTCTTACTAAAAGTCATCTTGGAGGGAAAAGGTACAAAGTAGGTGAGGCTGAGGCAGACCAAAACTAAAGTGAACTGATAACATCAAAAGATGGACAGGTGAACCTTTGACAACATGCACCATCAAAACAAAACAAGGAGTAAAATGGTGCTCCATGGTAGCTAACTTTTGATATGGAGATGGCACGCAATGAAAAAAAAATGATTGTGCCAAAAGGCTACTATGAAGAAAGCAACAAAGAGAAGTACAAAGGCTGTTCAACCCAAACTTGGACCTTTTGTCTCATAAGTGATATTAGTTAAGCCCATGCCCTTAGTCATACTTATAAAAGATAAGTGTTTCCTACTGCATGATGTATTATGTTGCAAGGTAATGCAAGTCACATGTTATACAGGATTACAGACACGCTTGAGAGTATAAAAGAGGAATAAGGACGAAATTTGTTGTGAATGAAAGCATCTCTGTCTGTTTGAGCCATGAATAAAGGTGTAAAACCAAGTGAAATTTACAAGCACTGAATAGTGATGAGACTGAATAAAAAGTAAAAAAGTAAAGTACCCCCGTCACGCCAAGTGGCGAATAGGGAATATGGTGTTAGTGACCATAAATTTTAGACCTTCGGTGGTCGGTATTACGCCCGTGCCGCTTCACTTTCCCAGAAAAAAATCCAGTACCCATTAAAGGCTGGGTGAACCCGGAAGCCGTCAGTTGGGATCAAACCCTACCACTTGTCCTTTGTAGTCCAGTTCACTAACCACTGAGCTATCGCGGCTCCCTGATGAGACTGAATGGTGCAAACAATTTAAAGGCAGAAATACATTCAGTACAGGATAATCCAATGGTGGCTTAAAGCCGACTTCAGTTGTCCTTGTAAACATTACGTGAGTGGAAAATCTGAACCTTGAAAATCAAAGGATAACATGTCGGCAACTTGTAGAACAGATGCATCCTTCTGTGGAAATTTTGAACACAATAATTCATGAACACAGGCAGTACTGAGAATCTCCTCATTGACCAGCATCTTGGTAGTGATGATGAGCTAAAGCAGGCAAGTTAAATGGCTCCAGCATGCTGAGTAATCTATCTACACTGCTGTAGAAAACATTAGTTTAGGCGTGGATTGCACCGAGGCCTTAAAATATTACACACAAAAAAAATAAAGATAAATTCGAAAAGTGATCAGCTGAAAAAGTAACTAAGTTAGCAATGTGCACAAAATGGTTGCTGATTCAAATTTATTTACAATTAAGCTGAAGGTAGTGAGTGCCTCATTACATAAATGTCATGGGGGAGTAACGTTTAACTTCATAGTTCTAGGCCAGAGAATTCTGGGAGGTGAAGCCAATATTTTACATTGTTATTACCTTCTCCAAATCACTGAGATTTTTCCTGCTTGGTTGACTTGATAGTGGTAGGCTGAGGTTGCACTCATGTTAACAACTAACTTCATCATTAAGTCAGAGTGCTAACCACTACACTACTTATACTTTCTATTAATAAAAAAAAAAAATGAAAATTCATCATCATCTTGTGTTATCCCTACATCAAAGGTTGGCTACCATAGAGTGCAATTTCACTCTGTATCTTGCCCTGATGCTTCACAAGGTCATAGATTCACTGTCCATCTCTTGATGTGCCAGTTCACTTTGGTCATTATCTACTCTTACCTCACTGATGTTTGTAGTTTCCACTCCAAGGTAACTTTCAGTAAGTTGTTTGATCACTGTTTTCTTCACACTGAATATGTGGAGTTCATTGATTTTATTGCTGATGTAGAGTTTGTTAGTTCCATCCTCTGCATAGTTATAGAAGGCTTCTTTGTGAGCTGTGTGTCTCATCCGTTTTGATCGTGTTTCGATATTCCAATTGTTTACGATGAATGATGATATCATATGACAGGGAACAGTTGGCTGTGTTCACTTTCTGTGCAGTTTCGCCGTACGTCTTTTGGCGTGTGCTGAGACTGCTACAATGGGGACTACAGTTACCTTTCTTTGTTTGGGAGATGAGATATTAATTCGGATGATTACGCTGGCACGGGCGGTTGAGCAATTATGGATTTTAATTCGTTAGCAGTGATACCGGGGCCTTCCATAACCAAAGAAGGCTTCACAAAGCTGTTCTGTATAATTTTTCTAAAACCACTTTAGACTTTAGAATGGAATAACGTCACAGCAGGCGGGGCATTCCCATATCTGCTCAGCCCTTCCAGCAACCAACAAAATGTTCATCCTGATTGTTCATACCGTTCTATTTAACATGTTGTGTTTGTTTAAATAGCATGCACACTTCTGGGTCACTGTAAAGGCTGTCGCAGGCAGCACAATCTCCATACGCCTTGTGCCAAATCATTGTAAATTTTATGATTAGTGAAAAGGTGCCTCAAGAATTGCTGTTCCAACAAATGAAGTCAGGCCACCACTTTCGTGAAACACTCAATCTGACCGCAGTCCAGCTGGTGGCAAATTTACAATTGAACACAGATCACATATAGTGTTCCAGGGCAAAGTGGAACCTAGTACCGTCCACTTCATTCAATGGCTGGTTGCCTGCAGCACTACCTAAATGAGCAGGTGCCAAAAATGAGTTTGAATGCAATCTGACTAACCTTGTCTCCGCAAACGAAAATCCAGACCAGAATCATTTGAAACAACAATACAGCAAAAATGCCAATAGTCCTGAACATGATTTGACGAAGCAGCCATCTTGGCCTGCAGCTCCACAGGAAGTCTCTAAAACCATTTATTCTCTATTGATGATCAGCAGGTCAAGTTTTTCAAATTACTGTAAGCCACAATATAATGAAATGAACTCCATGTTAATGAAAGAATGTTAAGTAATGATACACCCGTTGACACTCATTGACACTAAGCCACATCTGTGATAGTTTCAACAGCTCCAGAAAAACATAAACAATTTACAGTGTACAGACTCACCTCATATCTTTCAGGACAAAGTTTAATTCTGTGATGTGCTGCAATGCACCACAAGCATGACTCCACATACTGTTATAAATAAAGAAATCACTGCTATGGTAGCTTGTACCAGGTGAACAAAATCTATATAAAACTGATACACACTAAAGAGGGTAATTGAAGGACTTGGTGTTTTACAACAACAAAAAAACCCCAATGGTCACAATGAAAGAGAAAATGGATTAAATATCATATATGGGTATAGTTTCCATTTATTTTAACTTTTACACAACTGGAAATGAACTATTATGGTTCCCGTACATCTTATCAGATTGCGATTTATATGCCTCTAACATAAGCTGAATCTACTGCAGCTATTTTTAACTAATTACTCATGTATTATGTAATGTAATAAAAAAAAAAACATAACAATGCAAAATATGAAGACATGTCTAGAAATGAAATAATGATACTTGTGTAAAGTATACATTAAATAGTGATAAAGAAAACATATCTGAATAAAAATATCCAACTTTTAGTGTTTGATCAGATAACAGCACAGTGGTATAATATTTAGTAAATTAAAGGTTTCATACACAAACATACAGTACGTCATGGAAAAGGATTCAAACATCTATTTCTTAAAAACTGCATTTGTGATGAGATATTATAAAATCACCACTATTTTGTAAATGAGGTTTCAGAACAAATATTTAATGTTCATTCAAACAATTATGGATTTAACTCTCAAAATGCACGTCTTTTCACAGAATAAGAGTTTAGTACCTGTTGATCGCATGACAAAATATTACTCAGTGCGGCAAACACCCAACTTCTATACTGAATAGTGAGGCAATAAAGGTCTTCAAAACATTGGCTAGATGTAACTTGAGAGGTTGTATAACTTGAATGGGACACCTCAGAGGTAGATGCCACTTTGTCAACATCTTTCCATATTGTGTGCAGTTTTTGCAAAGTATTCAAAATGCATAAAGAAGATAAAGCTGCAAATAAAGCAAAAATAGAAGAAGCTGTTATGACTGAAAACATAAAGCATTAATCTACAAGAAAGTTACTGGTGAAGGATAAAAGCAGGATATCACTAAGACAGTTTCTGGTCATCATTATGTGCCATACCGGTCGGCGTAGGCGAGGGTTAAGGCATAAAAATGCGAAGCTGCAGTAAAGCTGAATGTAAGGAAAAATTTAAAAATAGAAAAAAAAATGGTATGTAAGAAGCTTTACGTGATAAGTGGACGACACAGACCAAACGACGTTTAGGCCCAATAGGCCTTCATTGGGAACAAACAAAAAAACACACACACAAAACTAATAACGAAACAACCAAAACAAAAACAATCGAAATGTGTTAAAAAAAACAAAATTATCTATCCTTAGGATAATTTTGTTTTATTTTCTTTAACACATTTCGATTGTTTTTGTTTTGGTTGCTTTGTTATTAGTTTTGTGTGTGTGTTTTTTTGTTTGTTCCCGATGAAGGCCTATTGGGCCGAAACGTCGTTTGGTCTGTGTCGTCCACTTATCACGTAAAGCTTCTTACATACCATTTTTTTTTCTATTTTTTAATTTTTCCTCTTGGCGTAGGCGATCATGTCCTTCCACAATCTTCTATCTACAGTGCATTGTATCAGTTCTGTTGTTGAGTGTTTTCCATGCCATGACACCAGTTTCTGGTAGCAAAAAACAAAACAAAGAATAGACCAAGTGATTCATTCCTCCTGGGCCAAGAATGGCATATAGGGCAAAAGTCATAGTTCTCCACAATAGATGATTTGCTGCTAGTTCTTGTAGGTTTTGGTTGTATCTGGTCCCATGGTATAACCTTCTCTAGTAATTGTTCAGAGTAGCAATTCTCATAGTCTGCCTTGTTTTCTTTTGTTATATGATTTACTCATGAATGCCTGATGGGGAAGTCTTTCTAATCTAAATATTCACATTCAAGATATATATATATATATATTAAATTGCCAATTAATAAATTAACAAACTGCACCTTGATTTGTACATGTATTGTTTTCCTTGTAAATTTGTGTCTGCAACAGTTAATCACACCCAGGCACTGATTTTTAACATGTTAAATAAAACAATTTATACTGTTTGCTTACTCAGCAAATGATTCTGAACCACTTCACTTTTTTATTATTCCACCCCACCCCAGAATTTTCAGCACCCCCCATTTGGTTATGGAAGGCCCCGGTATCACTGCAAACAAATTAAAATCCATAATTGCTCAACCACCCGTGCCAGCGTAATCATCCGAATTAATATCTCATATCCCAAACAAAGAAAAGTTACTGTAGTCCCCATCATAGCAGTCTCAGCACACGCAAAAAGACATAAGGCGAAACCGTGCAGAAAGTGAACACAGCCAACTGATCCCTTTCATACGATATCATCATTCATCGTAAACAATTGGAATATCATAACATGATCAAAACGGATGAGACACACAGCTCACGGTGTGCACAGAGCACTTAACTCAGTAGCTCCTGCAACAAGCCGGACTTGGAATATGAGGAAACTGCAACAAGGAACACTTTTCATGCATAGCCTTCAACTGTTCCCGCTGCCTATCCCCATATACCGGAAGTTCACGTCCTCTTGAAAATGATGATCGTCGTATTTTTTTAAAAAATGTATAGCGCTTGATGATGTTAGGCCACTGTTGTTGACTCCAATTCTGAACATATAGACACACAGTTGGTCGTCAAGATTATCCCCGTCGCACATCAAACAACAGACCGTGAGGAGATCAACACCTTCTTTGACAAACTATCCAAATAGTAAATTACATGTTTCATCATATATTCATATATATCTGGTAGAACTTTTAGTTTAAAATACTTGTCAGATAAATTCCATACTTAAGGTTGTCACGTTCTGTTTTATTCAAGACATAAGAGCCAAGAACTCAACTATTCTATTAATTGTTTGTGTGCTACTCAAATCACATACGACTTTAATTTATCAAAGTCTACAAATTTGTACATCATCAAGTAGCGTGTGAGATACAAGCCATATTCGTCTTTGGTGGAAAGAAGAGATCGCTCCAGGATATGCTGTCATTCATTTATGAAGATTCTTCTTGGATCTTCTTCGACGAGAACTCAGGAACTTTTCTTCCAGCATTTACATTTTTGTGTTGTTGATCTCTGACACGGGTGTTCTGGTTGGCCTACTGTTTGTGTGGTTAGAGACCATTGGCTACAAAGTCTATCAAGTGAACGGGATGTGTCAAAGTTTCATTTTTCACCACCTACGTATTTAGCTTTCTATCCGTATGGTATGTTGTGTGCATAACAGTGGAGAATTACATCACCATATGTCATCCAACAAGCTTTGTGGTTATGTGCACAAGGCGACGCGCCAGTATCGTGGTCATGTGCATTTTAGTCTTGTCGTTGTTGCTGTATATGGCCACTGCTGTTGCTGCTGAGGTAACGCCAAACCAGATAGGTCTTGAGAAATGCTTGCCAAGTCCAAGGCTGATGTTCTTGCACATAATAACCTACATTGACTCGGTAGTAACGTTGCTACTACCGCTGATCGCCATTACTGTCATGCTCTTCGCGATATACACCATCATACACAAGTCCCAGTGGAAGAAGCTCAGTGGCCTGCCGATGCTGGAAGTTTCCGAGCTGAAACCAATCAACGATCCTAGGTGGAGCTCAGTGCGAGCTAGCGCCCAGGTTCGTGTGGCTAGAATGCTCTTTGCCTTGTCTCTATCTTACATCATCATGCACGCACCCAGCCCCGTGGCCAGACTGTATACTATCTGATGCCGACTCAAAACTCAGGAGACATGACATTGGCATTATCTGAAGGTCTTATCCGGCTGATCTTCCAGCACGTCAGTCACACCCACCACGCCTGCAAGTTTTGGATCTTCGTGGTCGTCAGTAGCAACTTTACCAAGAACCTCAGACAAACTTTAGTGGACGTTACCAAGTATATATGTTAGTTGTGGCTTATATCTTGGTGGTTGTCTGTGCTAACCATGGCTCATATCTTTGTGTGTGTATGTGATAGCCATAGTTCCTATCTTGGTGCGTGTCTGGGCTGGCCATGGTTCATATCTTAGTGTATATCCATGCTAGTCATGGCTCATATCTTAGTGGGTGTCTGTGCTAGCCATGGTTCATATCTTGGAGTGTGTCTGTGCTGGTCATGGTTCATATCTTGGTGTATTTCCGTGCTAGCCATGGCTCATATCTTAATGTGTTTCAGTGCCAGTCATGGTTCATATCTTGGTGTGTTTCCGTGAAGCCATGGCTCATATCTTAATGTGTTTCTGTGCTAGCCATGGCTCATATCTTAGTGTGTTTCTGTGCTAGCCATGGCTCATATCTTAGCTTGTGTGTGTGTGTGCTAGCCATGGCTAATATCTTGGTGCGTGTCATGTTAGTCATGTCTCATATCTTTGTGTGTGTCTGTGTTTAGTCATATCTCATATATTAGTGTGTATCTGTGTTAGTCATGTGTCATATCTTTGTGCGTGCATGTCTGTGTTAGTCATATCTCATATTTTTGTGTGCATGTCTATTTTAGTCACATCTCAAATCCTTGTGTGCATGTCTATGTTAGTCATAACATAGTTCTGTGCTAGCCATGGCTCATATCTTAGTGTGTTTCTGTGCTAGCCATGGCTCATATCTTAGCGTGTGTGTGCTAGCCATGGCTAATATCTTGGTGCGTGTCATGTTAGTCATGTCTCATATCTTTGTGTGTGTCTGTGTTTAGTCATATCTCATATATTAGTGTGTATCTGTGTTAGTCATGTGTCATATCTTTGTGCTTGCATGTCTGTGTTAGTCATATCTCATATCTTTGTGTGCATGTCTATGTTAGTCATATCTCATATTTTTGTGTGCATGTCTATGTTAGTCACATCTCATACCTTTGTGTGTGCATACCTATGTTAGTCATGTCTCATATATTTGTGTGTATGTCCATGCTAGTCACATCTCATATCTTAATGTGTGTCTGTCTATGTTAGTCATGTCTCATATCTTTGTGTTTAGTCATATCTCATATCTTTGTGTGTGCATGTTTATGTTAGTCCTGTCTCATATCTTTGTGTGTGTTTCTGTGTTAGTCATATCTCATATTTTAGAGTGTGTCTGTGTTAGTCATATCTCATATTTTAGAGTGTGTCTGTGTTAGTCACATCTCATATCTTTGTGTGTGTGTGTGTGTGTGTCTGTGTTAGTCGTATCTCATATCTTGGTGTGTGTCAGTATTAGTCATGCCTCATATCGTTGTGTGCATGTCAGTGTTAGTCACATCTCATATCTTTGTGTGTGCATGTCTGTGTTAGTCACCTCTAGTGACTCTGGCAGATGGTGCTCGTAAACCTGGGAGGGCCGACCATCTAAGGGCAGAATCCCCCTACAGAAAAGACAATCTGCTGCCTTGCAGGAAGATTGGGGAAAATCAAAGGCTAAAGAAAGCAAACCTGAATAAAATGCTGGCTGAAATCGGATGCACTGGGCCACAGGCGCAGAACACAGTGCAACGTTTTAACAGTTATTCAATCAGGGTGGATCTAACAGACTCTAATTATGATGTTCTGTCTGTGGGGTCGATCAATTCACTTAAACAGACTGCTGTCTTCATGTGAGAGTCTGAAATCCTACTCTGATTGAGTCTTGATCGCAGAGAGAGAGAGAGATATTCTATGTCATCCCCATCATCTTCACCTCTGCTTTCATCTGTCTTCTCCAGGAATATTTTGGTCTTTTTCCTTGGGGATTACAAAAAAGGGCCTGTTGTGTAATACTCTCAGTTGGCATCCACAGTGTGTGTCCTATCCAGCGCTATCATCTTCGCTATATCTCTTTATCCACAGGTATTTGACTGGTACATTTCCATAATTCTATGTTACTCATCTTCACTGCTGACCATTACAAATATATTAAGTGGGCACAGGCGTATTGTGGGAGATAGCACAGTGGTTAGTGAACAGGACTAAAAATGACAAGAAATTGGGTTCGATCCTGATTGGCAGCTTCCAGGTTCATCAAGCCTTAAATGGGTATCAGATTTTTTTTCTGGGAAAGTAAAACGGCACAAGGAATAATACCGACCACACTACCCCAAAAATCATGTGCCGAAGGTCTGTAAAAATTATAGTCACTAACACCATATTCCCTATACGCCACTTAGCACGACGGGGCGCTTTACTTACTTTTACAGGTGTGTTGTAGTTTGTTTCAGAACATAAGGACCTAGTCCCTCCTTCGGAACACTTTAAAGAGGAGACAAGAGGGGGGTAGTGCGTTTTGGGTAAAGCATTATCTCTATATTATTGGCCCAGGCATAGTATGGATCTGTCTGTCCAGGATTGGCAAATTCAGCCATGAGAGAAGATGTTCAGTAAAGCAGTACCCAGTATGAGACACTAATGCTTTACCAAACTACTGACTTATCATGATTGCTTGCTAACAACCATCTGTCAAGATGCCAAAAGCCATATGTAGTTTACAGCAAGCTGAACATTTGCACCTTTTGTCCTAACACATTCACCATCAGCAGGGCGTTGTTGAGAACCAGATTGTCTTCCTTCTCAATCCCTACTTGCTTGCCCAGACTAGTTTGTTACCAGACATCCTAATAAGGTGGAGTAGGATTTCATTCACGGACTCTGATGCAAATGGTCCGCCATGGTGCTAGAGGCACCTCTGCTCCAAGCTCATCATGATTGCCTGTCTTTTGCAGTTTTCTAATAAAACAGTTGCTTGGTTGAAGAGGATCTGGGGTGCTATGAACATAGTGCCATGAGTTCATTCAACTCATTATATGATTTATGCTGAAACATAATAGTATTACTCTGGCCTAGATGTTTTAAAAATCTCATGGGGAGAGTAAAGAGACACTTTAGTAAAGGGACATGTGGCAAGATGCTGTGTGGGTCCTGTGCAAGGTCTGACACTAGATAACAAAGATCATTGGACATACAGAGTCTACAATTTCTGTTCTATGTGCCATTTTCAGGTTGAAAGAACAGGCAGGCAGGCAGGCAGGGAGGAGAAATGAAAATATATGTATATATATATATTATATATAAAGAAAAAACAGTATGGTTAAAGCTTCACTTAACAAGTGGACAACACAAACCAGAACGATGTTTCAGAGCAATGGACCTTCAACAGGATCAAACATACAACACACGTACAAATATGTATCTAAAATTTAAAAAATAAATAATTTAAAACAAAAATAATAATAATAAAAAATATATATATAATAATTTCAAATATTTTAAAATAAATAATAAAAAAATGTAATAATTTCTATACCAAATGCCAGTGAGATATGGACATTTCCCAAATACAAACAAGCAGTGAGACAGATAGGGTTGACAGCAGTCATCGACGGTTGCATGCATCAGGATCAATGAGCCAAATCTTATTCTACCTCAACCATGGCAGCTCTGAAAACAAACATATTAGTCTGGCCAAGTGAATATAGATTGAGGAGGGAAGACAATCCAGTATCCAGAAATGCTGTGATAAACGTATAATGTACTGGGTCAAAAGGCTGTAAACCATGACATAACACAACTACACCCACTTAATGCCTTTTAAGAATGGATGATCAAAGAAGTATTCATCTGGCAAACACAGAGGAAGAATCAAAGCAAATATTATTATTAAGCCCACCTTATTATTTATACTGTGGCGATTCATGATTGTACAAAGAAATTACGACGGTGGTTTTCTGTTGCCTTCTGTCGGTTAATTGTTAAACTCAGACGGAAGGCGTACAAAAGAGGTGAGATGCAGAATGGCTCAGGCAAAAGCAGCTTTCCAGAAAATGAGGAGGATACTATGCAATCCATTTTTGACAATAGAAACAAGAAAAAGAGTTCTTAAATGTTATGTAGAACCAGTCTTAACATATGATGCGAATCATGGACAATAGGACAACAGACAAGAAAATCACTGGAGTCTGTAGAAATGTGGTTTTACAGAAGAATATTGAGAGTACCATGGACAGCTAAGAAGAGTAATGAAGATGTTCTGAGAAAGGTCAAAGCAAAAAGAGAGCTAATTTCCAATATTAGGAAGAAACAATCATCATTTTTTTTGCCATGTAATGAGAAGAGAACAGCTGGAATATATTGCAACAACTTGAAAAATTGAGGGACGAAGAGATAGAGGGAAGCAAAGGGAAAAAATAACAGTCAGCTTAAGAGAATGGCTAGGCAGAAGGTCAACAACAGAAATGATAAATAGCTGCCGAGATCGAAAGTTGTGGAGAGACATGATCACCTACGCCAGCAGGCCCGGTACTTGATGATGATTATTATTTATACTGGGTTAACTGGGTATAAAACATGCCAGTGTACTCAGTATTGAGTTTATTGGAAAATGGGAGCCAGTAGTGAGGTGTAATGTACACTCCTTCATTATTATTTACATACATTTATTGGAAAATGTATTGGTGGTGTTTTACTTCATATCTTTAACTGTATGCATTAATTAACAGCACACACTATCACTGTATGAAATATGGCACTTACTTTCTGGGTCAGGAGTTGACTTCAGCAATATCTCCAGCTGGTGAACTCTTCCCGAAAGTGATGAACTAATCATCTATAAAAATTAATGCATAGAAATATTCAAGGAAGCTATGAAATAAATGAAACACTGAGGAATGTTTGACAGTTATGCCAATGGCCTATCAGATCAACCACAATAATACAGCACAACTCAGCGGATGTTGAATAAATGATTATAACGAAGACCTGACATAACTGCACTCATAACAAACCTGCAGGTGCTTAGTGTCCTTTAACAGACAATGAAGGGTATGCATTTAGTAGATGTGATGCTAAGATAGTAAGGTTTTTTAAAAACATTAACAGTAATCCATCTGCACAAATATTTCTTCTTTTTCGTAGCATTCCCTGATAAGTGGGCACTGATGCATTGTCTTGCTAGTTTATAACAAAGCTGTGATATCTGCGGAGAGGGTTAAACGTTGGAGCTTACTACCAAGAGCCCATCAGAAGGTAGAGCCATGAGAAAACCACATTTGATTTTTGAAAAATTCCCATTACCTATGGTGAGCATCGAACCCGGGACCTTCCTGTCTAGAGGTGGATGTCTTACCTCTGGACCACACAGTTCCCCTGCAAATATTATTTATTGTCATTATCTCCTTCTAGAGTAAGACTTTCCCTCATGGCATTGCAAAAGGTGAAGGTAATAACTGTTCTTTCCAAGGAATTCTTGGAGAAGACAGATAGAAGCAGAGATGAAGATGATAAGGAAGACATGGAATGATCTTAAAAGAATGGCAAGAAACAGAACTGCTTGGAAAGTATTTGTTGAAGACCTGTTGCTCCACAGAGAGCTGAAAGGTAGAAGAAGAATAACTGTTCTTTAACATAAAATATTATAGTGTAGTGAAGTGTTACACTTCACTGCACTAGGCCACATTTGAAGTGGTGCCAGTGCTCTTGATGTTGTTACTCTCACCAACTCAGTGGGTCATGTATCCATTGTTTTCCAGGTGGATTGACTGGAGAGCATCAGGCTGAGAATGAACCAATCAAACCTATTTTACTATCAAGCCAGAAAAAAACCCTCTATTCTAGTAACATTTTTTTTATAAACACAGGCCTAGTAACATTAGTGAAAGTAATGCAATATATCAGGTCAAGTGGAAAACTGTGACCAACAGTGAATTCATTCAATGAATGAATTGTAAAGCAAGTTATCCTCAGTGATGAGCAGAACAGGGTACTACTAAATTTGTATGTGCATTAGACAGCTCTGTATCATTTCATATTAAATACACAATTCAACTTGGGCAAGTAGACTATAAATTGTGGCCTAATATTGGGAAGATTAATACTTGATTCCCATACGGCTACAACATTAAGATGTTATGGGAAATTCTTGATGTTATGGGACATCCTTTATTTATCTATTGTTTCTGCTAATCACTTTATATCTGCCACAATTCCTGTAATTAATGCCAAAAGTTCTCCTCTCAGATGTTTCCTATTATCCTCTATATCTGTTTTAAATTCTCTCCTCCATTTATTTCCATTCTACTCATCATATAAGCTAAAAGTTCTTGTGTGTTCAGACAATTATATGGAAGACAAAATGCACAAAAAATATGTGGGTTAAAATTGGTCAGTGACTCTTAGCTGACTGTTTAAGTAAGAATCAGCAACAACAGCAGATGAAGATCATACTGCATCTTACTACAGACAAAACTATATGGGCCACTGCAAGAATTACAAAAGACAGTGAAATTTATAAAGGAAATGACATTGAAGATATAGACAATACTTCAGGTGAACGAAAAATAGATACTACACCTTCCTGCATTGCCTCTGAAAATATTTTAACAGTCTGGCCAAGTTGGGATCAAAGAGGTAAGGCAACCATCATCAGGTGGCATGTTCTTTGCAAAACATTGCATTCACCACAGTCTGTCAGAAAGAATCTTTGTCTCTAGCAAGATCTCCTACTTATGTTTTCATTTTCAAGGTCTCCTAAATGTCTAGAAACTACCTTCTTTGTCTGCCCCTGATATGTCACCCACGAACCATGCCTTCCATTATTCTAAAGCAACCATTTATCCAAAAATGTCTTGCTGAAGTCAAAAGACACAAAATATTAGTTTTCAGTAACAAAAAAAGTAGCAAATCTAACATCTTTTTATGGGTAGTCTGTGAGAACAAATGTTCACCAGGTCAAACACAGAAGATGGTAGTGTTATTACTTCTAGAGGCAATAATGTGCCAGTACTGTTTTCTCAACTTCTAATCATCAATGCCAATAATTTTTTTTACTACACCATTTGGCCAGGAAAGATTCTGCAGACAGGAAATAATTCTAAATTAGTGGCCAGTATTTCTGATGTTATCTTATAGATCAGCAACAAACTCTTTCCACCTTACCAGCCAATTACTATTCTGTATTCAATAGGTCTGATTTTCATTATCCATTTCATCTGTAACTTAGTTTCTTTAGCCAAGTAATTTCAAGCCATCATCTCCTTCATATTCCATAAAAAAAGACAATTATTATATCTTTGCAGTTCTTATGATGGTTTTAAGAGTCTTTTCTCAAAACACCTTCATTTTCATCACTGTAATCATATGAGTTAATACTACTTGTACATGTGAACAGGCGCCCCAGACTGCTGAACACAAACTTCAAGACTGCACTGAATATAGTAGACTGAGGAAAATCCATTGGCCTATAGATACAACATTACAGACAAAACTATATGGGACACTGCAAGAATTACAAAAGACAGTGGAATTTACACAGGAAACGATATTGCAGATATAGACAATACTTCAGGCAAAAGAAAGAAAGAAAGATAGATAAGATAAGATTAGACAGACAGACAGACAGACAGACAGACAGACAGACAGACAGACAGACAGACAGACAGACAGACAGACAGACAGACAGACAGACAGACAGACAGATAGATAGACAGATAGATAGACAGATATGAGTTAATCACTCTAGGTCTACACTCCACTGCAAAACTTGTCCATGTGTTGATGCTTCAATGACATAACAGTTTTTACATAAAAGTATGATAGCAGTACGTAATCAAATTGATTACATAATTATAAGCAATAGATTTAGAAACAGTCTGGTGTGTGTGAAAACTAGACCAAGGGCAGATTGCAACAGTGATCATGTACCAATTGTGGGAAAGCTTAGAGTAAAATTAAAAACAACAAAACGAGCCTCAATTAACATCAAGTTAAATTTAGATTTACTCAAATCAGACAAGAAGCTGCAAGACAAATATAAAATCCCAATTCAGAACCGGTACAATGCAATAGAGAAGATACAAAGCATTGATGAACAGTGGAAAATGCTAAAAGAATCAATGCAACAAACATCAAAAAAGTTCATACCACCAGTGAGGACAAATTCAAGAAAGAAATGGATGACAGATGACATTTTGCAGCTAATGCATACAAGAAGAAATAAAGAAAATAAAGATGAGTATAAGAGATTAAATAAAGAAATTGTAATAAAATGCAATGAAGCAAAAGAAGCATGGCTAAAAGAGAGATGCAAAGAAATTGAAATGCAACAAAAAGCAGATGCTAAAGCTATATACAAACAAATTGAAGAATTAACCGGAAGAAAAACGCAATCAAAAACTGGATGTTTAAGATCAAAGGAAGGAGAACTGTTGATTGAACAAGAAAGCATAAAGGAACGATGGACAGAATACATTAAGGATCTTTATAATGATGAACAAACAGAAGTAAATATTAAGGATAATGGAAAAGGACCAGAAATACTCAGAGAAGAAGTGGAAGACGTCTTGCGCAATATGAAAGCAGGAAAAGCTCTTGGACCAGATAATATAACTAAAGAAGAGATCGAAGCCATGGGTGATTTTGGAATAGAAATAATAACAAAAATATTGAATGATATCTACAACAGCGGGTATATACCAGATGACATGCTCAAATCAATATTCATAGCCCTACCAAAGAAATCTGGTGCGATTGAATGCGATGATCATCGCACAATAAGCCTTATGAGTCACATGACTAAGATATTACTAAGAATTATCATGCGATGAGTGCGAAACAAAATCAGTCCAGAAATTAGCGATGAACAGTGTGGTTTTGTTAGAGATAAAGGAACAAGCAATCCCATTTATATCATAAGATCTTTAGTAGAAAGAGCCATAGAGGTGAAAACAGATTTATACCTATGTTTCATAGATTATACCAAAGCATTTGACAAAGTAAAGCACCAAGAAATAATCAAAATTTTAGAAAGCATAAACTAAGAATAATAAAGAACATGTACTGGTAACAAACAGCGGCCATAAGAAATGGAAACCAATTGGCAATGTTTTAAGAAATAAAACAGGGTGTTAGACAAGGTTGTATGCTGTCACCAGATTTGTTTAATTTTTTATAGTGAGATTATTTTAAGATCCATAAGGGGCATGCCTGGAATAACAATTGGAGGTCATAATATAAATAATCTAAGGTATGCTGATGATACAGTATTAATCGCTAAGAGTGAAAATGAGTTACAAGAAATCTTGGACATTATAGAGAAAGAAAACAAAAATAAAGGACTCAGCCTTAATAGCAAAAAGACAGAAGTAATGGTAACAACAAAGCAAAAGACATCACCTCAGTGCAGAATAAAGACAAGTGGAACAATATTAAAACAGGTAAATGAATTTAAATATTTGGGAACGTTGTTAACCTCAGACAGAAGATGTACAAAATAGGTGAGATGCAGAATGGCTCAGGCAAAAGCAGCTTTCCAGAAAATGAGGAATATACTATGTAATCCATTTTTGACAATAGAAACAAGAAAAAGAGATCTTAAATGTTATGTAGAGCCAGTCTTAACATATGGATGTGAATCATGGACAATAGGACAACAGACAAGAAAATCACTGGAGTCTGTAGAAATGTGGTATTACAGAAGAATGTTGAGAATACCATGGACAGCTAAGAAGAGTAATGAAAATGTTCTGAAAGAGGTCAAAGCAAAAAGAGAGCTAATTTCCAATATTAGGAAAAAATAATCATCATTTTTTGGCCATGTAATGAGAAGAGAACAACTGGAATATATTGTAACAACTGGAAAAAATTGAGGGACGAAGAGACAGAGGTAAGCAAAGAGAGAAAATACCAGACAGCTTAAGAGAATGGCTTGGCAGAAGGTCAACAACAGAAATGATAAAGAACTGTCGAGATCGAAAGTTATGGAGAGACACGATCACCTATGCCAGTAGGTCCAGTACTTGATGCTGATGATAGCAGTGTGGTTTTCAAAAAAGAACTAGTAAGGAGAATTAATATCACCATCTCCACTGACATGATCAACATGGTTGAGCCTGCCAGGAGCAATTATTCCATTCTCTTGCAAGCTACTAAGAAAACATTAATTTGGTAAGAATGAACATTTAAATGCTTTACCCAAGTATGTAACACAAATTGTGATTGACTGCTTCTGACCATGTGGCAAAATGAGGAAGTGATTTCTGCCATAATCATGGAAAAATCACTGCTCTCTAGAAGGGACATCAACATACGGAAAACTGTTTCATATATTACAGTTTCTTTGCTGGCTATTTCTACCTGAAAGTCAAAAGAAAAACAAAATATGACAAGGTATTTTTTTAGGAACAAAATAATTTATTTGTTTTCATTTTAAAGCAGTGTATATCACATTTCTATCCATTTACACATTTCTTCTCTGCCCTAAATCCTATTGAAAATGTTTAATTTTAAAAGCTAGGTATTATAGTATAGCTAATAAAGGTTGGTATAATTAAACTAATCTATTTTTGACAATAGAAACAAGAAAAAGAGTTCTTAAATGTTATATAGAGCCAGTCTTAACATATGGATGTGAACCATGGACAATAGGACAACAGACAAGAAAATCACTGGAGGTTGTAGAAATGTGGCTTTACAGAAGAATGTTGAGAATACCAAGGACAGCTAAGATGAGTAATGAAAACATTCTGAAAGAGGCCAAAGCAAAAAGAGAGCTAATATTGAATATTATAAAGAAACAACTATAATTTTTTTGGCCATATAATGAGAATGGAACAGCTGGAATATATTGTAACAATTAGGAAAAATGAGGGACAAAGAGATATAGAGAAGCAAAGAGAAAAGATACCTGACAGCTTAAGATAATGGCTTGGCATTCAGAAATTGTGGAGAGACATGATCACCTAAGCCAGCAGGCTTGGTACTTGATGATGATGATAATTAAACTTGATCATAAAATGAGAAATCTGATATCCACATATTAAAGTATTGTCAACCAAGGCTGGTATAAACTAGATAATAAAATAAGTAAATAAAATTATATCCACATCTATAAAGATGCAGTATAGTGTAGTAGTAACACAAGGTATAATTTACACAAAGTTACAAAACTGTTGTAAAATGTGCTTTCAGTCTGAATGTTTAAGAACCACTTTGTTGGAGAATAATTTATGTGAAAGAAAAACTAAACAAACCAGGTAACTTTTCTTCAAAGCATCAGATACCACAGTTGCAAGACATTGGTGGTGCTGAGAACAGACATATTCAACCAATTTAAGGACTGCAAATTCCAGACATGGCAGGTGGCTGAGCCACAGTTTATACAGAATCTCCTTGGGAATACTGTCTGCAATAAGAAAAAAAAAACTATAGTAATTTACAGAGTGACTGCACTAGTTCATACAAGCAAGTGAATGCATTTACCATATGGACAACAAAATAGTGACCCTTCCTGTTTTTTTATTTTTTTTTCTGTTTAGATTTTTTTTTTTCTGTTCGCCAGCTTTCACCTCTGGTGAAGTAGAGACTAGGAACTGAATTTTGCGTGTTAATCCATTTTTCCTGGTAGCCGTGTGCACAGGGGTCCCTCGCCGTATAGGCAGATAACTCCGTCTTCGGAGGTACTCATATTTTCTTTGTCGATGAGTAATTGACGTTTCAAACCAGGTCTCCCTACTGAGACCAGGGGTGGTTACCGCAGAGAGAAATTATAAATAAAAATCCCAACTGGT
Organism: Megaustenia siamemsis; assembly: GCA_032433765.1. Lineage (NCBI taxonomy): Eukaryota > Metazoa > Mollusca > Gastropoda > Stylommatophora > Ariophantidae > Megaustenia > Megaustenia siamemsis. The sequence goes on along the minus strand of JAVIAB010000160.1, from coordinate 30,933,302 downwards.
TCAGCCGGGATTTGAACTTACAACCTCTCTGTTTCAAGGCCGGTGTCTTGCCTCGAGACCAACCAGTCCCCCTCTTTTTAGAATTAAAAAATGTTGCGACAAGGTACTTTCATCTTCATTAATTAAAAAATAAATGTGTGTATCCTGTTATAGAGAAGCTTCAATATTTGTTCTATTCTATCAGTTCAACACATCTGTCATGACATATTTGGAGGCAGGGTGTTTGTCTTTCCTTATTATGTGACTGTGAGTAGCATATTTCTGAGATGATCACTTAAAAGTAGAGCAGGGGCACAGTTAACTCTTGTTCACTGATTCTGTTGTCTTCAATTTGTTTTGTCACTGAATGAATATTAACTCATTCTACTTGGGACTTAGACATCCATTTGAACTGTCTCATGTCTCCATAAAAGATAACAGTAATAGCAGCTTTTTGACAGAAAAAATATCTGTAACTCCTTCAAAGCTGTGCAGCAGATGAGGCAGTATATTTTCCCTGACAGATTCACATTTTGGGGCAATATTCAAGGGCAGTAGTTCTCAACATGGTGCCCCCAGGTGCCATTGCATCTGCTGAGTGTTTCTTGGTGCCCAGGAAGTTCCAGCCTCATTCCAGCGAGAGACATCATTTATTGTCTTGAATGTTGAATGAAAGAGAGAGAAAAAAATGATGAGGCAAACGCTGATGCCTTTTCCTTCCCAATGAACAGAAGTGATAACTGGTGGCATAAAATAGTCAGAGAAAAGTAGATTTAGCAGTTGAAATTAGCCTTGATGCAGTATCTTGAAAGGCTTGTGTAGAAGTGAGCTTCATTTACATAATCAAACGTGTGATGGCCGTGTTCACTTTCTGTGAGGATTCACCTTATGTCTTTTGGTGTGTGCTGAGACTGCTATGATGGGGACTGCAACTACATTTCTTTGTTTGGGAGATGAGATATTATTTTAGATGTTTCCACTGGCACGGGCAATTACGGATTTTAATTCGCTTGCAGTGATACCGGGGCCTTCCATAACCAAAACCATAACTTGTCCAGAAAACTGATACAAATTTGTTTGAATAAACTTGGCATCAGGCTTCACTTGTCCAGAAATCATCATCATCATTGAGTGCCATCTCCGCATCGAAGGTTAGCTACCATGGAGCACCATTCCACTTTGTCACTTGTTTTGATGGTGCAGATTGTCATAGGCTGACTTGTCCATCTTTTGATGTTACTCGTCCATGTTAGTCTTGGTCTGCCTCTGCCTCTTTTACCTTGTATTTTCCCTTCCAATATTACTTTTAGTAGACTACTGTGTCTTTTAACATGCCCCAAAAATTTCATTTGTCTTGTTCTAATTGTGTTTAGTAGTTCTCTTTTCATTTTTAGTTTTTTTAAAACTGCATTTGTTTTCTTGTCTTTCCATCCAATTCTACCTATTCTTCTATAAATCCACTGTCCAGAAAACTGATACAAATTAGTTTGAATGCTAAATAAATTTACTTCTGGAGGGTAAATTTTTTTCTGACAAGGCTTCACTTGTCCAGAAACAAACATGCCCCAAAAATTTCATTTGTCTTGTTCTAATTGTGTTTAGTAGTTCTCTTTTCATTTTTAGTTGTTTTAAAACTGCATTTGTTTTCTTGTCTTTCCATCCAATTCTACCTATTCTTCTATAAATCCACTGTCCAGAAAACTGATACAAATTAGTTTGAATGCTAAATAAATTTACTTCTGGAGGGTAAATTTTTTTCTGACAAGGCTTCACTTGTCCAGAAAACTGATACAAATTTATTGCAATAAACTTGGCATCGGGCTTCACTTGTCCAGAAAACTGATACAAATTTATTGCAATAAACTTGGCATCAGGCTTCACTTGTCCAGAAAACTGATACAAATTTGTAGCAATAAACTTGGCATCAGGCTTCACTTGTCCAGAAAACTGATACAAATTAGTTTGAATAAACTTGGCATCAGGCTTCACTTGTCCAGAAAACTGATACAAATTTATTGCAATAAACTTGGCATCAGGCTTCACTTGTCCAGAAAACTGATACAAATTTGTAGCAATAAACTTGGCATCAGGCTTCACTTGTCCAGAAAACTGATACAAATTTGTAGCAATAAACTTGGCATCAGGCTTCACTTGTCCAGAAAACTGATACAAATTTATTGCAATAAACTTGGCATCAGGCTTCACTTGTCCAGAAAACTGATACAAATTTGTTGCAATAAACTTGGCATCAGGCTTCACTTGTCCAGAAAACTGATACAAATTTATTGCAATAAACTTGGCATCGGGCTTCACTTGTCCAGAAAACTGATACAAATTTGTTGCAATAAACTTGGCATCAGGCTTCACTTGTCCAGAAAACTGATACAAATTTGTTGCAATAAACTTGGCATCAGGCTTCACATTTTCACTTGGAAAACTTATATGTTATAGAAGTGAATTCTCGTGGCAAGGTGCTGTACCAAGGAGTATGGGTTCGATCCTGCTTCAGACCATATATTGTTCTTTGTTTTTTTTTCTGTTGTTGATTATTTGTCATTTTTTCCGAGTGCTGTAAACATACCTCTTCCTCTGAAATGATTAGCTGATTATCACCTCAGAAGTTTCCCTCTATAATAATATTCATTTATTATTATTTGTCTCCTATGATATAGAAGTAAAGTTTCAGTAATACTCATCCTTCGAAATGTGGAGTCCGATAAGTGTTTCATAACTGTCCATTTTTCAAACCTTATATGTTATTAGCACAAGATAGATTGTGGAATGGATATCCTAGTCATGTCCTGGATTGAATCCACTGGCTTTCCGCCAAGCCTACCCTTAGTATGAGAGATGCATTTGTGCCAATTGTTTTGTATTTGGTTCAAATGACTCTGAACATCAAATCCATCAGGTCTATGTTTTTGGTGAATTGTGCAAGGTTACAAATTGAAAACTTTCAATTTCAGAAGAAGATAATGTTAAGAAAAAGTAATATTTGTACAGATGGATTACTGATAACATTTAAGAACACAAATTTTTTTTAATTACTTTTTTATAATTTGGATATGAAAACTAGCAAATTACTGGAAGAGCCGCCAGAAGTTACTTGTACAACAATAACATTGCAGTGAATGTTTTTCTTTTTAAATTCTTGAATTCAATTATAAAATTTTTTAACTTCAGATGTGCCAAAACTGTATATATTTTCATATCAAGTTATAGTTATGGTTAGTCGAAGGCCCTAGTATCACTGCAAACGAATTAAAATTCACACCTGCCCAACCGCCCATGCCAGTGGAATCATCTGAATTAAAACTTATCCCATTGAAGAATCCAAACAAAGTTTGAAACAAAATCAAATTATATTAACTCTTCAACCCCAGAATTATTTTGCTGGTAAGAAAGAATTTATTTGTTTTTGGATGTGTAAACCATCTAATATTAAATTCAGATTTCTGTATATTTACTGTTTTTAATTAAAACTTATCACATTGATATCAATTAAAGAGCAAATATTGCACTACATGAAGAAAATATACACAGGGAAAAATATTAGCGTGCAACACTATATAGATTACAGTGCGTGACTTCTTGGACAATATGAAATAAAACATGGTGCACATTTCAGTGTGGATGGTCTACATTTACAAATCTATTCACATCCAGGATTTTCCTATTCAGAGGCTGACATTTTACCTCTAGACCATCCTGTCCTCCACTACTAGAGGTAGGATATTGGACAGAAAGAAGACTGGTAGTCTAGACTAGAGGTAGGATATTGGACAGAAAGAAGATTCTTCGTAGTCTAGACTAGAGGTAGAATATTGGACAGAAAGAAGATTCGTAGTCTAGACTAGAGGTAAGATATTGGGCAGAAAGAAGACTGGTAGTCTAGACTAGAGGTAGAATATTGGACAGAAAGAAGATTCGTAGTCTAGACTAGAGGTAAGATATTGGGCAGAAAGAAGACAGGTGGTCTAGACTAGAGGTAGGATATTAGGCAGAAAGAAGACAGGTAGTCTAGACTAGAGGTAGGATATTGGGCAGAAAGAAGACAGGTGGTCTAGACTAGAGGTAGGATATTAGGCAGAAAGAAGACAGGTAGTCTAGACTAGAGGTAGGATATTGGGCAGAAAGATGCTGGGTTTGAATCCCACCACAGGAGGTGAGAATTTTTCTCCTTGAATCTGTGATTTCTTCTTGAATCTGTGATTTCTTCTCCTTGAATCTGGGATTTCTTCTCCTTAAATCTGTTATTTCTTTGTGGCTTTTCCTTCACCTGGTTTCTGTGTAATGAGATTCAGTATTTAACCCTCTTGGATAACAATAAAAAAACAGGTCCTGTGCGGACCTTCCACACATTTTAGAATATTTGGCAGTTATACGTTGAAAAGAGTAGGCCAAAAATGGCAGCTACAGGGACAAAACTTATAAACTTCCACTTTTCAAAGACATATGTGTTGGGTCAGAGGGCACAGATATTGCTGCTAGCTGTAATCTACCAACACAACACATCCATGCCCACTAAAAAGGTGAAAGCTAAGAGGAAAAATAAATTCAGCTGCTATTCACTTATCAGGTTATAAATAATAATAGGGTGTTGTGTTCCTTCCATCCCCCCCCCCCCACACAGTTGTAATTCGACAACTCCTGTTCTTTGTTTGTCATGTCCACGCTTGCTTCTACCTCATGAGCGGACCAGTCACTCAGATGATTTCCATCACGCAGGACTGACCAGTCGTTCAGCTGTCATTTTTGTTATATACTTTTATAGATATATTATTTATTGTTTTCTATCTCTACACCCATCCTACCTCCCCTCATGTAGCACATATATCTCTCTCTCTTTTCTTATCATACCATCTGACTTCTCCTCTCCTTGTCCACCTCTCCCTATACTTTATCATCCGACATGTAGTTATAGTTAATTGTACTTCACCGTTTGTTGTCGTTGTCCTTGTATTATGAAGAAGGCCACAGGCCGAAGCGTCAGTATTGTGTTGTGTTCCTTCCTTGTATAACTGTCACCATACCTTGGAGTGCTTATCACACCCCACTACTGGCTCCTATAAATAATAATACACTTCTTATGGAAAATATTTTACCTTGCTTCTCATTAATTTGGTGGTAAATAGCTTGGACTGCCTCTCGATGATAAAATGGAGGTAATCTTTCCAACAGCACAGTCCAAATGGGCAAAAATTTGTCATCTTCTATTACAGGAATCAGTTTGTTTGAGATGTCAATCAAACAGCTGTTGTAGCTAGATTGAGAAAGTTGTTTAATTTTGGAAGCTACTTCTTCGATAATCTGTTAGAAAATATTTGAGAATTCTTTAAAATTAATGTCAATCATGCTAGTAATATAGAGCGATATAGTTTGGACAAATGAAACACAAATGAAAAGACAATTAGAGGCCATAGAGATGGGATTTCTCAGAAGAATGTTGAAAGTTCCCTGGGCAGCTAAAAAGACCAATGAGGAAATTCTTAAAGAGTAAGTAAAGTAAAGGTTCCCTCCATGCCTTGCTAAGCGTATGGAGAATATGATTTTGGTGACCACATTTTTCTATGACCATGGCACATATTTTTGGGTGATGTGATTGGTATCACGCCAGGCCGCCTTTACTTCCCAGAAAAATCTCTGGTACCCATTTTTAGAGGCTGGGTGAACCTAGGAGCCTTGTCAGTCTGAAAAAAAATCCGCCACTGCTGGGGATCGAACCTAGACCCTTCTGGTCAGGAAGCGAGCATACTAACCACTAGGCCATTGAGGCTCCATTACACAAAAAGAGAACTCCTAAAAAACATCAGAAAGAAACAATCAACATTTTTTGGGCACATCATGAGAAGAGGAAAGTTGGAATACTTGGTTACAACTGGCAAAATAAAAGGAAAGAGAGATCGCGGACGACATAGAGAGAAAATACTGGTAGCTTCATCATGAGAAGAGGAAAATTTGAATACTTGGTTACAACTGGCAAAATAAAAGGAAAGAGAGATCGCGGACGACAAAGAGAGAAAATACTGGTAGCTTCATCATGAGAAGAGGAAAGTTGGAATACTTGGTTACAACTGGCAAAATAAAAGGAAAGAGAGATCGCAGACGACAAAGAGAGAAAATACTGGTAGCTTCATCATGAGAAGAGGAAAGTTGGAATACTTGGTTACAACTGGCAAAATAAAAGGAAAGAGAGATCGCGGACGACTAAAAGAGAAAATACTGGTAGCTTGGTGCCATGGCATGGAAAACAATCAACAACAGAACTGAGAAAATTGTGAAAGGACATGGTCGCCTACGCCAACCGGTATGGCACATGATGATGATAGTTTGGACATCTACTTCAAATTGAAACTGAATAAAGCTACCAATATATATTCTGTGTGGTACATTCATGGACCGGAAAAATCACACAAAATAAAATATTAAATAGTTGTATATACAATCTGGCCATAGCTACAGTTGGTAATGAAGTAATAATTCAATTGAAAAACAAGTAGCAGAAATGAGTGGTCAGCTACTATCGGTTCATGCACAATACATCTATCTCAGGCCCTTGTTTATGATATATTATTTACTCACTACTTTTAGTAAAATAGGGAGCCGCAATAGTTCAGTGGTTAGTGAACTGGACTACAAAGGACAAGAGGTAAGGTTCGATCCCAACCAACGGCTTCCGGTTCACCCAGCCTTTAATGGGTACCGGATTTTTTTTTTCTGGGAAAGTAAAGCGGCACGGGCGTAATACTGACCACATTACCCCAAAAATCATGTGCCGAGGGTCTGTAGAATTTATGGTCACCAACACCATATTCCCTATACGCCGCCACGTGGCGTGACAAGGGTACTTTACTTTTTTTTTTTTTTTTTTTTTTTTTTTTTTTAACTTTTAGTAAAATAAGTGACTATAGTGGAGTTAATAACCAACAATGAACTCGTACTAAACTCAACTGCCAAGTTAACTTCTTGTCAGTGGGTCATTACACACACTACATCACTACAGTGTAGAAAGTTAAATTGATCCACAAATTCTAAGAATTGTATAGTTAGAAGCTGCTGCTCAAACAACGTAGGTTACGCTGACTTGGGTCACGTACACTGTATGAAAGATGGCAGCATACCAAAAGATATACTCTTTGGACAATTAGCAGATGGCAAAAGAACTAGGGGGTGAAAAAAAAACTTCAATTTGTAGACGTATGTAAACGTGACATGAAGACTCTGAACATAAACCCTGCAGTTTGGGAAGAGATAGCTGCAGACCGCAATCTTTGTAAACACACTCTAAAGCTCCAACTCAAACAAGAAGCAGACAGACTCATAGAAAAAGAGAATACACATCGAAACAAAGAAATTATAACATTTCTAGGGGCGCTGCAAAATCCATAGTCAACTATGAATGACGGAGGCTACTATAGTTAGTAATAAAAAAATAAAAAGTTAGTATCATCAGTATTGAGTACACTGAGTTTCATATCAGTTCCTTGACTCTTAAGACATTTAAGTCATTAACAGTGAAAAAAAAAACTTTTGGTAAAGTCCTAGTTACGCTCCATCATTTATTTCTGCTATACGAAAGATCTCCCCTGAATGACTACATTTGAATATCAATCAACTCAAACTACTTCTAGTTTTTGTGCATTTAATTTAATTACATTTTTTCAATAAGATTTAGAAATAAGTCTTGGGTATTAGTATTACTAACCTTAACCAAGGGATATTCTCAAATTAGTGAACGACCGAATAAAGTGCAAAAGGACGTTACTCTGAAATGGAAATCATTGACGATGCTAAACTAGGATTTTACCAAACAATTTTACTTATATTTTATTTTGATTGGTCAACTTTTACTAACCAGTCTTACTACTAAACTTACTTTTGACTATTTATTTTATTTAATTCTTTTCTAAACTTAGATCTGAACTTAGTAATTAGTTAATTAGTATAGCAAGATTAGTTAACTTATAGTCTACAGTTATAGTTGTACAAACTTACTAAACTACTTTACTAAAAAAAGTTTATTTATTTAACTTTCACTTTTAGTAGGTTTTAGAGCGACTCACTTCGGCCGTGCGCTGCCGGGGCCCAAAAGGGGAGTAAATAATAGCGGCGCTGTACCCTACCAGGCATGTTCGTAAGAGTCGAGAAAGGAAGGTTGGGCATGGGACTGGCTATCCCATACTGTAAAAAAATAAGCCAAAAAAACTTCACAAACATAGACAAGTCAAATAGAGAAAAAGTAAATCCGCCATCTAGGAAAGATAAGGGCTCTCTGTCAAAGAGACGTATGACGCAAGCCGGAGAAAGTCGTAAGGAGTCCGGGTTGCCGACTCACCCTTTGTCTACCAGGAAATCCTCCAGAATTGGCACCTGGAATGTACATACCCTAAACGAACAGGGAAAAGCTGCACAGGTAGCAGCAGAAATGACAAGATACAAGATAGATATTCTGGGAATATGTGAAACAAGATGGCTAGGAACGGAAAAAATAAAACTAAATACAGGAGAGATGATTTTATCATCAGGACACCAGGAACCTGGAGCACAACATAGTGAAGGGGTAGCTATAATGCTATCAAGGAATGCACAGACGCTAATAGAATGGGAAGCAATTGGACCAAGACTAATGAGAGCAACATTTAAAACAACCAAAAACAAAATAAAATTACATATTATCCAATGCTATGCACCAACATAAGGATGATTTAGTTAAAGATGATTTCTATAAACAGTTACAATGTCAGATGGATGCAAGATGAGCCAAGGATATTATAATCTTGATGGGAGACCTAAATGCTAAAGTAGGATCAGACAACAGAGGCTTCGAAGAGATTATGGGAAAACATGGACTTGGAGATATAAACGAGAGTGGAGAGACATTTGTGAATTTTTGCACCCTTAATCAACTGAGCCTAGGAGGAACAATATTCCAACATAAAAGAATACACAAAGCTACATGGGTGTCACCAGATCATAGAACGGAAAATCAAAATTGATCACATATGTATTAATAATAAGTTTAAGTCATCCTTACAGGATGTAAAAGTATATAGAGGGGCAGATGTAGCTTCAGATCATCATCTTCTGATTGCCAAACTTAAAATTAAACTAAAAAGGTATACTACAACGAATAAGGGTAGAAAGTATTTCAATGTAGGGTTTCTTAAAGAACAAGGAATTAAAGATGAATTCGCAGTCACAATATCAAACAAATACCAAGTCCTCCAACAACTAGAAAATACAATAAATATAGAAGATCATTGGAAACAGGTAAAAGATATATGGAAAGAGACATGTGAAGAAACACTGGGGAAAAGAGAACACCAGAATAAGGCATGGCTGACAGCAGAGACCCTGGATAAAATTAAAGAAAGAAAGAACATGAAAGCAAACATAAATAAAAACAAAACGAGAAGCAATAAAGCCAAGATACAAGAAGCTTACACAGAGGTGAACAAAGAAGTGAGAAGATGCATTAAAAGGGATAAGAGGAAATATATAGATGAACTAGCTAAAGAGGCAGAAGAAGCAGCAAATAAAGGGAATATGAAAGAACTGTACAACAGCACAAAGAAACTAAGGAAAATACAAACAGACCAATGCCTTTATTAAAGATAAGAAAGGAAATCTGCTTAGTAATATAAGGAAACAAATGGAGAGATGGAAAGAACACTTTGAAGAACTTTTGAACAGACCCGGCTCAAATAATCCTCCAGATATACTACCAGCAGAAGAAGAGTTACACGTTAACTGTGGAAAACCAAGCAAAGAAGAAATATTGAAAGACATCAAACTATTAAAAATTGGTAAAGCCACAGGACCAGATGAAATTCCTTCGGAAGCCATCAAAGCAGATATTAACACCTCTACCAAGATATTACATAATCTATTAGATAAAATTTGGGAGAGGGAAGAAATACCTAAGGACTGGAAAGAAGGTTATATGATCAAACTAACAAAGAAAGGAAGTTTACAGAAGTGCACAAATTATAGGGGAATTATGCTACTATCAGTGCCAGGAAAAATATTAAGCAGAATCATTCTGGAGAGACTAAAAGAGGCCATAGAGAAACATTTGAGAGATGAACAAGCAGGTTTTAGGAAGAACAGATCATGTGCTGATCAAAAAAACTACTCTACGTATAATAGTTGAACAAAGTTTAGAACTAAAATCCTCACTTTATATTGGATTCATAGATTACGAAAAGGCATTTGATATAGTTTAGACAGAAGAATGCTTTGGAAGTTGCTGAGTCATTACGGAATCCCCATAAAGTTTATTAACCTGATAAAAACAATCTATGAAGGAACGAAATGTAGTGTGGTGCATGAAGGACAGCTTACAGAAGCATTTGAAATAAGAACAGGAGTAAGGTAGGGATGCCTTCTGTCTCCATTTCTCTTTCTACTGGCCATAGATTGGATTATGAAAATAACTCAAAACAACAGAAATGGGATCCAGTGGTCACTGACCAAACAACTTGATGATTTAGACTTTGCTGATGACATAGCTCTCCTATCACACAGCCATCAACAGATGCAGGATAAAATGAGCATACTTGATGAGAGACCACAACAGCTAGGACTGAAGATTAATAGAGATAAGACCAACATTATGAGAATTAAAGTTGGCAATAACCAAATAAAACTAGGATAAATACCTCTACTAGACGTACAATCTTACATATATCTGGGCAGTTCGTTCGTTCGTTCGCTTTCGTCAGCTTTGATCTCTGACGAAGTCCCACCCACTCAATTTTGTGGGACTGAATTTTGCGTGTAAAGTCTGTTTTATCCCATTACAAGATGCCCCTCGCCATGCAGGCAGATTTACTCCGACTTCAGAGGTACTAATTTTTTTAGGGAATTAGTAAAACCCAGGTGTCCTCGCCAGGGTACGAACCCCGGCTGTTGCCGTGGTAAGCCAACCGCCTATCGATTGCGCTAACCGGACACCCTTATCTGGGCAGTAATATAGATAAAGGGGGAGGAACAGAAAATAATACCAAAATAAGGATATCAAAAGCAAGAGGAGCTTTCATTGCACTGGGAAACATATGGAAATCCAAAGAAATTAGATTATATACAAAAATAAACATTTTCAACTCAAATGTTAAGGGGGTCCTATTATATGGCTGTGAAACATGGAGAACAACAAAATTGACAATCACGAAGATACAGACTTTCATTAATGGATGCTTAAGCAGGAATAAAGGATGGAAATGACAGGACAAAATCACTAACATAGAATTATGGAAATGTACCAGTCAAACACCAGTGGATAAAGAGATACAGCGAAGACGATGGCGTTGGATAGGACACACTGCGGAAGCCAACTGAGAGTATTACACAACAGGCCCTTTTTTTTAATCCCCAGGGGAAAAGACAAAGAGGAAGACCAAGGAATTCTTGGAGAAGACAGACAGAAGCAGAGATGAAGATAATAGGGAAGACATGGAATGATCTTAAAAGAATGGCAAAAAACAGAACGACTTGGAAAGTGTTTGTTGAAGACCTATGCTCCACTGGGAGCTAAAAAGTTTAAAAAAGGTTAGAAGAAAGATACTTGGGCCGGGAATCAGAAAATTAATATCTATCATTAATTAAATTAATCATTAATTTAATTTTAATGATGATAAAAAAAAATATTATCAATTCAAATCATGTCTTATAACACGTGATGAATATACTTTATTCGGTAATTAAATAACGTCGAGTGTAACAGCATGAGTAAATAAAATTGTACAAACTTAACCAAACTGAAACATTAGATTAGATTTAATTGAATTGATTAGATAATTCATAATTCACTATGACTATACCAGTCTTAGTCTTAGTCAGTTAGTTGAGTTAGTCTACCTACTTACGACTTTTACGGCAACGGGTAGTCTACCTACCTGCCTGGACATTCCATTCTCCAGAGAAAATGCAGAAACCCCAAAACGCTGTAGGAGATAAACAGACTCATTCATTTTTTAGACTAATAAAATAAAATATGTTTCTTGTATATGGTAGCGCAGGTCGACGTGAAACTTGTGGTGAACTGCGCTGGTGTTGTTATTTCAAACTCCCTCTAGACTCCTGCCAATAACAAAAATCTGCGTGCATGCTCTCCCTTTGTATCTTGTGGACTGTCCCTATCACAGCCAACTATAGATTTACTTGAGCTTGAGGACAGAAAATAAAACCAGAAAACACTCTAACAGCGTGACGTCTTCAGTTATAGGATATATAGACGGCTGACGCCACTCTACCAAATTCCGCCCCTGCTCGCAAAAACTGAAAGCGTCATGCTTCTTGGGTTTCCCATGAACTCTGTCTGCACTTGACATAGTCCCTTTATTAGTATATACTACTTCTTCAGAGATCATGCGTTAGATGGCCATAGATGCACTATGTTATTATATTCATTGTCCCTTTCAACCTTTTCACGTCCGACTGAGGCATTTATAGGTTTTTAATTACTTAATTTTTCCGCGGGCAGAAGCCATTTTGATACACTCTTTTCGACTTTTAACTATCATCTTCGTCATCGTGTGCCATCATGCTTAGGTGATCATGCCCTTCTACAATCTTCTATCCACAGAGCATCGTATCAGTTCTGTTGTTGACTATTTTCCATGCCATGACACCAAACTATCTAGTATCTTCTCTCTTTGTCGTTCGCAATTTCGCTTTCCCTGTATTTTGCCAGTTGTAACCAAGTATTCCAACTTTTCTCTACTCACGATATCCCCGAAAAATGTTGCTTTCTGATGTTTTTTAGGAACTCCATTTTTGTGTTGGCCTCTTTGAGAATGTCTTTATTGGTCTGTTGTTCGGGGAACTTTCAACATTTTTCTGAAAATCTCATATCTGAGGCCTCTAATAAACTTTTCGTTTGTTTGTCTACTGTACACGATTTGCATCCATAGGTCAGAATTTGCTCTATAAAGCACTAATAAACTCTCTTTCTCACTTCTATTGAGGTAGACTTGTTGTTGAGGACTTCCGATCAACATGGCGGATAGGTGGCAGGAACCATTGAGGCTCAGTCTGAAAAGTGTTCCTTGTTGCAGTTTCCTCATATTCCAACTCGGTTTACTTCCGGAGCTACTGAGTTTAGTGCTCTGTGCACACCGTAAGCTGTGTTTTTCATGGATATCGTGTTTCGATATGCCGATTGCTTAAATGGTAAAAGTAAAGTACGAGACTTGAATCGGCATCGTAGCACGGGAGTTTTCACCAATATGTGCTCGGCCGCCTGTCCAGAAGTGTTCGGAGACATTTGGATAGTGTCACTACAAGCACCGAAACTCAGGATGCGAATCGGCATTCCCCACATTCCCAGAGTAATACCTTGGTACCCATTTCTGCCAGCGGCTAGGTCGACCGAGGAGGTATTTTTTTCCAACTACGAGCACGATTCACAATGCTTCCAGCGGGATTCGAACAAGGGTTGTCCGAGCGTCGGTAGCCCAGTTGGGCTGTTTTCCCAATTAGATTACCGAGGCACCCCCTCCCCTTCGATTGCTTACGATAAATGAAGATATCGTATGACGACGGACAATTCAGCTGCGTTCGCTGTCGGTGCCGCTTGGCCTTGTGTATTTTTGCGTGTGCTGTAGCTGCTTTGATGGGAACTGCAGCTGCCTTTCTTTGTATGGATCTTTCAATGAGATGGGTTTTTTTTTTTTTTTAGAAGATGAGTTTTAATTTCGATGATTCCATTGGCGCGGGCGGTTGAGCAATTATAGATTATAATTCGTTTGCAGGGATATCGTGGCCTTCGGCTAGCCATAGTCATAACCAGACTTGTTGCATAAGACGTTTTCATTTTTTGAAATACTATTTTTGTCTGAGCTATTCTGCTTTTTATTTATGTGGCGCATCTTCCATCTGATGTTATTATTATGCCCAAGTATATGATGCATTGCCCTAGTTTCAGATTTGTCCTGTTTATTTTTATGCTGCATGATGGTGGTGACTGTTTATTCGCTATGACCATTATTTCTGTTTTCTCTGAAATCAACACCAATATTGGAGATGGAGAAATTGTGAAAGATACAAGTACTGATAGAACGGAGGGACACAAAGGTGCTGAAACAGGCAGAAAAAGTATCATGGATGCCACGACCTCCAATGAAGGACAGATTCCAAAATCTTGCATGGGGACGGCTTAAGTGAAGCAGTTTTATCCACCAAGCCAAGCGAATTTGTAGACAGACACTAGACATACCTAAAGTTGTCAGCTCCCTACTGCCCATACCAGAATAGACTCCTTGCACAGAGGAGTGCGGATTGTCAATACAAATATGGACAGAAGTGAAAGGAATACTTGACAAGGAGAAACAGAATAGTATACAGCGTAAAACAAAAAACTCTCAGTTTCGTGGATAAAGAATACCCACACGATCTATGAATTCGGGTGTTCACAAATGGATCAGTACAGAATGCAGTAAAGAATGGGAGAGCAGGTGCATACATCGAGTACCCAAATAATACTAGGGGTCTGACAAAAATATAAAAAGGGAAATATTCTCACAATTACGATGCATAAATCCAGTCAATAAAGTTGACAATAGAAAAAACGACTGAACAGTTATATTAGTTCACACCCTGTAGTGTTTATGACAGATGCACGATCAGTGCTCCAGGCACTATAATAAACAAAAATTGCCACAGCTGCAGACCTTATTGAATGAACTTTGCAAGCACCACATGATTGCCCTGTCGTGGATCCAATCTCACTGTGAAATACCAGGAGATGAGAAAGCAGATAAGTTGTAATTTCAAATACCTTGGGGATTTCTGTCTTCCGCAATTTTATTCTCATTTTTCCAACTACTGATACATGCTCACTATTGCAATCTGCTCATGACTTTGTTTTAACAGATGTTAGCCCATTCCTGCATTTTTTCTGCACTAGTATAAATCAATTTGATTGTGTACTTTTTTTTTATCTATGTCCATAGTCGTCTAGGGTGTTGTTTGAACCAGGTGCTACTTATAATAATTTAATGTGTCTTTGCCCAATCTATCAATATATCCCCTCTGTCATTCATCTATCCAAGGCCATGTCTTCCACTCACATTTTGAACTTTTGCTGTTCCTACCTTTGCCTTGAAATCCCCTAATATAATAGTTATTTCTTGGGATTTACACTATTCCATGATCATCTCTAGCTCAATGTAAAAAGTGTCAATGTTTTCTCCTTTGCTATTACTTGTTGGTCAATCAAATCAGAGAAAGACGTATGTTTACAGCACTCGGAAAAAAATACAAATAATCAAATAATCAACAACAGAAAACAACAACAACAAAAAACAAAGAACAATAGATGGTCCGAAGCAGGATCGAACCCATACTCCTTGGCACAGCGCCTTGCCACGAAAAGCCAAACGCCGGGGAACAAATGTTTGTCTCCAGAGAAGAAACATCTTGCATGGGCTCGGTTACGTGGAGAGAAGAAACATGTTGCATGGGCTCGGCTGCGTGGAGAGAAGAAACATGTTGCATGGGCTCGGCTGTGTGGAGAGAAGAAACATGTTGCATGGGCTCGGCTGCGTGGAGAGAAGAAACATGTTGCATGGGCTCGGCTGTTTGGAGAGAAGAAACATGTTGCATGGGCTCGGCTGCGTGGAGAGAAGAAACATGTTGCATGGGCTCGGCTGTGTGGAGAGAAGAAACATGTTGCATGGGCTCGGCTGCATGGAAAGAAGAAACATGTTGCATGGGCTCGGCTGCGTGGAGAGAAGAAACATGTTGCATGGGCTCGGCTGCATGGAAAGAAGAAACATGTTGCATAGGCTCGGCTGCGCGGCGAGAAGAAACATGTTGCATGGGCTCGGCTGCGTGGAGAGAAGAAACATGTTGCATGGGCAACAACTCGCCCTTTGGATGATTTTATAAGGGCGCTGCAAAATCCATAGTCAGCTGAAAAGCTGCCGTTTCGGTAGAAAGACCAGGGGTAATGCTTTTTTTGCCTCCGGTATCTATGAGGGATTTCATTCGGGCGTTGAGACAGGTAATGTTGCAAACGATCTCGAGGATGCGTCCAGTAGAGGGCCATTTGATTGCTTCATTGCTCAGCGCTTGGTATCAGTCCAGTCATATTTAACCAGATATTTAAGCGGCCCTTTCCCACTGGAAAGTCTTTTTGAAGTGCGGTAGGTTGACTTCCGAACCTACAATCATACATCCCCGAACAATCACAGGTCTCATCTCTGTCTCATCAACGCCTACATTGTAAGAGAAACATTGAGCCGACTACAGTTCTCCTTTGAAAACAATTGCTTCTTTGACCATGTTGATGTCGCATGTAACCACCACACGACCGGCTGTCGTGTTGGAAGATGGTCATGGAGAATTTTTTATCTTGCAGCTATCAGTGAGGTTGAAGGACACTTAGCTGCTCCATAATGGCTCTGGACTAGAGGTGTTGTAAAGATCTGTTTGCGGCTCGTCACTAGACATTCGGTTGTCACGGGAAAATGACAGATGCTAGTTTTGTTTGAACGGTTGAATTGGTTGGTGGTCTTAATATGACTCGTGCTTTTTTCGACTAACCGTATGTTGTGGGTCCTACGATAGTTTCTTAATCAACTTGTACAAGTGTTGTGGTTGTGTTCACAGTATATTTGATCGGAGAGACACAAATTTACAGTTGTCTTCGTCTGGCTCACCAGTGTTCACTTCTCACAGCATCTTCTGAACAATTGGGCAAGTTCGGTCTGGGGTTCGCGCATATAATGCTCTCTATCTCTACCTTCGTCGTAGGTAGACCAATCCGGGATTAATCTTTGACAATAAGTTGCCGTAATCGTTCATTATCCCATAAATGTCAAGCTCTTTAACACAACTTGTCTGTTTTGTCTGTTTCACGCTTCTGGTTATGTGACTAAGGCTACCTTTGGTGTTATAACATTCTCAGTGGTTCTATTTAGATTAAACACCGTACCTCGAGATTTGAGAATGTCAAAATTCAAGAAAGACTTCTACAAATTTGCTAACGGCAATTTCCATAGACTTACTTATTCCCATCGCTCCGAAAAAAATGATACACATAAGATTAAACACCAGACGGTATAATTTTTCAAATAGACTTCAAGTTTTCCAATAGTGCAATGTTCGGGAAGCAACTCGTGATCTCACAAATCTGAAAGCGACTACTCGCTAAGTACCTGGAAAAAAGTGATAGTCCTTGTTCGCTGTGAGTGGTCAGTTTGTGTCACATATGGTCAGTGGTCTGGTCGTGTGCTGGGAGTTGGTCATGGAGAAATTCTGAAATGGAGAAAAGTATTGTAAAGATCTGTTTCCTGTTCGTGCCTGGAAATTCGATTGTGAAGGGAAAATCCATGAGCTGTTAGCATGGTTGGAACGGGTTCATTGTATGCTGGTCGCATTATGGCTTGTGATTTACGCCAAGAATGGGATGCCTTTTTTCACGGTGACGGGGATCACGTTGCGTGTAAGCAATTGGTAACTGGATAAACAGCTGGTGAAAACTCAAAGTATCTTTCCTTAAAAGTTGATCTATGTGTTGGTTGAAGGCAAGACTTCAATCAAATTGTTTTCCGAAACACCGCCTTTTGCGGACACTCGCTTTATTTTCTGAACCCACTTTTACAACTATTGTAGATGTGTTGACAATATGTTTGCTCAGAGAGACCCAAGTTGGAGTCGCCTTCATCTGGTAAGCCATTACTTCCTCTCACAGCAAAGTCTGAACAATCGGGTAAACTCAGTCTGGTGTTCGCGTACATCGTGTCCCTATCACTACCTTCGCAGTAGACTAAAAAGCGTCAGTGTTGGGCAGTATGCTATTTATAACCTTAGTCGACTCACCTGTTACTTTTAAAAGTGTAGATGTTGAAAAGTAGCGGGTTGATGTCAAATCATTAGACAAATGTCACCATCAGACCCGTGGCTATGATTTTGGCAAAGATTCTCATGTCTTTGCGTACGGTGTCCATATCTACTTGCTTCCCACTAATTTTTCGCGCATCGCCTGTCAGACTCAAGTATACAGGAGCTGGCTTACCGATGGTCAGCAGACAACCAAATGAAAAGATGATTAGAGGCCACAGATGTGGGCTTTCTCAGAAGAATTTGAACGTTCCCTGAGCGTTTGAAAAGAGTCCAACACAAAAAGAGAGCTCTTAATTAACAGTCGAAAGAAACAACCGACATTTTACGGGCACATCATGAAAAAAATGAAAGTTCGAATACTTGTGTACAACTAGCAAAGTATATGGAAGGTGAGCTCGCGATCGATAAAGAGAGAAGATGGTAGATAGTTTGGTGTTTTGGTATGAAAAAACTCAACAACTGAACTGATAAGTTGCACTGTGGACAAGCAAATGAGGTCGGGCATGCTGATTGCCTGCGTCTGTTGTTATGGTACATGATAATCATGGTCTTATCACAATATTCCTCATACCCCTAGAATTCCGTCATCATGTCCTTTTTTCATTATCGTTAACCAAATTTGACACTCAAAACAGGTATTATTTACCTTGAACGAGATCTCTGCATACCATACCTAGACCCGTGAGATGACAACAAGGCTGCCATGATTTACAGGCTCATCATCCTCTGTTAAGAGGATGTAAAACATCGAGCTCAATCACAGCCTTGGATATGTTGGACGCGAAGATCCCTAGATGCCGAATTTCATTCCAGGAACCTTACTTAAACATTACAATGAGGGTGAAGGACAGTGCTCAGGTATTTGTCAATGTCAGCGTTCGAAATTGACTTCTTCAAGCTTGCCGACAACGCAGCCTCGCCGACTGCGTTTTCAGGATCGTTAACCGTATTTTACACTTATGACAAATATCATCAGCGTTGGAGGAGATCTCTACATACCATACCTTGACTTAGAAAAGTGACAGAAAAAAATATTCATACGAATACCCATCAGCCTCCTCCCTTGTGTTGGAAAATTGCTGGAGAAGTTGATCATTTGCAGGTGTATCTGCAAGATGAAAATCTCTTCGCTTCAACACATCTAGGATCCAACCAAACTGAAGTTCAGATGATATATCTCACACAAAACATAGACAGGTCCGATGGTGTATAGGAGCAGTCCCATACAGACACCAGTCACATCACTAGCAACATTTTCAGTGACACCTCTATCAACGTAAACTTTACATTACACAAGAGCCACCAGATTCAAGTTTTTAATTATGGATTCAGCCTTGATTCTGTCCTCATCTGAATATCCAATATTGAAAAAAGCTTCGTTCAACAGCTGTTAAACTATCTCAACTTTTCCAAACAAACAAACAATATTATCGACGTCACTCGTAACACTGTAAGTGAGTGTATGAGAGATTACGCCGTCAAACATATCTTGTTGTTTATCCCTCCTATCACCATATCAATAGTTCCCAGTTTTAAAGAAAGACTGAGATTGGTAATTTATACTGGGAACAAACAGCAATAATAAAATATAACACGGAAAACTCTACACTCATTGATATAAAAAGAGGAGTAAGACAGGGATACATCCTATCACCATGCTTGTGCAGTCTATACACTGAGAAAATCTTTTAAAATATCACAAAAATCCCAGGCCTATCATTAATGGAAAAATAATCAATAACCTAAGATTTACTGATGATACTATATTACTAGCAGAACATCCCTAAAGATCTACAACAATTATTTATGAAATAAACATGACAAGCAAAAATATTATGGATTAGATATGAATATAAAAAAGAGTAGAACTATGATCATAAACAAAGAAAATACTCAAAACCAACAAGTGGATATTAAAATTAAAGGAACAGACATAGAGACAGTTCAGAACTACAACTACCTTGGACATACTACAGTGATGGAAAGTGTAAAATTGAAATAAACAAAAGAATAGGAATGGCAAAAAGCAACTTTAATGCCATGAAAAATATACTAACATCAAATCAAATAACAGGGCAAAAACTAAGAATAGCAAAATGCTATGTCTTCCTATATAGATATTAGACAAGAAAACAGAACAGAGAATTGAAGCCTTTGAAATGTGGATATATAGAAGAATATGTAGAGTTGGATGGAAAGAATAGAAAACAAACAATAAAGTCTTAAAACAACTAAAAAAATGAAAAGAGAACTACTGAATCCAATTCAAACATGACAAATGCAATTTTTAAGCCAATTTAAAAGACACAACAGTATACTAAAAGTAACCTTGGAGGGGAAAATACAAGGTAAAAGAGGCAGAGGCAGACCAAGACTAACATGGACAAGTCTGCCTATGACAACCTGCACCATCAAAGCAAGAGACAGAGCAGAATGGCGCTCCATGGTAACCAAACTTCGCTGTGGAGATGGCACTTGATGATGATGCTGAAATAGAGAGGATATTTTTTTTCGCTATGGCCCAATTTCAGTTATGGGAGACAGATACCTATTGTTTATACTTGGCTTAAATGCACCTACATTAGACGACATAATTATGCCAGGTCTGCATGATGATGGTACACTTTTATATGGATCATAATCTTGGACTACCTATGTTGGGTGAGATAACAGGTTATACACTTTTTTTAATGTACGTTGTCTTTGCATGTTTAAGAACAGCATATAGCGGGACAATGTAACAAACTATCTTCTTGCAGCGAGCCACACTCCGCCCATCATGGTCTTACTTAGGAATCGGAGACAACGATGGGTGGGTCACGCGGGAAGAATGGACAACCAAAAAAAATGTAATCCCAAACAAATATTGTATGGGAAACTTAGAGATGGAGCGAGACCAAAGGGTAGATCAGTGCTGAAATACAGGGTGTTTATAAAGTCTCACTACACTTGGTATCTAGGTCAATTTGAAAAAAAAAAGTTTATGACGTCATCACAATATGTGCTCCCACTGTCAATGAAATTTGTTGAATAAGTTTATTGCTACTGGAAATGTGGAAGATGCTCCACGATCTGGTAGGCCTGCTGTGAATGATGAAATATGTTAGATATCCAAGACAGAATCCTTAAAAGTCCAGACAAGTCATTAAGAAAACTGTCGCAACAAGTAAACTTACCATTGAGCACATATTGTGATGACGTCATAAACATTTTTTTCAAATTGACCTAGATACCAAGTGTAGTGAGACTTTATAAACACCCTATAGATACCAAGTGTAGTGAGACTTTATAAACACCCTATAGATACCAAGTGTAGTGAGACTTTATAAACACCCTATAGATACCAAGTGTAGTGAGACTTTATAAACACCCTATAGATACCAAGTGTAGTGAGACTTTATAAACACCCTATAGATACCAAGTGTAGTGAGACTTTATAAACACCCTATAGATACCAAGTGTAGTGAGACTTTATAAACACCCTATAGATACCAAGTGTAGTGAGACTTTATAAACACCCTATAGATACCAAGTGTAGTGAGACTTTATAAACACCCTATAGATACCAAGTGTAGTGAGACTTTATAAACACCCTATAGATACCAAGTGTAGTGAGACTTTATAAACACCCTATAGATACCAAGTGTAGTGAGACTTTATAAACACCCTATAGATACCAAGTGTAGTGAGACTTTATAAACACCCTATAGATACCAAGTGTAGTGAGACTTTATAAACACCCTATAGATACCAAGTGTAGTGAGACTTTATAAACACCCTATAGATACCAAGTGTAGTGAGACTTTATAAACACCCTATAGATACCAAGTGTAGTGAGACTTTATAAACACCCTATAGATACCAAGTGTAGTGAGACTTTATAAACACCCTGTAGAAGGATGTTTGTAGGGCTTTCTTGTGAGAATTTTTTTTTATCAGTGAGGAAAAAACTGGGAAAATCTGGCTGCAGATCATAGCACATGGAGAGGAAATAAAAAAATGACACAGCAAGTTTCGAGACAGTGCTGTTATCAAATTCAGAAGACATAATGCGATTTCCACTCTGCTCTCGCGGTAGGAAGTAGAATATTGAATCATGAGCTAGCGCTTGTATCCAGCGTAGCTAGTATATATTATTGAATACGGCCCTATTTATCGTAAATATGGTATTTTTACGTCCGCAAGGATGTAATAATGATTTAATAATTATTATTATAAGTATGTATGCACAATATCTATGAAGTAACTGACGTAACGCTATTTCCTAATATAGCGGTAATGCTTCCGAAATGGTCGTGGCTATAGTTTGAGCGGGAAAACTAAACCCGCGCTGATTAGCTCTTTCAAATCTGGCGAGAAACGCAGAGTCCATCACTAATTAACCAATCTATTCATTAATTGGGGGGGGGGGTGTTAGGTGGTCATCTAACACCCTGGACTAATAAATTAACTCATCAACCTATGTCAGCTTACAACAACTATGAAGTCTGCTAACTACCAAAACACTACCCTGGACACTAGCCAGCTCCACAAACCAGATTAATTCCTATATTTCTTTGTCATGAACCAGGTTAATTCTTATATAGCTTAACTTCAAGATCGTAGGTGAAATGTAATTGTCTTACTACTCTCCATGAGTATGCTCAGGATAATCGAAGGATGCTTGTGCGAAGACAGTGGTTGGTGTCACTAAATAACTGAGAACTGATTTGGGTCTGTTTCATTTTCCTTCATATACACTGCGGTGTGAGAGGAAACGGGCGAGCTGAAAGCCGGACTGAAACAACTGCCGTGAATAGTGGACATGCAATGGACCTGGCTGACATTCTAAATGTTCTCCGGTTGACAGGGCGCTGATATGAGTTAATCAATGATCATGAATTTACAACCAAGTTAAGACTTCATGAACATCAGGTCAAGGCCAGAGAAGCCAGAAAGGAGAGCTTCGCGGGCAGATACATCAAAATAACAAACCAATACAGAACTGGAGCCATCAGAACCTACGTACAGATAAACATCCCGGGGAGGAGACTTGATCATTTATGGACTGTCTGATATGCAATGAGGATGATCCGTCGACCAAACCAAACTAAGTGGCTTCTATTATATAAAAATACAGAGAAACACGTGGTTTGTGTAGGAAATGCATTTTTAATAGAAAAAAAAAGTATGGAAAATTAAAGTTAACGTTTTTTTCTAACTTGAATAAAAAATGCACAAATTACAAATGCACCAAATTTGTATTTTAAAATAGTTCATGTTATCTTAAGTTGATTGATGATTTAGTTGTACTGTGTCTATAATTTGCTTTTTTTTAGGATGTTAGGTCCTTGTGTAGTAGACCAAATACACATTGGTCTACATTTGTGATATACAAATTATGTACAAGCTGCGTGGAGCCTGTTCTGTCTACTACCAATATTTGTAAATGATGTCTTTAGTTAACGTCTGCACACACAAAATATTAATTATAGCAAAGGTTTGTAATTGTTGCTTGTTGCAAACGATCGTTAGAGATGTCTGCTACAATGAATTATTATTCTATCTATCTATTGTCCTTTCGAGCCGAAGACGGCACATAGGTCAGAACCACAATCTCAAAAACAGAAACCTTGCGTGCCAAAGTGGCACATACAGCAGAGATCACTGCTCTAAAATATATGGCGCTGTTTCCATAACAGTACTCTCAAAGCACAAGAGGTCTGTGGTTCAAAAACTGTCATCCTTAGTGATACGAGATCAGTCATACAAAGATGTCAATCCTGAAGACACTCAAAATTTCTTCGTGACCCATTTTGATCTAAATATATAAAAGCGTAGCAATAGCTGGCCAATGAAGAAGAAGCCAGTCCACCAAGATTATAATTATTATATATATATTTGTTAGGAAGCGTTACAGCTGCCCGGCGTTAAGAGAGTCATTGCCGGATTGGCATACATAAATTTAAATGTCTGTCACAATGAGTCATTAGTTGATTTTCACAAAAAATCAAAATGGACTGTCACAATGAGTTATGTGTGATTTTCACAATAAATCATAACTGGACTGTCACAATGAGTTATGTGTGATTTTCACAATAAATCATTAATGGATTGTCACAATCAATTATGTGTCATTTTTACATAGTCATTAGTGCACTGTCACAATGTGTGATTTTTACAATAAGTTAATAGTGGACTGTCGCAATGAGTCATTGGTCGATTGTCACAAGGAGTCCCAAGTGAAGATCTAAAATCTCAATGGTCGAATCTAAAAAAAAAAGAATCTACATCCCTGAATATCAGAGAGTCATATATGAAGAAGTATCACGAAGTTTCAAAGACTGTCACAAAATACCATATCAGTTCATCATTTTGCGTCACTTTGTCATCTGCCCATCACAGAAAAACATCGTTTTCTATTAAATTCATAATTGTTTGTCACAGATAGCTGGTTGTCTCAAAGAATTTATAGCAATTTTTCATAAGATTGTTAATCTGTAATGAGTGAGACGTGTGTAAACATCACATTAAGACTCTGAACATAATCCCTGCAACCTGGGAAGAAACAGCTGCAGACCGCAATCTTTGGAAACTTACTCTAAAGCTCCAACTCAAACAAGAAGCAGACAGATTCATAGAAAAAGAGAATTCACGGTTAAAGATAAGAAAAAAATAATATTTCTAGGGGCGCTGTAAAATTCGTAGTCAACTATGACAGACGGAAACTTCTAATGAGTGAGAATAACTGAAATATTATATCAACTATTAAAAAAAAATACTCAACAAACTACGACAATGGAAATTTAAAAAGTAGATCGTCCGAAAATAAAATCAGGCGGGAAACTTATATATGATTGTGCATGACCACTAGAGGTCCAGTGCAGACACACACACACACAAAACTGCAAAATTATCACTTTGGTAAAGAGTATTTTATTGGAAGACCATTCATTCACATTACACTTGAGCAATTTGGATAAAGTTGAACATTATTTATACAACACAGCTATAAATGCGGTCAGAAAAATTCTAATCACAATTTTTGATTGCGATAGTTCTTAATTACCAAGCATAACCTAAGTTGGCTAATGTATTGATATGCAATGACTGTCATTGTTATAGTCTGAACATTTACAATGTTGTGCATTTCGTTAAAGTTTTATATGTGGGGACTCATCCGCTACCGACCCGGCATTCCGTTAATGGTTTCCCAGCTAAACACTCATTCAAAACACTCATTAAAACACTCATTCAAAACACTCATGAAAATACTCATTCAAAACACCCATTAAAACACCCATTAAAACACTCATTAAACACTCATTAAAACACTCATTCAAAACACTCATTAAAACACTCATTCAAAACACTCATCAAAAACACTCACTCAAAACACTCATTAAAACACTCATTCAAAACACTCATTAAAACGAGGATGACGTCATGGGACGCACCAAAATGGCAGCTTTTTTATATTCGAGCTATGGACTAAGCAATGTTTACTTTGAATACCACGATAAATGTTATTGCAGCGAGTTGGCAGATTTTTGAAAATGTATTCAGGGGTTTGAACATAAATGTTTGTTCACAGTTCGTTAACCTTCGCTGTAGATAAAGTCGTTAATTTGATGGCTTAGTTTGTGACATTGGTAGCTAAGGACCTAACTTGTGCAAACAGATGGCATTGGCAAGGATCATTTTGAATCTATGAAGTGGGCTCATTTTGTGTTTAACTCAAAAGCATATGTGCTTTTTAACCAAACAACTTTTTTTTTGGGACTCAATGAAGATATCCCCGATGGAAGAATAAATTGTACTATTAGTCCCATAAATGATTCGCTTCCAGAGGTTTATGATGTAAACAAAGCAGTTTTGTCATTGCAAGTGAATAATGTCCACACCTATAATTGGTCAGGATTGGGTAGCAGCAGCAGTTTTATAGCGAACACAGAAAACATCACAGGATTGTGCTGTTCTGAAACAGCTATGCCATGCTACCCTAGAATTGTCTTTAATGGGATTACTGTGACCACAAACCACTCTCCATGTGTGTGCCACGTATTTACACCCCTGAAAGAAATTCTGAATATAACATCATGTGCTGTCTGTGATATTAATGACCACATACCAGGAGCCTCCACTATGATTGATACAACTGTTGCACCAAGCACTTCATCAGCAAAGCCATATCTATGGAATGTTCATCTGACATTGTTCTTGAATGATGTCCAAGTTAATGAGACATCAGAATCGTGTGGCGGCAGCTACAAGAAGGGAGCGGAGAACATCATCAATTGTGTTTTTACTAACTACAGGTCATGTGGCTTCTGTTGGATTGGAAATGATAACTTACCACCACTGTGTGTCTATATGTTTGGAATTGGAGTCATCAATGATGGCCTAACATCATCAAGTGCTATGACGATCATCATTTTCGGGAGGACGCGAACTTCCATGGTATATGGTGGATAGGCGGCAGGAACCATTGAAGGCTATGTCTGAAAAGTGTTCCTTCTTGCAGTTTCCTCATATTCCAAGTCCGGCTTGTTGCAGGAGCTACTGAGTTAAGTGCTCTGTGCACACCGTGAGCTGTGTGTCTCATCCGTTTTGATCCTGCTTCGATATCCCGCTTGTTTACGATGAATGATGATATCGTATGACGGGGAACAGTTGGCTGTGTTCACTTTCTGCGCGGTTTCGCCTTATGTCTTTTGGCGTGTGCTGAGACTGCTACGATGGGGACTATAGTTACCTTTCTTTGTTTGGGAGATGAGTTAGTAATTCGGATGATTCCACTGGCATGGGCGGTTGAGCAATTATGGATTTTAATTCGTTTGCAGTGATACCGAGGCCTTCCATAACCAATAACAATAATAATAATAACTCATTAAAACACTCATTCAAATACTCATAGTGCACCAACAAATTGTCCACATTCATGTGTGGAACTCACAGCTACTGTACATTGATAGTCACGAACAACATGCGTATAGTGTAGGCACCCTCAACCAATTGATAGAGATCAGCGGAGAGGCGCTTCAGGCAGGCTGCGCTACTCGTTTAGCAACCATTAGACACCACACATACACACTACAGATGCATTTCTTTTTATTTCTCATACAATGAACGTACACCAATTCAAATTCCGTTACAATATCTTTGCTGATGTTAGAATTATTGCGAAAGTGGCGGATTACGTAGCGAATGAGATCCCCTTTTTATATTTTCCGTTATCAATGCAATAAAAAGCAAGAGCTACACACTTTCTTTAAATACATTATAATATTTTTTAAAAGCTAATTTCTTTGGCAGATATTTACTGCAAACTTATCATGCATATTTCTACAGTAAACCGTAGTTCTTAAGTGCACCAACATGATTCGACCTTGGCATTCCAAAGATTCTCAACGACAAAGGACATGTCTAAGTGATTCAATTTGAGGATTGAGATTGTTGACATCTTTCGGGGTGAGCAAGATATCATTGGAGTTTTCCCCCTTATACTGTTAACGATGATTGCATGAGCCGTCAGATAGTCCATGCCAGTCGAGAAATGAGCGGCATGACGACAGCTGTTTGAGCAATAGCCGATGTCAATTAAATAATCTGGCACCAGAATGTCCCAACGATTCATGTGAAGTTGGAAACTCATGTAGAAAGAGTTTCGCTTGCATTCACCAGTCAAACGATCTGGTTTGATAACACATTCGTCGTTCAGATGGCGCTTCTTTTTATAAGGTCTTCGGGCGCTCTTCACATGGCGCTTTTGTTGTTGCTGAGTCAACTCTTCGCTTCTCAGAAGTCGCAAGACAGTCGTCGTCTCATCGTCTACACTTCTAGCTTGTCGATGGTGGATTGTTGGTCTCGAACTTTGATGTTCCGGTGAATTTTCAGCATTCGCCAGTGTTGATGAACTAAATTCGTCGGAGATCAAAGGGGTCGGAGTGGTTTTATTACTTCCGCCATGGTTTCCTTGTATATCGTCTGGTACAGTCCATGTTAATTCACCAACAAACTCTGTCTTCTCTGGTTCGTCTCCTGACGCAGACTCTTCGCTACTTTCCATGTTGTTCTCACTTTTGCTGCTCTGAAATTCTGACTCTTCGTGATAGCTTCTCTGCAACTCTAATTTCACTGTTTCAAGCTTTGTTCCTTCATGATGATTTTTTTGCAAGTCTCTCATTGTTTCTTTTTGATTGTAAACCCAGAACCTGTCTAAGACTGTACTATTAATGTTACAGTACTCATACAACATCGACCTATTAGGGAACACATATGGGCACGGGGTTCTTCTTATTTTAACTTTAAGAACCTCTCCGCCCATGGCACCGTCAGGTTTTTGAAGAATGTTGGACAGATCAAATATAACTGCTCCCGAAATGTTCACGGTTCCTCTGGAACTGTTGACTATATCTGTGGAAGCAAATTTTTTTTTAATTTATAGATCAAAATATTTTAAATGTGACAAAAGTTGATACATTTGGAATAATTTCAAAGCAATTAATATTTTTCAAATGTTAATTTCTAATATTGATAAATTGTTAACTCAAGCAGATCTAGAGACGTGCCACTGAACGATCGAGTCATGTGATTCCTCTACATGGAGTACGAAACAAGTAAGAAATACAGTAAATTAAGACACACTGTTATTTGTCAGCTTTGCATAAAAGACAAGACAACAACAAAATCAGTTTTGACTCAAGGTCTTCAACTGTGATAAATAAGAGACAAAATCAAACAAAATAGGACACAAAAATGAAAGGTCGTTCAACGTCCTTTATACAAGCCGGGTCAAGGCAAAGAAATGCTCTTAAATGCATCAAATTGCGAAACTGCAGTGAAGCTAATTGTGACGAGAAATAAAAAAAAAAAAAATATATATATATAACAGGTATGGTTAAAGCTTCACGGGACAAGTGGACAACACAACCCAGAACGACGTTTCTACACAATAGACCTTTAACAGGGGGGAAAAAAACATACAACACACACACACACACACACACACACACACACACACACACACACACACACAGATAGGTACATCATCATCAAGTACCATGCCTGCTGGCGTAGGTGATCATGTCTCTTCACAAGTGGCCCATATAGTTTTGTCTGTAGTGTTGTATCTATGGGCTAATGGATTTTCCTTAGTCTACTATATTCAGTACATTCTCGAAGTATGTGTTAAGCAGACTACGGCGCCTGTCCACATGAGCAAGTAGTTGAGGTACCGATCTTGAATTTTGTATACATGTGACTGTGGAGTCGATTGTGTCCTGTTCTGAAGCGTATAATGATAACTTGTTCATATCTACTCATATTATGAAAGTCATCCTGATGTGGGGCTTGTGGTCCTCTGATTGATTTGATTATCCGTTTCTTATGATGGTATGTAACCGGTGTATCTAGTTGTGTGTCTGTTGAACATTCCCAGAAAATAGTTCTTGTGCATAAACAAAGCGCAAAAAAAAAAACTCAGAATAAAAGAATATATGGTACATAAGAGGATGAAAAATAGAGGCGTCGTAGAGTGGAGTAAGAAGTATAGGGGACAGCCGAAGTGATGCAGTGTGGA
The DNA here is from genome assembly GCA_032433765.1 of Megaustenia siamemsis. NCBI lineage: Eukaryota > Metazoa > Mollusca > Gastropoda > Stylommatophora > Ariophantidae > Megaustenia > Megaustenia siamemsis. Next base: position 30,903,913 of record JAVIAB010000160.1, on the reverse strand, counting down.
CTAGTAGTGGAGAGATGTGAAAAGCATGACATGTTTATATAATAATGTTCTGAAACATGAGCAACTGAGAATATGTAATAGAGACGGGACAACCACAGGGAAACTATGTGTAAGAGTTTGAACCAACCGTGCCTCGTCAAAAGAGTAGGGTAAACCCCAAGACACGAGAAGGCAATACCAGTCACTGACTGCAATGTCGGCCTGTGACTTTGGCACAACTATCTGTAGTAGTAAGGCCAGTGAATCGACATAAATTACCTCAACTTTGTGACGTTTTCAGCATTGCAAATAGCGGTAATTGTGGGAAGAATGACGTCAGTCATCCAAAGCTTGCATAGCTGACGACGTCACGTCTGGGGGGGGGGGGTGTTCTGGTGTTTCTCTCACTGCCTGCTGGCCTTACTATTAAAGATAGCTGTAGAATTTGAAAGAAGGAAGAATGGACTACTCGTGTTCTAGTGTGTGTGTGTGTGTTTGTGTATGTGTGCGTGCGTGCGTGCGTGCGTGTGTGTGTGTGTGTGTGTGTGATTTGCTTACGTCCGTTGATCTCCACAAATGTCACGTGATTTGCCGTCTCGTTTTCCATGCCCTTATGCAACAGTGGCACGAGCAGCTCAATGCGGGTCACATTACAACGGGTCTCTTCAGAAGTTTTGCCACACAATGTGCAGTCCGTGAATGTAGCAGTGTCCGTGTCATAGGTAGCTGAAGAGGGGGTGGGAGGGAAAGGGGGGGGGTGCGAGTTAGAAGTAAATAAATGAATTATACGAGTGAATTTGTAATGTCAGTTCTTTTATATGTATGTCAAAAATACATGTTACAGGCAACTTTCAAAATAAGGGAAATATTCTTCTTCTGTCTGTTCTTTTGTTTTTTTCTTTCCTCACTTCCTCTTGTACCCGTTCAAATATCGAGGGAGTTACAAAGTTCTGGTTATCGCCCCTTTTGGTGGCTTCACTAATTGTCAATTAATTTTGTTGCAGCGTTTCTTTAATGTTGTCTGTCAATCTTACTCTGAGCCTGCCTCTTGCTCTTCTCCATTCTTCTCTTTTAATATATGCTTTGTATAGTAAGGATTAAAGGCCACAGAGATGGGATTTATCAAAGAATGTTGAAAGTTCCATAGACAGCTAAAAAGACCAATGAGGAAATTCTCAAAGAGGCCAACACAAAAAGGTATCACCTAAAAAAACATCAGAAAGAAACACTCAACATTTTTTTGGCACATCATGAGAAGAGGAAAGTCGGAATACTTGGTTACAACTGGCAAAATAAAAGGAAAGAGAGATAGCGGACGACAAAGAGAGAAAATAAAGATAGCTTGGTTTAATAGCATGGAAAACAGTCAACAACAGAACTGATACGATGCACTGTAGATTGCAGATTGTGGAAGGACACGATCGCTTACGCCAACCGGTATGGCACATGATGATGATGATAGTAAGGAAGCATACGCCATTCTTTCCAGATGGGAAACCCAATTTGTTGGTTGTTTTTAGTATGTAGCTATGGATTGGCTCAATGCCTACTCTATAATATTTCTGATTCTGTATTTTTTTGGTTACTCCAGACGCTTTTCTAATCTATCTATCTTTCGTTCGCCTGAAGTATTGTCTATATCTGCAATGTCGTTTCCTGTATAAATTTTACTGTCTTTTGTAATTCTTGCAGTGGCCCATATAGTTTTGTCTGTAGTGTTGTATCTATGGGCCAATGGATTTTCCTCAGTCTACTATATTCAGTGCAGTCTTGAAGTATGTGTTCAGCAGTCTGGGGTGCCTGTCCACATGTACAAGTAGTTGATGTGCCGATCTTGAATTTTGTATACATGTGACTATGGAGTCGATTGTGTCCTGTTCTTAGGCGTATAATGATAACTTGTTCATATCTATCCATATTATGAAAGGCATCCTGATTTGGGGCTTGTGGTCCTCTGATTGATTTGATTATCTGTTTCTTATGATGGTATGTAACTGGTGTATCTAGTTGTGTGCCTGTTGAACCTTCCTTTGCCAACTGATCTGCTTTCTCATTTCCTGGTATTCCACAGTGAGACGGGATCCACTGCAGGGCAACCCTGTGGTGCTTGCAGAGTTCAGTCAATAAGGTCTGCAGATGTGGTAATTTTCTGGATTGTAGTGCCTGGAGTACTGATCTTGCATCTGTCAAAAACACTACAGGCTGTGGGCTAAGATTACTGTTCAGCAGTTTTGCTATTGCCAACTTTATTGCTTGTATTTCCGCATCATAATTGTGACAATATTTCCCTGTTGCTATTTTATTCATATCCCTAGTGTTATTTGGGTACTCTATATATGCACCTGCTCCCCCATTCTTTACTGCATTCTGTGCTGATCCATCTGTGTACACACGAATCCATAGGTCTTGTGGGTATTCTTCATCCAGGAAACTGAGAGCTATTGTTTTTCGCTGTAGACTATTTTGTTCCTCTTTGTCAACTATTCCTTTCACTTCTGTCCGTATTTGAACTGATAATCCTGATTCATCTGTCCAGGGAGTCTGTTCTGGTATGGGCAGAAGGGGTTTAACAACTCTTGGCATGTCTGGTGTTTGTCTACTAATACGCTTGGCTTGGTGGATAAAGCTGCTTCTCTTAAGTCGTCCCAATGCAAGATTTTGGAATCTGTCCTTCATTAGATGTCTCGGCATGCATACAAATTTTTCTGCCTGTATCAGCACCTTTGTGTCTCTCCGTTCTCTCAGTGCTGGTATCCTCCACAATTTCTCCATCTCCAATATTGGTGTTGATTTCATTGCTCCTGTGATGACCCTAAGTGCCTGGTTTTGTACTTTATCCAGTTCTTGCAATGTGGTGTTTGATGCTGAGCACCATGCGGATGATCCATATTCTAAATGTGGGCGTATACACTGTTGGTAAACTTTACTGAGTATTTTCCCACTCGCACCCCATGTGGTTCCACACAACTTTCTTAGAATAGCCAATTTCCTCCTTGCTTTTTGGGTTGCCTTATTTATCTGCTGTTTCCAAGATAGTTTGTTATCAAATGTAACTCCGAGATATGTAGCTTGTATGTCTTCTTTCACAGGCTCATTGTTTATGTAGATGGCTTCTGCTTTTTGTTTTGGGGAGAGTGTGAAAAGTGTAGTACTGCATTTGTCTGTATTGATGCTGATACACCATCTATTTGTCCATGAATTCAGTGCATTCATAGCTCTTTGTAGCAATTTGGAGGCCACTGTTGCATACTCCTCTGTGCACCACATTACCAAGTCATCTGCATACATTGCCACTTTGATGCCATGTGGTAGTTCAGTAACTAGGTCATTGATGTAGATCAGAAAAAGTGTTGGAGATAGTACCCCTCCTTGTGGAACGCCCTGGCGCAATAAGACCTTCTTACTCTTAAGACCATCCAGTTGCACTCTGGCTCTCCTGTTATGCAGATATGCTTTGACCCATTTGTACATCCTGCCATTTACTCCATAATTTCTCAGTTTCTTCAAAAGCCCTTCCTTCCATACCTTATCAAATGCTTTCTTTAGGTCTATCCATGCTGCTAGTACCAGTTTCTTTTCTTGAAACGCATCTTCAATTTCCTGGGAAAGATAGGTTGCTTGATCTTCGGTAGAGTAACACTGTCTAAAGCCTGCTTGTTGTGGGACAAGGAGATTTTCACTTTCCAGGTACCACTGCAGTCTGAGATTGATTATACGTTCCATTGTTTTACACAAACAGCTTGTAAGGCTGATTGGTCTATAGCTGGATGTCATTGAACCATCTTTTCCTGGCTTTAGTAATGGTATCATAATTGCTTCTCTCCATGCCTGTGGCACTCTACCTGTGATCCAGCAAATGTTGTAGATCTGCAGTAGTTTTGCTTTAGCTGCAGTTCCCAAGTTCTTAATCATTTCATTGGACACTCCATCATTGCCTGGTGACTTTTTCATTTTTAATTTGGATATTGCCAGCTCTAGCTCTCTTTGTGTAATGGGTGTTTCCATTACTTCATGTGTGGTCTCTTCTTGTCTTGCATTTTGTTGTTTTAAACGGATCTCTTGTCGTTTTTCTAGGCTAATTTCAATATTATTGTCATTTGCAAAGGAGTCTGCAAAGTAATTTGCTGCTTGTTTACCTGTTAGAATGTTTCCATCCTTCTTCAGTGTAATTTTGGTGTTCCTTTCTGTACCCTCATCATTCAGCTGTTTTACAAGCTTCCACACTTTTCTTGTGTCTCGTTCAAGATTCAAGGACTCTGTTTTCTCTTTCCAGCTTCTCCGTCTGGCTTGTAGTTTAGCCCGTTGAAATTTGGCTTTAGCATGCTGGTAGTTGTTGTGGTGTTCTTGGCAAGGGTTATTTTCTGCTTGCTTTCGAGATGTTTCCATGTCATTGTGCAGTTCTTCTAGTTCACTACTCCAGTATGGTTACGCTTTTCTAAGACATCGCATCTCTTCTTCTTCGACTTTCTTAAAAATGAATTGCATAGACATCATCATCATTATGTGCCATACCGGTTGGCGTAGGCGATCATGTCTTTGTACAATCTTCTATCTACAGTGCATCGTATCAATTCTGATGTCGACTTTCAATTCTTCTGAGAAATCCCATTTCTGTGGCCTCAAATCGTCTTTTCCTTTGTCTTATTTGGTTATGGAAGGCCCCGGTATCACTGCAAACGAATTAAAATCCATCATTGCTCAACCGCCCGTGCCAGCGTAATCATCCGAATTAATATCTCATCTTCCAAACAAATAAAGGTAACTGTAGTCCCCATCGTAGCAGTTTCAGCACACGCCAAAAGACATAAGGCCTATCCTTTGTCTGCTGTCCATAATTCGCCTCCATAGGTATAACATCGTCAACAAATTCAGTTAACTGTGTTGTTCGCTCGCTTCAGTTCTTACGTCTTGTGGAAGCAAAACTTTTTTCCGTTTTCCAACTGAAACATACAACCTGGGCTATTTTTTTCTAAAAACAGAAAAAATGTTTACCGGAACTCTACCATCCCATCTCACAGAGGAAATCGTGTTATACCAGGCCTCGGAGACTCTAGTGCTTAAATTTGTGCAACGTATAATATGTGTTGGAGGTCATTATATAAATAATCTAAGGTATGCTGATGATACAGTCTTAATCGCTAAGAGTGAAAATGAGTTACAAGAAATGTTAGACATTATATTGAAAGATAGCAAAAATAAAGAACTCAGCCATAATAGCAAAAAGACAAGAAAAAACAAGAAAAAGAGTTCTTAAATGTTATGTAGAGTCAGTCTTAACATATAGGTGTGAATCATGGACAACACACAAGAAAATCACTGGAGTCTGTAGAAATGTGGTTTTACAGAAGAATGTTGAGAATACCATGGACAGTTAAGAAGAGTAATGAAAACGTTCTGAAAGAGGTCAAAGTAAAAAGAGAGCTAATTTCTATTATTAGGAAGAAACAATCATCATTGTTTGGCCATGTAATGAGAAGAGAACAGCTGGAATATATTGTAACAACTGGGAAAATTCAGGGACGAAGAGATAGAGGAAAGCAAAGAGAAAAAAAAATACCAGACAGCTTAAGAGAATGGCTTGCCAGAAGGTCAACAACAGAAATGATAAATAACTGTCTAGATCGAAAATAATTGTGGAGACCCATGATCACCTACGCCAGCAGGCCCGGTTCTTGATGATGATGATGCTAATATGTGTGTATATATTACATTATATTATATTGCGGTAACTTCCCATCCCGTAACTCTGAGAGTCGTTGGGATACTATTAACAGACTTCATCAATCTTTTCCACGAATCTCTCTACCTGCAGTCACTCTTTAGGACTCTAGGAAATCGAAGCCTACCCATTCGTTGATGTTATCTTCCCATCTTTTACTCTGTCCAATTTTTTCTTCTCCCCTTTTTAGTTCCTTGTGGTATGGTCTTTATCAGACCAGATGATCGAAATATAGGTGGCCAAACTATTTCATTTTCGTTTCTTCTGAGTCAAAAGATCAAATACTCCGATTGTTTGTTGTATCTCTTTGGGAACATCTTTATTCGCGATGCAATTCAAGTAAAAATGTTCATATTGTCTACAGTAAGCTAATATTACTTGAGAGAAAGAGAGTTCATCGCTTCTATACAGAGCCAATTCTGACCCATGGAAGCTAATCGTGGAAAATAAACAAGCAAATGGAAAGATGACTATAGGTCACAGAGATTGGGTTTCTCAGAAGAATGTTGAGAGTTTCCTCGACAGCTAAGAATACCAAAGAGGACATCCTCAAAAGGGGCAACTCAAAAAGAGAACTCCTTATAAAAGTAAAGAGACAATCGACACTTATAGGGCACATCATGCGAGGAGGAAAGCTGGAATACATGGTTTCAGCTGCCATAACACAAAGAAAGAAAGATACTAGATATCTTGGTGTCGTGGCACGGTAATAAGATTTGTGGAGGAACATGATCTCCTACGCCAACCGGTATGGCATATCATGATGCTGACTGTGATTTGATTGTTATATTTATAGAAACTGGCAGTATGTCGGTTATAAAGTTCATGGATTTTTACAAATAAAACATTACAAAGGGAAAACCATTCTTGAAATAAAATAGGTACCTTCCAACAAGTTTCAAATAAAATAGGTGGGGGACTGCTTGGTCTCGAGGCAAGACGCCGGCCTCGAGACAGAGGGGTTGTGGGTTCAAATCCCGGCTACACCAGTTGGGATTTTTATTTATGATTTATCTCTGCGGCAACCACCCCTGGTCTCAGCAGCGAGGCCCAGCATGAAATGTCTATTACTCATCGACGGGAAAAAATATGAGTACCTCCGAAGTCGGAGATATCTGCCTGTGCGGCGAAGGACCCCTGTGCACACGGCTGCCAGGGAAAAATGGATTAACACGCAAAATTCAGTTCCTAGTCTCTAGGGACTTCGTCAGAGGTAAAAAGCTGGCGAACGAAAACAAAAAAATAAATAAAATAGGTACCTTCCAAAACGTTACCAGATTGGGCTTATCTTGTCGGTTACGTCATCATCACGGGTTTTTCTTCTAACTCTTTAGGTCGGTTATTAGATGCCTGTCTTCAGAGACCAGAGATTGGCAGATATTAAGGATTAAACAAAACAAAACAAAAAGGCGAGAATCAAAATGCTTGATGAGAATCAATGTACTGAGGGTCATCATTTTTAGAGGAAGCTCTTTGTGTGAGAACTGGGTTTATCTGAGAGAAGTCGGAACACTTCTAGGATTATAAACTGAAATGCTGCTGGTTGTGCTTATTGACTGCAATGGTGCAGCTGGCGTCTACTTCAACTGTCAGGAGTTTATAAAAATCTCTTACTTTAGTCTCAACAAATGTAACAAAAAATATCTTACTTTAGTCTCAACAAATGTAACAAAAAATATCTTACTTTAGTCTCAACAAATGTAACAATGTCCACTCAGACATTAATGTATATCTCTTAGACAGAAGACAATTTTCCTTTTGTTGTTTTGAACTGTTAAAAACTTTGTAGATTTGATAAAATTACATTTATTGATCTATCCTCTTCTCCAAAATCATTCATTTACAATCCATACATTTCTATAGCTCGTTTCAAAACATATGCCCAACTTCAAAACGCTATTACTCTCTAACCGTTTGTTAAATACTTTTGAAATTTTCCAAATGTTATTAGAATGCAAAAGACCCTTTAAATGTATAGTTAACAAATATCTTGCAGCTGCAGCTTTCTTAAAGCGGCGATATTTCTTTGATGTTTGTCAAAATTGTAAATTGTGAAGCCCTAAAGAATAGAAATTACCGTAGTTGCTGGTCTACGATTAATTTTCACTAGGTAAAGGCGTGGCCGTAATGGGGAAATAACTGGATAAAACAAAACACCAGGAGAATTAATGTCTGCTCAGTTCGAGGACGGACGATAATAATATCAAGGTATACCTGTATGTCCAATTTTCATAGTTGTGTGGTCCTGAAAAGGACCGTTTGTTGAAATAATTTAAGGTAATATAGGGGCCAACATTGTGGGGGCTATATACTTTCATTCGGAATCAGACGAGTCTAAAAGATTAATAACTGTTTGGGGTTGAACATTCCACAAACCATCATTTTTCCAATATTCCTCTTCCTGTTTTAAGACGTGGTCTTCACATTTAGCCCAATAATCTTTGTCTATATTTAATAAAGCGAGATTAGCAAGAGTCTTTACATCGCATATTTTGAATGTTGTATTTTCATCTGCCACTTGTCCTTTTAATTTTGCCCAGATTAGTTCTATTGGATTTAAATGAGCATGGTAAGGTGGCAGCCTCAAACTTATATGACCGTGCTCTTGGATAATCTTATCTATTTGAAAAATCTTTGTCCTCTGTTTTTGCTTTACTAGAGATAGTAATTCAGGTTTTAAGTACATGTTATTAAATTGTATGTGCTCCTTTGTGAGCCATATCTTAATAGCATCTTTTGTACTGGATGACGTCGGGACTTTATCTTCAAGTGCAACAATGTTGTGGTACGCTGCATTGTCCATTATTAGGCAAGATGGTCGATCTAGTGATGGGAGAACAGAATTTTCAATCCAGTGTCTAAATATGTGACCATTCATCTCAGAGTGATAATCCCGATTGTCTATGGATTATGAAAGAAAAATGAGCTCTGCATTCTGTATTAGTCCATGCTGTCGACTATAATACTTTCTGAATGTAAAGCCTGCAGCTCTCACATTCCTCCATAATGTAGACTTTGATATTTCAATACTGTTGTTCTTTTTCAGCGATACTTTTAATTTTCTTATTGTAACAGTTTCATTCATACCCAACATTTTGCGAATTTCACTTCTAATAAGTTCACTGTCGAAATTATCCAACATTTTTGCTCTTCCTTGTGATTTTGTATATTTGGAACATTGACGGTCACGTTCTTGAATCCAGCGATTAAATGACCGTTTAGATAAATCCAAAATGTGTCTTGTCCTATTCTCAGGGTTTTCTAAAGAATGAACTAATCTTCCTCGTTTAGCCTCTTTGCAAAAATAGTCATACATTTTTATTGCGATGTTTTGTAAACTGCAGAATTTCATTTTAAGACTCATGATAAATGTTATGGTTCCACGTTACGCCGCTGAATTAACGGAAATGGAACACACAATGTCTCGTGTTTACTACAAGTGTCTATTAGTGTCAGAAAACTCACGCGGAAAGCGTGCAAAATCATAAATTTGAGCGTGTATGGATTTGTAATCGCTATTTTTAACTTAAGTACTGTAAACACTAAGTTTTGACTACATCAATGGGTCGTTATAAATTTATATAAATCAAATAAGCAATAATAATAACCAAATGTTTGTTTTTAATGAAATTAATTCCCTGTTGGGTTCTAATCATTATAACTATACATCAAATTTTGAAAAAATTACAAAAAGCGGTTTAAAAGATATTGATTTTTAAAGTTAGGCACGACTTATGAAACAAGCTATAATTGCTTGTACAGTTTCAAGATCAAAAGACCCTCGATTTCTTGACTTCAAATAGCTCAACTTTTGTCAAGTGGAAGTGAAAATGTTGCGGTCACTGTCTCTGCGGTCGGCGTGGTGTTGATCACTGGCTAGGTAGCAGCTGGTCTTATTACAAATTTGGCGCAATTTGGCACTATACTAAATTGGGGTAATTATAATAACAGTAGTTGATGGGTCATACGAGTCCATCAACCCTAGTGTTTAATTACTTTTAAAATATATATCTCGGCACCAGTTATACTCATAAAAGTTTGCCGGAACACGTTCCGACTGAAAGAGAAAACCAAAAGTAAGCAGCATATATTTTTCGGGGAAATAAACATACTGAGTTTATCCTATATACTGGGAGCAAACAGCAATAATAAAATCTAACAAGGAGAACTCTACACCCATGGACATAAAAAGAGGAGTAAGACAGGGATGCATCCTATCACCAAGCTTGTTCAATCTATACACGGAGCAAATCTTTAAAAACATCTCAGAGATGCCAGGCCTAAACATTAATGGAAAGATAATCAACAACCTAAGATATGCTGATGATACTGTTCTACTAGCAGAAAATCCTAAAGACCTACAACAATTGCTTAGTGTGATAAACATAACAAGCAAAAATATGGACTAAATATGAATATCAAGAAGACTAAAACTATGATCATAAACAAAGAAAATTCTCAAGACCTACAATTAAATATCACAGTTGAGGGAATACATCTGGAGACAGTCCAGTGTTACAACTACCTGGGACATACTATAACCAATGATGCAAAATACTAATGTAAAATTGAAATAAACAAAAGAATAGGTATGGCAAAAAGTAATTTTAATGCCATGAAAAATAAAATAACAACAAAACAAATATCAGCAGGGCTGAAACTAAGAATGGCAAAATGTTACATCTTCTCAATATTCCTGTATGGTGCAGAAACATGGACATTAGACAAGAAAACAGAACAGAAAATTGAAGCCTTTGAAATGTGGATTTATAGAAGAATAGGTAGAATTGGATGGAAAGAAAAGAAAACAAACGATGAAGTTTTGAAACAACTGAAAATAAAAAGAGAACTACTAATACAATTAAGACAAGACAAATGAAATTTTTGGGGCATGTTAAAAGACACAACAGCCTACTAAAAGTAATATTGGAAGGGAAATTAAAAGGTAAAAGAGGCAGAGGCAGACCAAGACTAACATGGACGAGTAACATCAAAAGATGGACAAGTCAATCTATGGCAGTCTGCACCATCAAAGCAAGAAAGAGTAGAATGGCGATCCATGGTAGCCAACCTTCGTTGCGGAGAAGGCACTCGATGATGATGACGAAATATGCTGGAGATCTTACTCAAAATTCTCGGTTGTAGCAAAGAAAATATGACTTTTTCCATCTTTTGTTGTAAATGAGCTTTCTTTTTTACCTTGGCCTTTGCAAACCCCTTCTGTTTTTTTTTATTTATTTTTTTGTCGTTCAGAAGATTATACGGCAAGAACCAGATTTTTGTGACCTCCAACGATTTTTTTGTCTGTTGTCAGATTGTCTGGGATTCGCTCCAAAATTGCAAAGGCTGGCTCGACATAACACAGAACTATTCCTTGTTGTTAAATATCCTTTAACAACATATGGGTTGGTTAATATATTTTCCTTTCTTTGCAATTCAGTCTTTGCCAGAACTATTCTGCACCTCACCTTAGTTGTGCATCTAGCGTCTAAAAATAACATCGTTTCTATGTATTTGAATTCTCTCTCTCTCTGCGATCAGGACCCAATCAGAGTAGGATTCCAGCTCCTCACATGAACTCATCTGTCAGGTTAGGTGTGTTACAAACAGAACATCACGATTAGAGTCTGCCAGATCCACTCTGATTGAACACCCGTTAAAAACGTTGCACTGTGTTCTGCGCCAGTGGCCCAGTGCATCCGATTTCAGCCAGCATTTTATTCAGGTTTGCTTTCCCTAGCCTTTGATTGTCCCCAATCTTCCTGTAAGGCAGCAGGTGATCTTTTCTGTAGGGGGATTCTGCCCTTAGATGGTCGGCCCTCCCAGGTTTACGAGCACCATCTGCCCGAGTCACTAGAGGTGACTAACACAGACATGCACACACAAAGATATGAGATGTGACAAACACAGACATGCAGATAGCGATACGAGGCATGACTAATACTGACATACATCAAGATATATGACACATGACTAACATAAACATGCACATAAAGATATGAGATATGACTGACATAGACATGCAACCACAAATAAATTACACATGTCTAACATGGACATGCACACAAAGATATGAGATATGACCAACATAGACATGCTCACACAATGATATGAGATGTGACTAGCATAGCCATGCAAACACAAGGATATGAGATGTGACATACACAGACATGCACACACAAAGATATGAGATATGACTAACATAAACATACACACAGAGATATGAGATATCACTAGCCCAAACATGCACACACAAAGATATTACACTTGACTAACACAGATACACACTAAGATATGAGATATGACTAAACACATACACACTTAAAGATATGAGACATGATTAACACGGACACTCCAAGATATGAGATATGACTAACATGACACACAGCAAGATATGAGCCATGGCCAGCACACACACACACACAAGCCAAGATATGAGCCTTGGCTAGCAATGAAACACACCAAGAAATGAAATGCACAGAAAGAAAATATCCAGTACACATTAAGGTATCCATATGCTTGGGTTTGTTGTAGTCGGCAGACTCTTCTTAACGTGGAAATCATCGACATACTAGACGCCGGCCCCCGTGGACTGTTAACAGATATCGTCCAAACAGTTGTACGGAGATTTGAGAGTGCAGTCTGACCCGTAGAACGTTCCCTTGCATGAACAGATCCCGGTTGACTGTTCACAGGTGTCGTTGAAACAGTGGTCAGGACATTTGAGAGTGCAGTCTGGCCCGTAGAACGTTCCCTTGCGCGTACAGTCTGCTCTTTCTGTGTCACATATGATGTTACAGCCATCAGAACACGTCTGTTCGCACTGCAGCCCAAAATTACCATCAGGACAAGTGTCATCACAGGTATAGCCAGGATGTTTGCAATGTTGGCATTTTCCGGATTTTCCTCACATAAAGAACTGACACTAAGACAAGACCCGGAGCAGTCGTGTCCATAGATCCCATGTGAACAGTTGCCGTGACACGTACCGATGATGACGGTGCAGCCTTTGCTACTCCCACCACAAACTGTACAAAACGACCAAGAATGCCCGTCCAGACAATAGGTGTCTGTAAATGTTTGCACCTCACACACCGTCAGTGCACTCTCGTCCTGCGAAAAGGTCGGTGAGAACTCAAACTTACTGTGTGCCATTGTCGCTTGTATGGTGACTACAATAGTGTTCACAGAAATATTTGGGTATGATATATCATTATACTGGAACACTACACCACCACTGTCAGAGAAAGCCTTTGGAGTGTCATTCTTTACCCGAATCATAGTGCTAGCTCAATGATAAATTCGAATGGTGTGAGTCTTCTGGGACGTGTCAAAGTTCAGATACCAGTAAACAGAATTGGTTCCACTTCTTAATTGTGTGTGTGTGTGCAGTCATTGTCATAAAGATTGGTCTTTGTTTTGCCATTAACTGCGGCCTCTGGTCCACACCCGTCCACTGTATATCAAGCATTAAATGTATCGGTCTGGTTTGCGTTCTGTTTGAGAGCCACATTCCGACCCCCGCCAATGTAGATGGAGCAGATATTTGCAACTATCGCCCCTTCAATCCGTAACATGTTGATTAGACCATGAAACTGTCCGGATCTGTAGGTCCAGATCCCTAGGCGTATTTGCAAACTAGATCAAAGTACTGACACTGGGGTCAGAAACGCTCTCGCCGACAACTGTCACCGTTTGTGCATGTCCCTGTAGCCCTGTCACAAACTGAGCGATTTTAGCAGTGACACTGCAACGCACAATTTGCCCCAAACCAACCGTCTACACAAGTTAGGCAGTTAGGTCATTAGCTTCCAATGTCGCAAACAAAGCCAGCAGAATAAAGACTTGATCTACATCGGTGGTTAACGAAATGTGCACAAACAATTATTTCAAACCCGTGGTTACAATTCTAACAATCCGCCAACTCGCTGTGACAACAGACAGCGCGATGTTCAAGATCAGCATTGCATACACCACGGCTAGAACTCGGACGAACTTCCATCTTGGTGCGTCCCATGACGTCATCCCAAATTTAATATTGTCCCATTTATTTTAATTGTGTATTTGGAGGAGACTTTTTCTTTGTTGGGACTATTACTTGTGTATTTTTGTTCTTGAGCCTAGTACCTTTATGTTTGTTTCCCATCATTAAAATTTTAAACATTTTAAAATTGTATAATGTGGGAGAATGTAATGTTGGAGTATATTTAAATATATATAGAGATATGTTCCGTGTCATCACGCAGTGACCAAAATGCGGTGCATCGTAGACGATACATGATTTAGATGTCATAATGTAGCTATCCATGTCATTGCTCCAGCCGGTAGCAGCTGCTTTGATTGTACATCATGTCAGTTTAAAATGGTAATTCCGAGCTTCCTACGAGTCAAAAACCCTGTAGCTCTTACGAAAGACAGAAACGTGGTTCTTTGTGTAGGTATATAATATAAATACGAAATTCTTGAGATACGAAATTCAAACCAATTAAGAAATTATAGGGCAAAATCATTAGAGTGATATGAAAAGTTATCAAAGAAGATAACAACTGGACAAGTGAAAAATTCGTGCATTTAATGAAGAAATATGATACTGAAGTCCATACAGTACAGCTATAGAAAGACTCAGAAAGAACTCAGAGTGTAGATAATAAAACGTCATTCTTACTTTGATTTATAACAACCTGTCAGTGTCGATAACAGAACGTCATTCTTACTTGGACTTATAGCAGCTTGTGAGAATATTCTAACATTCTACGAAACTGACGTCCGTCACTTAATTTTTTTGGTAAAACTTTTTTAAGTATATCATTTACTCATGAAACACCAATCGGCAGATCTCGCATAAGACCACGAGACATGCAAACTGAAAGATCACAGATATTTTGACACCAGCGGGTGTAATGTAAAGAAATTCTGTGCCACAATGTGGATGCTATCAGTATTCTTCTTCTTCTTTCCTTCCTCATCTGCCTTTCAGCGTCGACGGGAGATATAATTTGCGGTCTTTTGCTCTTCTGTTCGCCTCTGCTGCTGTTATGTTTCCTAGTGCTTCTAATATTCCATCGATTCATCTTTTTCGTGGTCGGCCCTTGGGTCTGGTGTTCTCACGTTTGTTGAAGGCTCGTTGTGTTGTGTTTTGGTGACTGCCTTGTCACGTAGCCAAACCATTTCATCTGTTGTTTCCTTATATATTCTATGGCGGGGGCTATTCCTAGCTTTTTTCTCAGTTCTCCATTTCTGATCTTATCTCTCAGACTGTTTCCTGTCATTCGTCTAACACATTTCATCTCGGTAGAGGTTATTTGTCTTATTGTTCTTCCATCTAGGGTCCAGGTCTGGCATTGGTAGTGCAACGTTGGGATGAAGATTGTATTGTATAGTGCTCGTTTTGCCTCCAGAGTTATTTCCTTGTCGGACAATAGTGGTGATAGTTGTCCAATGATTTGACAAGCTTTGTTACATCTTGATTCTATCTCTGCTGTTTGAGAATTATCGTTTGTCATTAGACTTCCTAGGTATTTGAATTCCTCTACTTGTTTTAG
Organism: Megaustenia siamemsis; assembly: GCA_032433765.1. Classification (NCBI taxonomy): domain Eukaryota; kingdom Metazoa; phylum Mollusca; class Gastropoda; order Stylommatophora; family Ariophantidae; genus Megaustenia; species Megaustenia siamemsis. The sequence goes on along the minus strand of JAVIAB010000160.1, from coordinate 30,888,673 downwards.
TTACCTGCCTTCTGTAGTTATGTTGATGTTCTGTTTATTTTTGGCGACATTCATGACTTCTGTTTTGTTGATGTTGATTTTCATGTTATATTTTGTGCCTGAGATGTTGAGTTTGTTTAAGTGTTCTTGTAGGTCTTCTATTGTTTCATGTATTAGTGCCTGGTCGTCTGCAAATAGAAACTCGTTGATCTCCTCTGTCTCTGATGGGTTGGCTAGCTTGCATATATGGTCCATGTGTGTAATAAACAGTAAGGGGGGGGGGGATAGTAAGCACCCCTGTCTTACACCTGATCTAACTTTGAAGTAGTCTGTGCTGACCAAGCAGCTGCTGTTGATGTAGAGACTTTTAATTAGATTGATTAGATGTTGGCTTACTCCGTATGTTGTTAGTATCTCCCACAGTTGTTCTCTATTAACTCTGTCGAATGCTTTTTCCTGGTCAATGAAGGCTATGTATAAATCTTGACTGTATTCTGTCGTTTTTTTTCTTTCTGCAAGCTGTTTTAATGTGAATAGTGCGCCAGTACATCCTTTGTTTTTTCGGAACCCCATTTGATAATCGCTTAACTGTAGTTCTATTATTGGCCTCAGCCTTTTTTTTTCCAAGATTTTGGCGTGTAGCTTTCCTACATGACTGAGAAGAGACATACCTCTATGTTGATTTCAGGCTATCAGTATTGGAAATACAAAATACTTCTTTCTCTCTCTTTCTTTCTCTCTCACAGCACCTAGATAACCCTCCTCTCCCCATCCAATTTATCTAAAGGAGCAAATGAAACCAGTTTTCTTCTATTCGCCATTTAACCGAGAATAGTGTGGTTCATAATATTTCTTGTATTAAAATGTGAAGCTTGAAAGTTCACTACGTTAATGTGTCAATTAAAAACTTGTTGCAGCTTTTATTCCTATATCTTGGGTATGCCGGTGGGTTCCTTATGGGGCTGCACAAATCAAGGATTCAGTCTCTGCACAATTGTCTTTCGCGTTAAGGTGTTGGCGTGAGAGTTCCCCCTCCCAAGACAATATAAATAACTCTCATTTCATGAGGCTTTCCAGGTCACAGCAAGAATTGTAGAGCTGATTTTATTACGTTGTTCATCACTTAGAAATTATGGTTAATTTCAGTGTCTGTTTGAGCCGCGATAGCTCAGTGGTTAGTGAACTGGATTACAAAGGACAAGAGGTAGGGTTCGATCCCAACCGAAGGCTTCCGGGTTCATCCAGCCTTAAATGGGTACCGGATTTTTTCTGGGAAAGTAAAGCGGCACGGGGGTAATACCGACCACTTTACCCCAAAAATGAAGGTCTGTAAAATTTATGGTCACTAATACGATATTCCCTATACGCCACTTGGCGTGACGGGAGCTCTTTACTTCTTTTTCAGTGTCTGTTTAAATAAGCTCAATAGCTTCCATTCTCGCAGGATTAAGAAAACAGGGATTTACACTGAAGACGGATGTGTCGGGCCCAAAGGCGCAGATATCGCGGCATTGTCCTAAACTAACGACACAACGCAGCCACGCCCACTTAACGGGCTCTAAGGAGAGGAGAGGAGAGGAGAGGAGAGGTGAGGTGAGGAGAGGAGAGGAGAGGTGAGGAGAGGTGAGGAGAGGAGAGGTGAGGAGAGGAGAGGAGAGGAGAGGAGGTGAGGAGAGGAGAGGAGAGGAGAGGTGAGGAGAGGTGAGGAGAGGAGAGGAGAGGAGAGGTGAGGAGAGGAGAGGAGAGGAGAGGTGAGGAGAGGAGAGGAAAGGAGAGGAGAGGAGAGGAGAGGAGAGGAGAGGAGAGGAGAGGAGAGGAGAGGAGAGGAGAGGAGAGGAGAGGAGAGAGTTAGGGATCACAGCGACAACACAATATGTCAAGGAAAAAGAAATTAAAAGATTTGGTATAGATGGTTTTCATTTGTTGTTTACATAAACAGAAGCAATTTTGACTTTGTTAATGTTTGTGTTGACTGTAAAGCGGTGACGGTAAATGATGTCATACTGCATGCGGTAGAGAAGTGAAGTGTTAAACTTCACATTAATAGGCCACAACAAGTAGAAAAAAGAGGAGTGGAAGAGGGAGGAAGATGCGCTCTCTTCCTCACTGCTAGTACCTTCCCAAACTAACGAGCCATGTAACTATTTGTTTTCTAGATGGCCCCGTTGGAAAAGTCACTATTCTAGTGTCTAAGAAAAAAAATTGTTGAATGCGGTCGATTTTGTCTATAGATTGTGAGCAGATTCAGTCACGAGATAAACTGTTCAATAAAACAGCATCCAGCATAAGGTACTAATATTGTACCAAACTAAAGAATAATCATGATTATTTGCTATCAACCATCTTTCAAGACGACTAAGGACATATATGGCAACGTGACAGAACAGTAACAGCCAAACACAATACACACATATATATGGCAACGTGACAGAACAGTAACAGCCAAACACAATACACACATATATATGGCAACGTGACAGAACAGTAACAGCCAAACACAATACACATACATATATACACTGATGTTGACAGCGCTACCAAAAATACCGGCCAGGAGAGCAAAAAAAAAAAAAAGTAAAGTGCCCCCGTCACGCCAAGTGGCGTATGGGGAATATGGTGTTAGTGACCATAAATTTTACAGACCTTCGGCACATGATTTTTGGGGTAATGTTGTCGGTATTACGCCCGTGTCGCTTTACTTTCCCAGAAAAAAAATCATGTACCCATTAAAGGCTGGGTGAACCCGGAAGCCGTCGGCTGGGATCAAACCCTACCTCTTGTCCTAATAGTACAGTTCACTAACCACTGAGCTATCGCGGCTCCCGAATATGGTGTTAGTGACCATAAATTTTACAGACCTTCGGCACATGATTTTTGGAGTAATGTGGTCGGTATTACGCCCGCACTGCTTTACTTTCCCAGAAAAAAAAAATCCGGTACTCATTAAAGGCTGGGTGAACCCGGAAACCGTTGGGATCGAACCCTACCTCTTGTCCTTTGTCGTCTAGTTCACTAACCACTGAGCTATCTCGCGGCTCCCAGGACAGGTATGTGCTCTTGGAGAAATAAATAAGAGGACAAACACAGGTGCGGATTTAGGCCCAAGTTAAATAAGTTAGCCCTCATAATCCGTGGGGGCCTCACATTTTTGTTCTGATGCACCCTATGATAGAAACTTGTGGTTCTATGTTTTTCTATTAAACAAAGGAGCCTCAAAGTTTAATTAAACTGAGCTTGTTTAGTGTATCACAATCCGAGGGGGGCATCACATTTGTTTATGTTGTAACCTACGATAGAACCTCTGGTTCTGTTTTTTTTTTTATTAAACAAAGTGGTCTCAAAGTTTAATTAAACTGAGCCTGTTTATGGTATCAAAGTCCGTGGTGGGCCTTAAAGTTTAATTAAACTGAGCCTGTTTAGGGCCTCACCAAGTCTAAGAGCGGCCCTGGTTCATAAACAGAAATCTGATAATAACCGGAAAAGTGACAGCAAAGGGCGTTTAATTAAAAAAAAACAGAAAGAAGAAGAAGAAAAACTACATCTCCTCAAAGCTGAAAGTGAAGTGAAAAAACAGACAGAAGAAGAAAACATTCTCCACTATAATCTGTATCTTTCATATGAGCCATGATCGCAGAAGAAGAAGCATCTGTAGCTAACATTTTAAAAAACCCAAAAAACTCGTGGAATAATTGTACCCTCAAGTATATGACACTTAGAATGGAAAGAATATCATTCACATGAACTAACCTGGCCTGAAAGCTGTAATAACCCAGTCTTTACTGGAGTAATCTTCTGCGAAATCCAGTCTTTTTGTCTCAATTTGCAAGGCCCCATGTAACTTCCACATGTAGTGAAACGCTCTTCCGGTCTTCACAGTTTTTGACATCATGGACTTCAGTGTGTCTATGTCGCTTTGATTTATGGCATTAAACTTGACCTTGGTAAAGTTCTCAATCATTCGATTTCTCAGGTCGTTATATCGTACCTTTGCAGGTGCAACGACAGCAAAAACAATACTTAAGATCAAAAAGACGTAGAGGAAACTTCTAAAAATGCCGTAAATTTGAACTAAAACGTGGAAGGACATTCTTCAGGGCTTTACAAAAGCGTTGTATGATTCCTGCAAAAAGAAAGGTTTGTCATATTTAGTTACAAAACTATTTTAATTTGTGATACAATTTTGATAACAACTTGGTAGTCGAGGTACAACAGTATTTACTGATCTGGTTACCGCGGTTAGACCTTTGGACCACTCGGCTGCGTGGAGTGAAGAACCATGTTGCAGGGGCAACAACTTGTCTCTTTCTTTTTCTGCCCAAGCTCGCGCCCTGGAGAGGACACTCCAGAATCGCCATTTTGGTGTCGACAGGATACCATCCACACTTGCCACACCATCCACACCTGCCATACTATCCACACCTGCCATACCATCCACACCATCCACACCTGCCACACCATCCACACCTGCCACACCATCCACACCTGCCACACAAGTGAAACCAACAACCAAGAAACTCAACCTACGTTTGGGTTGCTGGAACGTCAGCACCGTATGAAAGATGGCCGCATACCAAAAGATATACTATATGGACAACTGGCAGATGGTAAAAGAACTAGGGGGCCCCCAAAACTTCGATTTGTAGATGTGTGTAAACACGACATGAAGACTCTGAACATAAACCCTGCAGCATGGGAAGACATAGCTGCAGACCGAAATCTCTGGAAACACACTCTAAAGGTTCACCTCAAAGAAGAAGCAGACAGATTCATAGAGAAAGAGAATACACGACGAAAGAAAAGAAAGGAAAAAATAACATTTTGGGTGGGGGGGGGGGGGGGTCGCTGAAAAATGCATAATCATCTATGACTGACGGAGGCTACTATAGTCATCTATGACTGACGGAGTCTACTACAGTCAACTATGACTGACGGAGGCTACTACAGTCAACTATGACTGACGGAGGCTACTACAGTCAACTATGACTGACGGAGGCTACTACAGTCAACTATGACTGACGGAGGCTACTACAGTCAACTATGACTGACGGAGGCTACTACAGTCAACTATGACTCTCTCTTTTTGCTTTGACCTCTTTCAGAATATTTTAGTATCTAAGGTTAGGGTAGGTATCTTCTGACAATTTTCCCCGGGCAGCGGTCATATTTAAGGCCTACTCTTCTTGATTATAACTACCAATGATTTTTTAAGGCGCAAGAGTGCATACGGGACATCCTGTTTATTGCCATTTCCCGAGAAGGCTAGACATCGGATCTCACTACCCAAGTGATCAGGGGAGGGTATCGTTATACAGAAACCACGGATTAATTTTTTCTATTTTTTAAAATATCACAACCGCTTCCGGTGGGCTTTGAGCACGAGCCCTTCCTGTTCTAAGGTCAACGTCGAAGCTCTACTCTACCCTGCCCAAAACATATGTATACATATTTGTACAGGCAGAGTGATGAGAACACAACACAACGAGCCCTCAATAAACGTTGCGAGGCTACCAGACCCAAGGGTCGACCACGAAAAAGATGAATCGATGTAATATTAGAAGCACTAGGAAACATAATAACAGCAGCAGAAGCGAACATAACAGCAAAAAACTGCAAATTGTATCTCCCCTCGACGCTGAAAGGCAAATGAGGAAGGAAAGAAGAAGATATATAAAACAGTTTTTTTTAAAAAAAGAAAAATTGCACGTTCTGCTGAGTTAATTGCTCTGGAATATAATTATATATGCATATCCCTCCACAAATTTGAGTTCATTAAATGAGCAACTTTTAATAGTTAAAGTGAAAAAAATAGTAATTTGGAATAATGTTCTTTAATAATAGAGCAGAGACAGTATATAACACTAGAGACACCAAATGGATACAAAGTCAAGGTCCATGTTAACTTCACAGATTTTGAATGAAGGAAATCAACCATGTTCCAACGTTTCTAAAACACGAACATTCCAGAGCCGTTGTCCACAGAGTTGTGAGTAAACTAAAAACAGTTAATGGAATCGAGCGAAAAGAAGGTTGTAGTGACCTAGACTTTTGGGCACAAATGACCTTCAGGGTATCGCCCAAATCATTTGGCCCGGGCCAATGAATAGCGTAGAAAACATACGTCTGCAAATGATCCTGATGAGAAGCTCAGTGGTTTCCAATGTTGTTGTTAACTTAAAGCTATGGAGGATGAATTACACTAAATGTGTAATTTTCAACATAAACTGTTGAACATTCAATATAACATTGACCCAACGCATGGTTACTAAAGCATGGATATTGAGTTATTTGCGGGTCATCATCATTGCACTCCGAACATATCCATAGGTGCTCAGATCCCCTCCTCAGCAATTCCCGCAGTGTCCAGCGACTGACGACTCCAGTTCTATATTGGTTGATAAGTCTTCTTACACGGCCACTAAGTTTCTCATTTCTGGCTGTGCCCATCTTAACTCCCATTTCCATCAGTCCTGGAAGTGACGTGGATCTGTGTTTGTCGAAGTCCTGTGCTCTTCCCACATCTCGGAGGGCATTGATGATGTCCGCCCGATCCATTGGTTGCCCGTCCTCAACGACAGCGCAGCTAGCCAACCTGTCCGCTCTTTCATTTCCCCGTACTCCTGCATGTCCAGGTACATGGACAAAGGTGACCTTAAGTATTTTGGATTTCTGTAACGACTCTACCCATTGGATGCGTACAGAGCCCGCCTCCACTTTTTTTTTTATCATGTTCATCGAATCACTCGGTATACAGGCGTGGGTGTAGTCTTGTGACTCTAACCATTTGAATGCCTTGGTCACTGCCATCACCTCCATTGTCATGCTACTTGTGGTCATGACGTATGCACCACTGTCTTCTTTGACTATTCTGCCTGCCGAGCGTGCTGTAAATGCCCATGCACTTCTTTGGTGTCGTCTTACAGATCCGTATGTATAGATGACTGCATCTTTCTCATCGGTTTTATCGCAGATGAGACCGTTGACCTCAGCATTAACCACGACCGGGTTCACTTCCCTACTTTTCCTATCGACTGTGACAATACACGAGAAAGTCCCCTTGAATGACGTAGGCACCGGTATCCACTCCTCACCAACGCAGATATTGGTAAGCCCACAGACCTGTTTGATGACATCTTCTGCTCGGCCCACCCATGATTTGCCTCTTTTTAGCCTGTCACCTTTCTCTGTGTTGAGCACGTGGTGCAATGGATGCTCAGTATCTGTACTAATCTTCAGGTATGCTCGTGCTCTCCAGATCTTGATTCTGTCATCCATGGTTGGAAAGTCAAGAAGATGCCTCATTGCTACACAGGGAGTGTCCCTTATACATCCCAAGATAGTGCGCATGGCTTCATTTTGTATTTTCTCCAGCCTATCAATTTGAGTCGTACTGATAGTAAGAATTGCCAGGGCATACTAGTTTGGTGCGAGGACTAATCCCTGGAACAGAAGAGTAAGTAGTCTCTGCTCGATGTTGGCAGTTGCCATGACCTTCAAGGCGGCTAATCCTTTGCGGGATTTTGTTATCACATGGTCGACGTGGTCCCGAAAACACAGGCTGCGATCAAACTTAACTCCGAGGCATGTCATCAACTTGTCCCTGGTCACCTCATCCCATTCGTACTACCGGCGTGTCCGTATTAACGATATGATTGTTAAGGGAGAACCATGAAACTGATGCTTTATTAGGATTAACCAAAGCACCTGAAACCCCACACCAGGAAGGAAAAGCCTGGTTACCAACTCATGGCTACCAACACATAGTTACCAGCGCATGGCTACCAACCCATGGTTTCCTACGCATGGTTACCAACCCTTGGTTACCAACCCATGGCTACCAACACATAATTACCAACGCATGGTTACCAACCCATGGTTTCCTACGCATGGTTACCAACCCCTGGTTACCAACCCATGGCTACCAACACATAATTACCAACGCATGGTTACCAACTCATGGCTACCAACTCATAGTTACCAGCGCATGGCTGCAAGAGAAAAATGTGGCAGCACTGAAGTGGCCCAACAATATGCCCGATATAAACTCAATTGAGAACGTTTTAACACTAACTACTCAAGCAAGAATCATTTTAAAAGATTGGACCAGAGATGCTGAACGATTGAAATAAAAAAGCTGCTGACAAATACCGGGGCAGTCTGCCTCACAATTACCTACAAACACGTATAGAACTTGTGAGAAGTATGCGACGCCTATTCATGATGGAGAAGGTAATACATGTATTACAAAGTACAAAAAACAACTGCCCGTAGATAAGGTGAGGTACTAAACGTTCTGTGGGCGTACTCTATTTATTATTTGATTCGATAGAATCTGATTTGCTGCGGGACGAAAATATAACTGCTATAGTTCAAAACAATCATCATCATCATTGAGTGCCGTCTCCACATCGAAAGTTGGCTGCTATAGAGCGCAATTACGCTATGTCTCTTGGTTTGATGGTGCAAGTTATCATACGCTGACGTGTCCCGATCTTTTGGTGTTACTCGTTCATGTTAGTCTTGGTCTGCCTCTTTTAGCTTGTATTTTTCCTTCCAAGATTACTTTTAGTATGCTACTTTGTCTTTTAACATGCCACAAAAATCTAATTTGTCTTGTTTTAATTGTGTTTAATAGTTTTCTTTTCATTTTTAGTTGTTTTAAGACTTCATCGTTTGTTTTCTTTCCTTTCCATCCAGTTCTTCCTATTCTTCTATAAATCCACATATCAAAGGCTCCAATTTTCTGTTCTGTTTCTCAACACAACATATATATATATATATATATATATATATATATATATATATATATATATATATAGAGAGAGAGAGAGAGAGAGAGAATTTGTGTGCTGAAATAGCCCAGAACGCGTTCAAGTAAACTTATATGAGTTTAACGGCCCTGGGATACATATTTTATCAATATTTGGAAACTATCATTGCTGCCAGTTTACATTCTCATATAATATCCGTTGGTAACGATAATGCAAATACAGAAGCCCATAAGCCTCTGAGACCTGGTATACGACTATTTTCTCGTTTCATAGGACGGGAAAATAAACACTTTTTTCCTTCTAAACATACAAACAAATAAACTTCTGCCAAGCGAATTTATTCAGCTTTACAAGATTTTAATATATTCTCACGTCTACTTTTAAAAAACCACACGCTGGATGGAGCAAAGATTCAACAAGTGCTTTCTATTTCTTTGTGATATTCAGTCATTTGTAGTTTTCTTCGTGTATAATTTAGCTTTGTGATCTTTGTCTTTGTAAACCCATAAGTAGATATCAAAATAGAAGGAATAGACCTGGAGACAGTTCAGAACTACAACCACCTTGGACATACTATAACCAGTGATGGAAAATGTACAACTGAAATAAACAAAAGAATAGGAATGGCAAAAAGTAATGTTAATGTCATGAAGAACATCATCATCATCATCGAGTGCCTTCTCCGCAACGAAGGTTGGCTACCATGGAGTGCCATTCTTCTCTGTCTCATATTAGTTCTTCACGACGTTAAAATTACTTTTTGCCATTCCTATTCTTTGTTTATTTCAGTTGTACATTTTCCATCACTGATTATAGTATGTCCAAGGTAGTTGTAGTTCTGAACTGTCTCCAGGTCTATTCCTTCTATTTTGATATCCACTTGTGGGTTTTGAGTATCTTCTTTGTTTATGATCATAGTTTTATTCTTTTTGATATTCATATCTAAAATGAAGAACATAATAACATCAAAACAAATACCACCAGGGCTAAAGCTAAGAATAGCAAAATGTTACATCTTTTCAATATTCCTATATGGTGCAGAAACATGGACATTAGACAAGAAAACAGAACAGAGAGTTGAAGCCTTTGAAATGTGGATATATAGAAGAATAGGTAGAATTGGACGGAAGGAAAAGAAAACAAACGATGAAGTCTTAAAACAACTAAAATGAAAAGAGAACTACTAGCACAATTCAAACAAGACAAATGCTATTTTTGGGCTATGTTAAAAGACACAACAGCCTACTATAAGTAATCCTGGAGGGGAAAAATACAAGGTAAAAGAGGCAGAGACAGATCAAGACTAACATGGACGAGTAACATCAAAAGATGGACAAACCAGCCTATGACAACCTGCACCATCAAAGCAAGAGACAGAACAGAATAGCGCTCCATGGTAGCCAACCTTCGTTGTGGAGACGGCACTCGATGATGATGATGACCTTTGTCTAGAGGTTTCGTCTCCATATGTTCCTAGCTCTTACCTGTTTCTTTCCTCTTTCTTACTTAAACTCGCATGTATGATTATGCAACCATAGGCATAACTCACGTTTTGGTCTAGAGTCCAGTTTCGTGCACAATAAATTGCATAGTGCGAAAACAAAATAACACGAAGCAATTTGTTATATAAACACATACTTGGATCTCTCCTAATTTTATATGACTTTCCTTACATCGCTAGTTGTGTAGATTGACTTGCCATCTAAATTTATTAAGTGACTGCTGGATGATTTCAAATGCCGTAAAATAAATAAATAAAATTATACGAATCTATAATTTAAAAAAAACTACAAAGTCAAGATGAGAAATTCTAATTATAAAAATATGTTCAAATAAATCAAAATGTAGATGCAGTTTGAGTCCATGCATAAATGTAGTTCTTGTAAAGTTTAATGTAAATAAAACGATAAACTTGAAGGAAAAATACAAGATTACTACAAACTAAGCAGATAAATTTTAAAATATAAGCCAGATCCTCACAGTGAATTGAAGACGAACTTTGTAAATGCTTGATGTTGACTATTTAATTACTATTTATATAAAAACTTGTTATGTTCCATTTTGGAGTTTGGCTCCACACATTTGCAGGTGGTGGGGCTTCAGTTTTGTTTTGACAATCCATGTCAAGGTGACGATTGTTTTGGTTGGTATATTCTTTGTTTACCGAGTTGCCATTGGTTAGAATGTACTATGTGTATTTAGGTCTGAAATGTAGCTATAGAGAGAAAATAGTTGGCTAGCGAGAAGTAGAGAGAGAGAGATAGAGAGGGATGGAGAGAGAGAGAGAGAGAGAGAGAGAGAGAGAGAGAGAGAGAGAGAGAGATTGCAGTTTCAAGATACTTCCAAATTAACTTATAGTCTTTTGAAAAGGTGTCCATTAATTTCTAAATATCTTATTCCAAATGCACTGAAGCTTTATGGGGAGGTCCATTTTTCTATCCTTGGCTTTGGGTGCCAGATGCATATTGTAGGCATATATACTTTTGACTCTTAGTCTGCGTTTTTTTCTGGGAAAATCTGTCGGCCTAGCTTGATACCGACCACTTGCCACATTAAAATGTGCTGTTGGCTATTTAAAAAAAAAAAAGACCACCAAGACCAAAATCCCATTAGCCATGAAGCGTAAAAATAACTTCCTTCTTCTTCTTCTTGGATCTCTTCGTCTTCTTGGATTCTTCTTCTTCTTGGTTTCTGCTTCATCTTATTGGATCTCTTCGTCTTCTTGGATTCTTCTTCTTCTTGGTTTCTGCTTCCTCTTCTTGGATCTCTTCGTCTTCTTGGATTCTTCTTCTTCTTGGTTTCTGCTTCCTCTTCTTGGATCTTTCGTCTTCTTGGATTCTTCTTCTTCTTTGTTTCTTCTTCTTGGTTTCTTCTTCATCTTCTTGGATCTCTTCGTCTTCTTTGTTTCATTTTTCTTCTTGGTTTCTTCTTCTTCTTCTTTGTTTCTTCTTGGTTTCATCTTCTTCTTCCTGGATCTCTTCGTCCTCTTGATTTCTTCTTCATCTTCTTGGTTTATCCTTCTTCTTTTTCTTCTTCCAGTTTCTGTGAACTCACATGCAATCTACTTAAGGTCAACAAAGACACATAATCTCTATGAGTTTCTATACTGTGCGGAAAGGGAAAAAACAATAACATTGCACTCTTTTGATTGAGGGAGGTGAAAAAAACCCCACATTTCTACATACTCCAGTGATTTTCTTGCCTGTTGTCATATTGTCCATGATTCACGTCCATATGTTAAAACTGGACTTCCATTTCCAGCATGGTGGAACAAGGTTCATGTTCTCTGGACCGCTGCAGAAATTGCATTTGTGGACTGATTAGTTTCGGCTCTTCAATGCAATTTTCTGCGTTAAAGCCAATCTGATGATCCACTTAACAAATTTCGTCGATGATGCAGAGTCGTACACACCTCTTTGTCAAGTCTAAGTTTGTGAAAGCGACCTTCCCCTGTCTAGAGTTGATATGCGGTTTACGTCAACACATTGAGTGCTGTTACAAGGCCATCGTTGGAATTGTTTGACGCCAAGTATTTACATGTTACAACTCATTAATATGGACTGCTCTGACAAGTCAATCGCAGTTTTCACTTCAGAGATTGTGCATCATCTTTTCGTGCGTTGTTGGCTGCATTTATTAGAGCAATTGGGATTTTATGGGCGCAGCCATTGTTGTGTGTGCTGCGTCATCACAATGGCTGATTGTATATCCCTAAAACGGCCGTACGCTAATAGTGAAAGGCGAAATGGAGATTCGTATATGACTTTGCAGCACCCGGGTCACTCCCGGAGGTTCATGTTAGTCAGGAGGGATTAATAATTTCACAAATTCACATTGCAGGGAGATCTTACAGTCTGTTGTTTGATGTGCGACGGGGATAGTCCGATGACTAACTGTGTTTCATATGTTCGGATTTGGAGTCAGGGTGATGTCCTAGCATCATCAAGCGCTATACATAAAAAAAAAAAATGACGATCATCATTTTCAGGAGGACGTGAACTTCCGGTCAATATGGTGGATATGCGGCAGGAACCATTAAAGGCTATGTCTGAAAAGTGTTCCTTGTTGCAGTTTCCTCATATTGCAAGTCCGGCTTGTTGCGGGAGCTACTGAGTTAAGTGTTCTGTGCACACTGTGCGTTCCATCTGTTTTGATCATGTTTGGATTTTCCGATTGTTTACGATGAATGATGATATCGTATGATGGAGAACAGATGGCTGTGTTCACCGTCTGTGCGGTTTCGCCTTATGTCTTTTGGCGTGTCCTGAGACTGATATTATGGGGACTACAGCTACCTTTCTTCGTTTTGGAGATGAAATAGTAATTCATATGATTACACTGGCACGGGCGGTTGAGCAATTATGGATTTTAATTCGTTTGCAGTGATACCGGGGCCTTCCATAAACATAACCATAACCATGTTAAGACTGGCTCTACATAACATTTAAGAAATCTTTTTCTTGTTTCTGTTGTCAAAAATGAGTTGTACAGTATCTAAACCATTTTTTGGAAAGCTGCTTTTGCCTGAAACATTCTGTATCTCACCTATTTTGTACATCTACCATCTGAGGTTAACATTGTTCCCATATATTTAAATTCATTTACCTGTTTTAATATTGTTCCACTTGTCTTTATTTTGCACTGAGGTTATGTCTTTTTCTTTGTTGTTACCATTACTTCTGTCTTTTTGCTATTAAGGCTGAGTCCTTTATTTTTGCTTTCCTTCACTATAATGTCCAACATTTCTTGTAACTCATTTTCACTATTAGCGATTAAGACTGTATCATCAGCATACTTTAGATTATTTATATTATGACCTCCAATTGTTATTCTAGGCATGCCCCTTATGGATCTTAAAATAACTTTCACTATACATATTAAACAAATCTGGTGACAGCACACAACCTTGCCTGACACCCTGTTTTATTACTTGAAACATTCCCAATTGATTTCCAGTTCTTATGGCCGCTGTTTGTTGCCAGTACATATTCTTTATTATTCTGTGTTATCATGAGATTAGCTTTTTTAAAAAAAAAACTTTTTAAACATTTATGTTACGGATGAGAAATCTTGAAATATGTAAAGAAGTCTTTCAGTTACAGCAATTAAATTAAATAGTTCTCCAAACAAATCTTTCAGTTACAGTCCATTTTAATTTAAAACTCCATAAAAAATATTTCAGCAAAATTTGCTCAGAGACAAGGACGCCAGACAGCATCTGAGCTGAAAATTGCCATCATAGTTGATTGCTTGCGGCAGGGTCGATGAGTAAGAACTATCTAGATCGTACTGCACCTCTTCGTGGTTAAAAAAAAAAAAAAAGTAAGGAGCCCCCGTCACGCCAAGTGGCGTATAGGGGAATATGGTGTTAGTGACCATACATTTTACAGACCTTTGGCACATGATTTTTGGGGTAATGTGGTCGGTATTACGCCCGTGCCGCTTTACTTTCCCAGAAAAAAAATCCGGTACCCATTAAAGGCTGGGTAAACCGGAAGCTGTCGGTTGGGATCGAACCCTACCTCTTGTCCTTTATAGTCCAGTTCACTAACCACTGAGCTATCGCGGTTCCCACCTCTTCGTGGTGCTTCTAGTAAAACAGACTAACAAATCTAGTCTCGCCTAAAGAGTGGTATCGAAGAAGGAAGGCAAACCAGTACTAAAAATACCTTGCTGAAGTTGGATATGTTGGGCCGAAAACCGCAAACAAACCACAACACAAAGGATATAAATGTAAAGGTATAGTACGAGACTTGAATCAGAGTATTAGCGCGCTAGTTTTCGCCTGTATGTGCTCGGCCGCCTACCAAAAGTGTTCGGAGGCTTCTAGATAGTGTCGCTTCAAGCATCGAAACTCACGATGCGAGGCTGCATCCCTCACCTTCTCAGAGTGCTACACAGGTACTCATTTCTGCCAACGGCTGGATCGACCGCGGGGATAATTTTTTTTTTCCAACCGCGCAACAACTTTAATATTAATTACATTTACCAAATAAACCTTACTTTTGCTACAACTGTAATATTACATCTACCATTTACAAACTTCTCTTTTTGTTACTTCTCTAATATTTAACACCTCTTCTCACAAGAAAGTCATACAACACCTGTTATTTACATTTAATTTCAAATCACCACCAGTCTTTCTGGTCAAATCACTGGCAGTAGTTGGCTGTGACATGGTAAACCATCTAGCTGTCGACAAGGACAACAACACATAGTCTACATACAGACGACACCTGTCAGATTGACAAGTTGTGAACTCTACGACTGGTGAAAATTGCGAATGTTAACAAGAATTAATGGAAAGTTGTGATGACTTATTGTGTAGTATTGTAGACTAGTATTGTGTTAGTTGTGGGGAGATGGCGTGGTAATTACATGTGCCTTTGTGATTTACAAATGGTGGTTTACTTTCTTCTTCCTCTTATGGTTCACCCCCCTTAAGTAGGCGTGGATTCGTTGTGTCAATCATTTACGGCACAGCATCGATGTCTGCGGTTAACGTTCCGACATATCCGTCATTAGCGTGGATGGGTAGATGTGCTTAACAACTTTTGCTCGGAGCGCGGCCATTTTGGTTTACTCTTTTCAACATTACATTTTTAATGGTTCTTTAAGTGCTTTAGTGCACAAGGGACCACCTGTTTTTCGACAGGGCTAGTCATCGGATCTCACTACTCAGAAAAGGCTAGCCATCGGATCTCACCACAGAAAAGGCTAGCCATCGGATCTCATAACCCATAAAGAGCAAGCCATCGGATCTCATAACTCAGAAAGGCTAGCCATCGGATCTAACTACCCATAGAGAGCAAGCCATTGGATCTCACTACCCATAGAGAGCAAGCCATCGGATCTCACTACACAGAAAAGGCTAGTCATCGGATCTCGCTACACAGAAAAGGCTAGTCATCGGATCTCGCTACACAGAAAAGGCTAGTCATCGGATCCCACTACCCAGAAAAGGCTAGCAATCGGATCTCACTACACAGAAAAGGCTAGCCATCGGATCTCACTACACAGAAAAGGCTAGCAATCGGATCTCGCTACCCATAGAGAGCAAGCCATCGGATCTCACTACCCATAGAGAGCAAGCCATCGGATCTCACTACCCATAGAGAGCAGGCCATCGGATCTCACTACACAGAAAAGGCTAGCCATCGGATCTCACTACCCATAGAGAGCAAGCCATCGGATCTCACTACACAGAAAAGGCTAGCCATCGTATCTCACTACCCATAGAGAGCAAGCCATCGGATCTCACTACCCACAGAGAGCGAGCCATCGGATCTCACTACCCATAGAGAGCAAGCCATCGGATCTCATAACCCAGAAACGGCTAGCCATCGGATCTCACTACCCATAGAGAGCAAGCCATCGGATCTCACTACCCATAGAGAGCAAGCCATCGGATCTCATAACTCAGAAAAGGCTAGCCATCGGATCTCACTACCCATAGAGAGCAAGCCATCGGATCTCACTACACAGAAAAGGCTAGCCATCGGATCTCACTACCCATAGATAGCAAGCCATCGGATCTCACTACCCACAGAGAGCGAGCCATCGGATCTCACTACCCATAGAGAGTAAGCCATCGGATCTCAGAACCCAGAAACGGCTAGCCATCGGATCTCACTACCCATAGAGAACAAGCCATCGGATCTCACTACCCATAGAGAGCAAGCCATCGGATCTCATAACCCAGAAAAGGCTAGCCATCGGATCTCACTACCCATAGAGAGCAAGCCATCGGCTCTCACTACCCATAGAGAGCAAGCCATCGGATCTCACTACCCATAGAGAGCAAGCCATCGGATCTCATAACTCAGAAAAGGCTAGCCATCGGATCTCACTACCCATAGAGAGCAAGCCATCGGATCTCACTACCCATAGAGAGCAAGCCATCGGATCTCATAACCCAGAAAAGGCTAGCCATCGGATTTCACTACCCATAGAGAGCAAGCCATCGGATCCCACTACACAAAAAGGCTAGCCATAGGATCTCACTACCCGTAGAGAGCAGGCCATCGGATCTCACTACACAGAAAAGGCTAGCCATCGGATCTCACTACCCATAGAGAGCAAGCCATCGGATCTCACTACACAGAAAAGGCTAGCCATCGGATCTCACTACCCATAGATAGCAAGCCATCGGATCTCACTACCCACAGAGAGCGAGCCATCGGATCTCACTACCCATAGAGAGTAAGCCATCGGATCTCAGAACCCAGAAACGGCTAGCCATCGGATCTCACTACCCATAGAGAACAAGCCATCGGATCTCACTACCCATAGAGAGCAAGCCATCGGATCTCATAACCCAGAAAAGGCTAGCCATCGGATCTCACTACCCATAGAGAGCAAGCCATCGGCTCTCACTACCCATAGAGAGCAAGCCATCGGATCTCACTACACAGAAAAGGCTAGCCATCGGATCTCACTACCCATAGAGAGCAAGCCATCGGATCTCACTACCCATAGAGAGCAAGCCATCGGATCTCATAACCCAGAAAAGGCTAGCCATCGGATCTCACTACCCATAGAGAGCAAGCCATCGGATCTCATAACCCAGAAAAGGCTAGCCATCGGATCTAACTACCCATAGAGAGCAAGCCATCGGATCTCATAACCCAGAAAAGGCTAGCCATCGGATCTCACTACCCATAGAGAGCAAGCCATCGAATCTCATAACCCAGAAAAGGCTAGCCATCGGATCTAACTACTTAGAAAAGACTAGCCATCGGATCTAACTACCCATAGAGAGCAAGCCATCGGATCTAACTACCCATAGAGAGCAAGCCATCGGATCTAACTACCCATAGAGAGCAAGCCATCGGATCTAACTACCCATAGAGAGCAAGCCATCGGATCTAACTACCCATAGAGAGCAAGCCATCGGATCTCACTACCCATAGAGAGCAAGCCATCGGATCTCATAACCCAGAAAAGGCTAGCCATCGGATCTCACTACCCATAGAGAGCAAGCCATCGGATCTCATAACCCAAAAAAGGCTAGCCATCGGATCTCACTACCCATAGAGAGCAAGCCATCGGATCTCACTACTCATAGAGAGCAAGCCATCGGATCTCATAACCCAGAAAAGGCTAGCCATCGGATCTAACTACCCATAGAGAGCAAGCCATCGAATTTCATAACCCAGAAAAGGCTAGCCATCGGATCTCACTACCCATAGAGAGCAAGCCATCGAATCTCATAACCCAGAAAAGGATAGCCATCGGATCTAACTACCTAGAAAAGACTAGGCATCGGATCTAACTACCCATAGAGAGCAAGCCATCGGATCTAACTACCCATAGAGAGCAAGCCATCGGATCTAACTACCCATAGAGAGCAAGCCATCGGATCTAACTACCCATAGAGAGCAAGCCATCGGATCTCACTACCCATAGAGAGCAAGCCATCCGATCTCACTACCCATAGAGAGCAAGCCATCGAATCTCATAACCCAGAAAAGGCTAGCCATCGGATCTAACTACCCATAGAGAGCAAGCCATCGAATTTCATAACCCAGAAAAGGCTAGCCATCGGATCTCACTACCCATAGAGAGCAAGCCATCGAATCTCATAACCCAGAAAAGGCTAGCCATCGGATCTAACTACCTAGAAAAGTCTAGCCATCGGATCTAACTACCCATAGAGAGCAAGCCATCGAATTTCATAACCCAGAAAAGGCTAGCCATCTGATCTCACTACCCATAGAGAGCAAGCCATCGAATCTCATAACCCAGAAAAGGCTAGCCATCGGATCTAACTACCTAGAAAAGACTAGCCATCGGATCTAACTACCCATAAAGAGCAAGCAACGGATCTCACTACCCATAGAGAGCAAGCCATCGGATCTCACTACACAGAAAAGGCTAGCCATCGGATCTCACTACCCATAGAGAGCAAGCCATCGGATCTCACTACACAGAAAAGGCTAACCATCGTATCTCACTACCCATAGAGAGCAAGCCATCGGATCTCACTACCCACAGAGAGCGAGCCATCGGATCTCACTACCCATAGAGAGCAAGCCATCGGATCTCATAACCCAGAAACGGCTAGCCATCGGATCTCACTACCCATAGAGAGCAAGCCATCGGATCTCACTACCCATAGAGAGCAAGCCATCGGATCTAATAACCCAGAAAAGGCTAGCAATCGGATCTCACTACCCATAGAGAGCAAGCCATCGGATCTCACTACCCATAGAGAGCAAGCCATCGGATCTCATAACCCAGAAAAGGCTAGCCATCGGATCTAACTACCCATAGAGAGCAAGCCATCGGATCTCACTACCCATAGAGAGCAAGCCATCGGATCTCACTACACAGAAAAGGCTAGCCATCGGATCTCACTACCCATAGAGAGCAAGCTATCGGATCTCACTACACAGAAAAGGCTAGCCATCGGATCTCACTACCCATAGAGAGCAAGCCATCGGATCTCACTACACAGAAAGGCTAGCCATCGGATCTCACTACCCATAGAGAGCAAGCCATCGGATCTCACTACCCACAGAGAGCGAGCCATCGGATCTCACTACCCATAGAGAGCAAGCCATCGGATCTCAGAACCCAGAAACGGCTAGCCATCGGATCTCACTACCCATAGAGAGCAAGCCATCGGATCTCACTACCCATAGAGAGCAAGCCATCGGATCTCATAACCCAGAAAAGGCTAGCCATTGGATCTCACTACCCATAGAGAGCAAGCCATCGGATCTCACTACCCATAGAGAGCAAGCCATCGGATCTCATAACCCAGAAAAGGCTAGCCATCGGATCTCACTACCCATAGAGAGCAAGCCATCGGATCTAACTACCCATAGAGAGCAAGCCATCGAATCTAACTACCCATAGAGAGCAAGCCATCGGATCTAACTACCCATAGAGAGCAAGCCATCGGATCTAACTACCCATAGAGAGCAAGCCATCGGATCTCAGAACCCAGAAACGGCTAGCCATCGGATCTCACTACCCATAGAGAGCAAGCCATCGGATCTCACTACCCATAGAGAGCAAGCCATCGGATCTCATAACCCAGAAAAGGCTAGCCATCGGATCTCACTACCCATAGAGAGCAAGCCATCGGATCTCATAACCCAGAAAAGGCTAGCCATCGGATCTAACTACCCATAGAGAGCAAGCCATCGGATCTCACTACCCATAGAGAGCAAGCCATCGGATCTCATAACCCAGAAAAGGCTAGCCATTGGATCTCACTACCCATAGAGAGCAAGCCATCGGATCTCACTACCCATAGAGAGCAAGCCATCGGATCTCATAACCCAGAAAAGGCTAGCCATCGGATCTCACTACCCATAGAGAGCAAGCCATCGGATCTCACTACCCATAGAGAGCAAGCCATCGGATCTCATAACCCAGAAAAGGCTAGCCATCGGATCTAACTACCCATAGAGAGCAAGCCATCGGATCTAACTACCCATAGAGAGCAAGCCATCGGATCTAACTACCCATAGAGAGCAAGCCATCGGATCTCACTACCCATAGAGAGCAAGCCATCGGATCTCACTACCCATAGAGAGCAAGCCATCGAATCTCATAACCCAGAAAGGCTAGCCATCGGATCTAACTACCCATAGAGAGCAAGCCATCGAATTTCATAACCCAGAAAAGGCTAGCCATCTGATCTCACTACCCATAGAGAGCAAGCCATCGAATCTCATAACCCAGAAAAGGCTAGCCATCGGATCTAACTACCTAGAAAAGACTAGCCATCGGATCTAACTACCCATAACGAGCAAGCAACGGGATCTCACTACCCATAGAGAGCAAGCCATCGGATCTCACTACACAGAAAAGGCTAGCCATCGGATCTCACTACCCATAGAGAGCAAGCCATCGGATCTCACTACACAGAAAAGGCTAGCCATCGTATCTCACTACCCATAGAGAGCAAGCCATCGGATCTCACTACCCACAGAGAGCGAGCCATCGGATCTCACTACCCATAGAGAGCAAGCCATCGGATCTCATAACCCAGAAACGGCTAGCCATCGGATCTCACTACCCATAGAGAGCAAGCCATCGGATCTCACTACCCATAGAGAGCAAGCCATCGGATCTCATAACCCAGAAAAGGCTAGCCATCGGATCTCACTACCCATAGAGAGCAAGCCATCGGATCTCACTACCCATAGAGAGCAAGCCATCGGATCTCATAACCCAGAAAAGGCTAGCCATCGGATCTAACTACCCATAGAGAGCAAGCCATCGGATCTCACTACCCATAGAGAGCAAGCCATCGGATCTCACTACACAGAAAAGGCTAGCCATCGGATCTCACTACCCATAGAGAGCAAGCTATCGGATCTCACTACACAGAAAAGGCTAGCCATCGGATCTCACTACCCATAGAGAGCAAGCCATCGGATCTCACTACCAGAAAAGGCTAGCCATCGGATCTCACTACCCATAGAGAGCAAGCCATCGGATCTCACTACCCACAGAGAGCGAGCCATCGGATCTCACTACCCATAGAGAGCAAGCCATCGGATCTCAGAACCCAGAAACGGCTAGCCATCGGATCTCACTACCCATAGAGAGCAAGCCATCGGATCTCACTACCCATAGAGAGCAAGCCATCGGATCTCATAACCCAGAAAGGCTAGCCATTGGATCTCACTACCCATAGAGAGCAAGCCATCGGATCTCACTACCCATAGAGAGCAAGCCATCAGATCTCATAACCCAGAAAAGGCTAGCCATCGGATCTCACTACCCATAGAGAGCAAGCCATCGGATCTAACTACCCATAGAGAGCAAGCCATCGAATCTAACTACCCATAGAGAGCAAGCCATCGGATCTAACTACCCATAGAGAGCAAGCCATCGGATCTAACTACCCATAGAGAGCAAGCCATCGGATCTCAGAACCCAGAAACGGCTAGCCATCGGATCTCACTACCCATAGAGAGCAAGCCATCGGATCTCACTACCCATAGAGAGCAAGCCATCGGATCTCATAACCCAGAAAAGGCTAGCCATCGGATCTCACTACCCATAGAGAGCAAGCCATCGGATCTCATAACCCAGAAAAGGCTAGCCATCGGATCTAACTACCCATAGAGAGCAAGCCATCGGATCTCACTACCCATAGAGAGCAAGCCATCGGATCTCATAACCCAGAAAAGGCTAGCCATCGGATCTAACTACCCATAGAGAGCAAGCCATCGGATCTCACTACCCATAGAGAGCAAGCCATCGGATCTCATAACCCAGAAAAGGCTAGCCATCGGATCTCACTACCCATAGAGAGCAAGCCATCGGATCTCACTACCCATAGAGAGCAAGCCATCGGATCTCACTACACAGAAAAGGCTAGCCATCGGATCTCACTACCCATAGAGAGCAAGCCATCGGATCTCACTACCCATAGAGAGCAAGCTATCGGATCTCATACCCAGAAAAGGCTAGCCATCGGATCTCACTACCCATAGAGAGCAAGCCATCGGATCTCATAACCCAGAAAAGGCTAGCCATCGGATCTAACTACCCATAGAGAGCAAGCCATCGGATCTCACTACCCATAGAGAGCAAGCCATCGGATCTCACTACCCATAGAGAGCAAGCCATCGGATCCCACTACACAGAAAAGGCTAGTCATAGGATCTCACTACCCATAGAGAGCAAGCCATCGGATCTCACTACACAGAAAAGGCTAGCCATCGGATCTCACTACCCATAGAGAGCAAGCCATCGGATCTCACTACACAGAAAAGGCTAGCCATCGGATCTCACTACCCATAGAGAGCAAGCCATCGGATCTCACTACCCACAGAGAGCGAGCCATCGGATCTCACTACCCATAGAGAGCAAGCCATCGGATCTCAGAACCCAGAAACGGCTAGCCATCGGATCTCACTACCCATAGAGAGCAAGCCATCGGATCTCACTACCCATAGAGAGCAAGCCATCGGATCTCATAACCCAGAAAAGGCTAGCCATTGGATCTCACTACCCATAGAGAGCAAGCCATCGGATCTCACTACCCATAGAGAGCAAGCCATCGGATCTCATAACCCAGAAAAGGCTAGCCATCGGATCTCACTACCCATAGAGAGCAAGCCATCGGATCTCACTACCCATAGAGAGCAAGCCATCGGATCTCACTACACAGAAAAGGCTAGCCATCGGATCTCACTACCCATAGAGAGCAAGCCATCGGATCTCACTACCCATAGAGAGCAAGCCATCGGATCTAATAACCCAGAAAAGGCAAGCCATCGGATCTCACTACCCATAGAGAGCAAGCCATCGGATCTCATAACCCAGAAAAGGCTAGCCATCGGATCTAACTACCCATAGAGAGCAAGCCATCGGATCTCACTACCCATAGAGAGCAAGCCATCGGATCTCATAACCCAGAAAAGGCTAGCCATCGGATCTAACTACCCATAGAGAGCAAGCCATCGAATTTCATAACCCAGTAAAGGCTAGCCATCGGATCTCACTACCCATAGAGAGCAAGCCATCGAATCTCATAACCCAGAAAGGCTAGCCATCGGATCTAACTACATAGAAAAGCCTAGCCATCGGATCTAACTACCCATAGAGAGCAAGCCATCGGATCTACTACCCATAGAGAGCAAGCCATCGGATCTAACTACCCATAGAGAGCAAGCCATCGGATCTACTACCCATAGAGAGCAAGCCATCGGATCTCACTACCCATAGATAGCAAGCCATCGGATCTCACTACCCATAGAGAGCAAGCCATCGAATCTCATAACCCAGAAAAGGCTAGCCATCGGATCTAACTACCCATAGAGAGCAAGCCATCGAATTTCATAACCCAGAAAAGCTAGCCATCGGATCTCACTACCCATAGAGAGCAAGCCATCGATCTCAAAACCCAGAAAGGCTAGCCATCGGATCTAACTACCTAGAAAAGTCTAGCCATCGGATCTAACTACCCATAGAGAGCAAGCCATCGAATTTCATAATCCAGAAAAGGCTAGCCATCGGATCTCACTACCCATAGAGAGCAAGCCATCGAATCTCATAACCCAGAAAAGGCTAGCCATCGGATCTAACTACCTAGAAAAGACTAGCCATCGGATCTACTACCCATAGAGAGCAAGCCATCGGATCTCACTACCCATAGAGAGCAAGCCATCGGATCTCACTACCCATAAAAGGCTAGCCATCGGATCTCACTACCCATAGAGAGCAGCCATCGGATCTCACTACCCACAGAGAGCGAGCCATCGGATCTCACTACCCATAGAGAGCAAGCCATCGGATCTCAGAACCCAGAAACGGCTAGCCATCGGATCTCACTACCCATAGAGAACAAGCCATCGGATCTCACTACCCATAGAGAGCAAGCCATCGGATCTCATAACCCAGAAAAGGCTAGCCATTGGATCTCACTACCCATAGAGAGCAAGCCATCGGATCTCACTACCCATAGAGAGCAAGCCATCGGATCTCATAACCCAGAAAAAGCTAGCCATCGGATCTCACTACCCATAGAGAGCAAGCCATCGGATCTCACTACCCATAGAGAGCAAGCCATCGGATCTCACTACACAGAAAGGCTAGCCATCGGATCTCACTACCCATAGAGAGCAAGCCATCGGATCTCACTACCCATAGAGAGTAAGCCATCGGATCTCATAACCCAGAAAGGCTAGCCATCGGATCTCACTACCCATAGAGAGCAAGCCATCGGATCTCATAACCCAGAAAAGGCTAGCCATCGGATCTAACTACCCATAGAGAGCAAGCCATCGGATCTCTAACCAGAAAAGGCTAGCCATCGGATCTCACTACCCATAGAGAGCAAGCCATCGAATCTCATAACCCAGAAAAGGCTAGCCATCGGATCTAACTACCTAGAAAGACTAGCCATCGGATCTAACTACCCATAGAGAGCAAGCCATCGGATCTAACTACCCATAGAGAGCAAGCCATCGGATCTAACTACCCATAGAGAGCAAGCCATCGGATCTAACTACCCATAGAGAGCAAGCCATCGATCTAACTACCCATAGAGAGCAAGCCATCGGATCTCACTACCCATAGAGAGCAAGCCATCGGATCTCATAACCCAGAAAAGGCTAGCCATCGGATCTCACTACCCATAGAGAGCAAGCCATCGGATCTCATAACCCAAAAAAGCTAGCCATCGGATCTCACTAACCCATAGAGAGCAAGCCATCGGATCTCACTACCCATAGAGAGCAAGCCATCGGATCTCATAACCCAGAAAAGGCTAGCCATCAATCTAACTACCCATAGGGAGCAAGCCATCGAATTTCATACCCAGAAAAGGCTAGCCATCGGATCTCACTACCCATAGAGAGCAAGCCATCGAATCTCATAACCCAGAAAAGGCTAGCCATCGGATCTAACTATCTAGAAAAGACCTAGCCATCGGATCTAACTACCCATAGAGAGCAAGCCATCGGATCTAACTACCCATAGAGAGCAAGCCATCGGATCTAACTACCCATAGAGAGCAAGCCATCGGATCTAACTACCCATAGAGAGCAAGCCATCGGATCTCACTACCCATGGAGAGCAAGCCATCGGATCTCACTACCCATAGAGAGCAAGCCATCGAATCTCATAACCCAGAAAAGGCTAGCCATCGGATCTAACTACCCATAGAGAGCAAGCCATCGAATTTCATAACCCAGAAAAGGCTAGCCATCGGATCTCACTACCCATAGAGAGCAAGCCATCGAATCTCATAACCCAGAAAAGGCTAGCCATCGGATCTAACTACCTAAAAAGTCTAGCCATCGGATCTAACTACCCATAGAGAGCAAGCCATCGAATTTCATACCCATAAAAGGGCTAGCCATCTGATCTCACTACCCATAGAGAGCAAGCCATCGAATCTCATAACCCAGAAAAGGCTAGCCATCGGATCTAACTACCTAGAAAAGACTAGCCATCGGATCTAACTACCCATAGAGAGCAAGCAACGGATCTCACTACCCATAGAGAGCAAGCCATCGGATCTCACTACACAGAAAAGGCTAGCCATCGGATCTCACTACCCATAGAGAGCAAGCCATCGGATCTCACTACACAGAAAAGGCTAGCCATCGTGTTCTCACTACCCATAGAGAGCAAGCCATCGGATCTCACTACCCACAGAGAGCGAGCCATCGGATCTCACTACCCATAGAGAGCAAGCCATCGGATCTCATAACCAAGAAACGGCTAGCCATCGGATCTCACTACCCATAGAGAGCAAGCCATCGGATCTCACTACCCATAGAGAGCAAGCCATCGGATCTCATAACCCAGAAAACGCTAGCCATCGGATCTCACTACCCATAGAGAGCAAGCCATCGGATCTCACTACCAATAGAGAGCAAGCCATCGGATCTCATAACCCAGAAAAGGCTAGCCATCGGATCTCACTACCCATAGAGAGCAAGCCATCGGATCTCACTACCCATAGAGAGCAAGCCATCGGATCTCACTACACAGAAAAGGCTAGCCATCGGATCTCACTACCCATAGAGAGCAAGCTATCGGATCTCACTACACAAAAAAGGCTAGCCATCGGATCTCACTACCCATAGAGAGCAAGCCATCGGATCTCACTACACATAGAAAAGGCTAGCCATCGGATCTCACTACCCATAGAGAGCAAGCCATCGGATCTCACTACCCACAGAGAGCGAGCCATCGGATCTCACTACCCATAGAGAGCAAGCCATCGGATCTCAGAACCCAGAAACGCTAGCCATCGGATCTCACTACCCATAGAGAGCAAGCCATCGGATCTCACTACCCATAGAGAGCAAGCCATCGGATCTCATAACCAGAAAAGGCTAGCCATCGGATCTCACTACCCATAGAGAGCAAGCCATCGGATCTCACTACCCATAGAGAGCAAGCCATCGGATCTCATAACCCAGAAAAGGCTAGCCATCGGATCTCACTACCCATAGAGAGCAAGCCATCGGATCTAACTACCCATAGAGAGCAAGCCATCGGATCTAACTAACCATAGAGAGCAAGCCATCGGATCTAACTACCCATAGAGAGCAAGCCATCGGATCTAACTACCCATAGAGAGCAAGCCATCGGATCTCATAACCCAGAAACGGCTAGCCATCGGATCTCACTACCCATAGAGAGCAAGCCATCGGATCTCACTACCCATAGAGAGCAAGCCATCGGATCTCATAACCCAGAAAAGGCTAGCCATCGGATCTCACTACCCATAGAGAGCAAGCCATCGAATCTAATAACCAGAAAGGCTAGCCATCGGATCTAACTACCTAGAAAAGACTAGCCATCGGATCTACTACCCATAGAGAGCAAGCCATCGGATCTACTACCCATAGAGAGCAAGCCATCGGATCTCACTACCCATAGAGAGCAAGCCATCGGATCTAACTACCCATAGAGAGCAAGCCATCGGATCTCACTACCCATAGAGAGCAAGCCATCGGATCTCACTACACCATAGAGAGCAAGCCATCGAATCTCATAACCCAGAAAAGGCTAGCCATCGGATCTAACTACCCATAGAGAGCAAGCCATCGAATTTCATAACCCAGAAAAAGCTAGCCATCGGATCTCACTACCCATAGAGAGCAAGCCATCGATCTCAAACCCAGAAATGGCTAGCCATCGGATCTAACTACCTAGAAAAGCTAGCCATCGGATCTAACTACCCATAGAGAGCAAGCCATCGATTTCATAACCCAGAAAAGGCTAGCCATCGGATCTCACTACCCATAGAGAGCAAGCCATCGAATCTCATAACCCAGAAAGGCTAGCCATCGGATCTAACTACCTAGAAAAGACTAGCCATCGGATCTAACTACCCATAGAGAGCAAGCCATCGGATCTCACTACCCATAGAGAGCAAGCCATCGGATCTCACTACACAGAAAAGGCTAGCCATCGGATCTCACTACCCATAGAGAGCAAGCCATCGGATCTCACTACACAGAAGGCTAGCCATCGTATCTCACTACCCATAGAGAGCAAGCCATCGGATCTCACTACCACAGAGAGCGAGCCATCGGATCTCACTACCCATAGAGAGCAAGCCATCGGATCTCATAACCCAGAAACGGCTAGCCATCGGATCTCACTACCCATAGAGAGCAAGCCATCGGATCTCACTACCCATAGAGAGCTAGCCATCGGATCTCATAACCCAGAAAAGGCTAGCCATCGGATCTCACTACCCATAGAGAGCAAGCCATCGGATCTCACTACCCATAGAGAGCAAGCCATCGGATCTCACTACACAGAAAAGGCTAGCCATCGTATCTCACTACCCATAGAGAGCAAGCCATCGGATCTCACTACCCACAGAGAGCGAGCCATCGGATCTCACTACCCATAGAGAGCAAGCCATCGGATCTCACTACACAGAAAAGGCTAGCCATTGAATCTCACTACCCATAGAGAGCAAGCCATCGGATCTCACTACCCATAGAGAGCAAGCCATCGGATCTCATAACCCAGAAAAGGCTAGCCATCGGATCTCACTACCCATAGAGAGCAAGCCATCGGATCTCACTACCCATAGAGAGCAAGCCATCGGATCTCACTACACAGAAAAGGCTAGCCATCGGATCTCACTACCCATAGAGAGCAAGCCATCGGATCTCACTACCCATAGAGAGCAAGCTATCGGATCTCATAACCCAGAAAAGGCTAGCCATCGGATCTCACTACCCATAGAGAGCAAGCCATCGGATCTCATAACCCAGAAAAGGCTAGCCATCGGATCTAACTACCCATAGAGAGCAAGCCATCGGATCTCACTACCCATAGAGAGCAAGCCATCGGATCTCACTACCCATAGAGAGCAAGCCATCGGATCTCACTACACAGAAAAGGCTAGCCATAGGATCTCACTACCCATAGAGAGCAAGCCATCGGATCTCACTACACAGAAAAGGCTAGCCATCGGATCTCACTACCCATAGAGAGCAAGCCATCGGATCTCACTACACAGAAAAGGCTAGCCATCGGATCTCACTACCCATAGAGAGCAAGCCATCGGATCTCACTACCCACAGAGAGCGAGCCATCGGATCTCACTACCCATAGAGAGCAAGCCATCGGATCTCAGAACCCAGAAACGGCTAGCCATCGGATCTCACTACCCATAGAGAGCAAGCCATCGGATCTCACTACCCATAGAGAGCAAGCCATCGGATCTCATAACCCAGAAAAGGCTAGCCATTGGATCTCACTACCCATAGAGAGCAAGCCATCGGATCTCACTACCCATAGAGAGCAAGCCATCGGATCTCATAACCCAGAAAGGCTAGCCATCGGATCTCACTACCCATAGAGAGCAAGCCATCGGATCTCACTACCCATAGAGAGCAAGCCATCGGATCTCACTACACAGAAAAGGCTAGCCATCGGATCTCACTACCCATAGAGAGCAAGCCATCGGATCTCACTACCCATAGAGAGCAAGCCATCGGATCTCATAACCCAGAAAAGGCTAGCCATCGGATCTCACTACCCATAGAGAGCAAGCCATCGGATCTCATAACCCAAAAAGGCTAGCCATCGGATCTCACTACCCATAGAGAGCAAGCCATCGGATCTCACTACCCATAGAGAGCAAGCCATCGGATCTCATAACCCAGAAAAGGCTAGCCATCGGATCTAACTACCCATAGAGAGCAAGCCATCGAATTTCATACCCAGAAAAGGCTAGCCATCGGATCTCACTACCCATAGAGAGCAAGCCATCGAATCTCATAACCCAGAAAAGGCTAGCCATCGGATCTAACTACCTAGAAAAGACTAGCCATCGGATCTAACTACCCATAGAGAGCAAGCCATCGGATCTAACTACCCATAGAGAGCAAGCCATCGGATCTAACTACCCATAGAGAGCAAGCCATCGGATCTCACTACCCATAGAGAGCAAGCCATCGGATCTCACTACCCATAGAGAGCAAGCCATCGAATCTCATAACCCAGAAAAGGCTAGCCATCGGATCTAACTACCCATAGAGAGCAAGCCATCGATTTCACAACCCAGAAAGGCTAGCCATCGGATCTCACTACCCATAGAGAGCAAGCCATCGGATCTCATACCCAGAAATGGCTAGCCATCGGATCTAACTACCCAGAAAGTTTAGCCATCGGATCTAACTACCCATAGAGAGCAAGCCATCGAATTTCATAACCCAGAAAAGGCTAGCCATCGGATCTCACTACCCATAGAGAGCAAGCCATCGAATCTCATAACCCAGAAAAGGCTAGCCATCGGATCTCACTACCCATAGAGAGCAAGCCATCGGATCTCACTACACAGAAAAGGCTAGCCATCGGATCTCACTACCCATAGAGAGCAAGCCATCGGATCTCACTACACAGAAAGGCTAGCCATCGTATCTCACTACCCATAGAAAGCAAGCCATCGGATCTCACTACCCACAGAGAGCGAGCCATCGGATCTCACTACCCATAGAGAGCAAGCCATCGGATCACATAACCCAGAAACGGCTAGCCATCGGATCTCACTACCCATAGAGAGCAAGCCATCGGATCTCACTACCCATAGAGAGCTAGCCATCGGATCTCATAACCCAGAAAAGGCTAGCCATCGGATCTCACTACCGATAGAGAGCAAGCCATCGGATCTCACTACCCATAGAGAGCAAGCCATCGGATCTCATAACCCAGAAAGGCTAGCCATCGGATCTCACTACCCATAGAGAGCAAGCCATCGGATCTCACTACCCATAGAGAGCAAGCCATCGGATCTCACTACACAGAAAAGGCTAGCCATCGGATCTCACTACCCATAGAGAGCAAGCTATCGGATCTCACTACACAGAAAAGGCTAGCCATCGGATCTCACTACCCATAGAGAGCAAGCCATCGGATCTCACTACAAAGAAAAGACTAGCCATCGGATCTCACTACCCATAGAGAGCAAGCCATCGGATCTCACTACCCACAGAGAGCGAGCCATCGGATCTCACTACCCATAGAGAGCAAGCCATCGGATCTCAGAACCCAGAAACGGCTAGCCATCGGATCTCACTACCCATAGAGAGCAAGCCATCGGATCTCACTACCCATAGAGAGCAAGCCATCGGATCTCATAACCCAGAAAAGGCTAGCCATTGGATCTCACTACCCATAGAGAGCAAGCCATCGGATCTCACTACCCATAGAGAGCAAGCCATCGGATCTCATACCCAGAAAAGGCTAGCCATCGGATCTCACTACCCATAGAGAGCAAGCCATCGGATCTAACTACCCATAGAGAGCAAGCCATCGGATCTAACTACCCATAGAGAGAAAGCCATCGGATCTAACTACCCATAGAGAGCAAGCCATCGGATCTACTACCCATAGAGAGCAAGCCATCGGATCTCATAACCCAGAAAAGGCTAGCCATCGGATCTCACTACCCATAGAGAGCAAGCCATCGGATCTCATACCCAGAAAAGGTTAGCCATCGGATCTCACTACCCATAGAGAGCAAGCCATCGGATCTCACTACCCATAGAGAGCAAGCCATCGGATCTCACTACACAGAAAAGGCTAGCCATCGGATCTCACTACCCATAGAGAGCAAGCCATCGGATCTCACTACCCATAGAGAGCAAGCCATCGGATCTCATAACCCAGAAAAGGCTAGCCATCGGATCTCACTACCCATAGAGAGCAAGCCATCGGATCTCATAACCCAGAAAAGGCTAGCCATCGGATCTAACTACCCATAGAGAGCAAGCCATCGGATCTCACTACCCATAGAGAGCAAGCCATCGGATCTCATAACCCAGAAAAGGCTAGCCATCGGATCTAACTACCCATAGAGAGCAAGCCATCGATTTCATAACCCAGAAAAGGCTAGCCATCGGATCTCACTACCCATAGAGAGCAAGCCATCGAATCTCATAACCCAGAAAGGCTAGCCATCGGATCTAACTACCTAGAAAAGACTAGCCATCGGATCTAACTACCCATAGAGAGCAAGCCATCGGATCTAACTACCCATAGAGAGCAAGCCATCGGATCTAACTACCCATAGAGAGCAAGCCATCGGATCTAACTACCCATAGAGAGCAAGCCATCGGATCTACTACCGATAGAGAGCAAGCCATCGGATCTCACTACCCATAGAGAGCAAGCCATCGGATCTCATAACCCAGAAAAGGCTAGCCATCGGATCTCACTACCCATAGAGAGCAAGCCATCGGATCTCATAACCCAGAAAAGGCTAGCCATCGGATCTCACTACCCATAGAGAGCAAGCCATCGGATCTAACTACCCATAGAGAGCAAGCCATCGAATCATAACCAGAAAAGGCTAGCCATCGGATCTCACTACCCATAGAGAGCAAGCCATCGAATCTCATAACCCAGAAAAGGCTAGCCATCGGATCTAACTACCCATAGAGAGCAAGCCATCGGATCTCACTACCCATAGAGAGCAAGCCATCGGATCTCATACCCAGAAAAGGCTAGCCATGGATCTCACTACCCATAGAGAGCAAGCCATCGGATCTCACTACCCATAGAGAGCAAGCCATCGGATCTCATAACCCAGAAAAGGCTAGCCATCGGATCTCACTACCCATAGAGAGCAAGCCATCGGATCTCACTACCCATAGAGAGCAAGCCATCGGATCTCACTACACAGAAAAGGCTAGCCATCGGATCTCACTACCCATAGAGAGCAAGCCATCGGATCTCACTACCCATAGAGAGCAAGCCATCGGATCTCATAACCCAGAAAAGGCTAGCCATCGGATCTCACTACCCATAGAGAGCAAGCCATCGGATCTCATAACCCAGAAAAGGCTAGCCATCGGATCTAACTACCCATAGAGAGCAAGCCATCGGATCTCACTACCCATAGAGAGCAAGCCATCGGATCTCACTACCCATAGAGAGCAAGCCATCGGATCCCACTACACAGAAAAGGCTAGCCATCGGATCTCACTACCCATAGAGAGCAAGCCATCGGATCTCACTACACAGAAAAGGCTAGCCATCGGATCTCACTACCCATAGAGAGCAAGCCATCGGATCTCACTACACAGAAAAGGCTAGCCATCGGATCTCACTACCCATAGAGAGCAAGCCATCGGATCTCACTACCCATAGAGAGCGAGCCATCGGATCTCACTACCCATAGAGAGCAAGCCATCGGATCTCATAACCCAGAAACGGCTAGCCATCGGATCTCACTACCCATAGAGAGCAAGCCATCGGATCTCACTACCCATAGAGAGCAAGCCATCGGATCTCATAACCCAGAAAAGGCTAGCCATCGGATCTCACTACCCATAGAGAGCAAGCCATCGGATCTCACTACCCATAGAGAGCAAGCCATCGGATCTCATAACCCAGAAAAGGCTAGCCATCGGATCTCACTACCCATAGAGAGCAAGCCATCGGATCTCACTACCCATAGAGAGCAAGCCATCGGATCTCACTACACAGAAAAG
The DNA here is from genome assembly GCA_032433765.1 of Megaustenia siamemsis. NCBI lineage: Eukaryota > Metazoa > Mollusca > Gastropoda > Stylommatophora > Ariophantidae > Megaustenia > Megaustenia siamemsis. The sequence goes on along the minus strand of JAVIAB010000160.1, from coordinate 30,855,471 downwards.
GCTAGCCATCGGATCTCACTACCCATAGAGAGCAAGCCATCGGATCTCACTACCCATAGAGAGCAAGCCATCGGATCTCACTACCCAGAAAAGGCTAGCCATCGGATCTCACTACCCATAGAGAGCAAGCCATCGGATCTCATAACCCAAAAAAGGCTAGCCATCGGATCTCACTACCCATAGAGAGCAAGCCATCGGATCTCACTACCCATAGAGAGCAAGCCATCGGATCTCATAACCCAGAAAAGGCTAGCCATCGGATCTAACTACCCATAGAGAGCAAGCCATCGGATCTCACTACCCAGAAAAGGCTAGCCATCGGATCTCACTACCCATAGAGAGCAAGCCATCGGATCTCACTACCCATAGAGAGCAAGCCATCGGATCTCATAACCCAGAAAAGGCTAGCCATCGGATCTCACTACCCATAGAGAGCAAGCCATCGAATCTCATAACCCAGAAAAGCTAGCCATCGGATCTAACTACCCAGAAAAGACTAGCCATCGGATCTAACTACCCATAGAGAGCAAGCCATCGGATCTAACTACCCATAGAGAGCAAGCCATCGGATCTAACTACCCATAGAGAGCAAGCCATCGGATCTCACTACCCATAGAGAGCAAGCCATCGGATCTCACTACCCATAGAGAGCAAGCCATCGGATCTCATAACCCAGAAAAGGCTAGCCATCGGATCTACTACCCATAGAGAGCAAGCCATCGAATTCATAACCCAGAAAAGGCTAGCCATCGGATCTCACTACCCATAGAGAGCAAGCCATCGAATCTCATAACCCAGAAAGGCTAGCCATCGGATCTAACTACCTAGAAAAGTTTAGCCATCGGATCTAACTACCCATAGAGAGCAAGCCATCGAATTTCATAACCCAGAAAAGGCTAGCCATCGGATCTCACTACCCATAGAGAGCAAGCCATCGAATCTCATAACCCAGAAAAGGCTAGCCATCGGATCTAACTACCTAGAAAGACTAGCCATCGGATCTAACTACCCATAGAGAGCAAGCCATCGGATCTCACTACCCATAGAGAGCAAGCCATCGGATCTCACTACACAGAAAAGGCTAGCCATCGGATCTCACTACCCATAGAGAGCAAGCCATCGGATCTCACTACACAGAAAAGGCTAGCCATCGTATCTCACTACCCATAGAGAGCAAGCCATCGGATCTCACTACCCACAGAGAGCGAGCCATCGGATCTCACTACCCATAGAGAGCAAGCCATCGGATCACATAACCAGAAACGGCTAGCCATCGGATCTCACTACCCATAGAGAGCAAGCCATCGGATCTCACTACCCATAGAGAGCTAGCCATCGGATCTCATAACCCAGAAAAGGCTAGCCATCGGATCTCACTACCCATAGAGAGCAAGCCATCGGATCTCACTACCCATAGAGAGCAAGCCATCGGATCTCATAACCCAGAAAAGGCTAGCCATCGGATCTCACTACCCATAGAGAGCAAGCCATCGGATCTCACTACCCATAGAGAGCAAGCCATCGGATCTCACTACACAGAAAAGGCTAGCCATCGGATCTCACTACCCATAGAGAGCAAGCCATCGGATCTCACTACACAGAAAAGGCTAGCCATCGGATCTCACTACCCATAGAGAGCAAGCCATCGGATCTCACTACCCAGAAAAGACTAGCCATCGGATCTCACTACCCATAGAGAGCAAGCCATCGGATCTCACTACCCACAGAGAGCGAGCCATCGGATCTCACTACCCATAGAGAGCAAGCCATCGGATCTCAGAACCCAGAAACGGCTAGCCATCGGATCTCACTACCCATAGAGAGCAAGCCATCGGATCTCACTAACCATAGAGAGCAAGCCATCGGATCTCATAACCCAGAAAAGGCTAGCCATCGGATCTCACTACCCATAGAGAGCAAGCCATCGGATCTCACTACCCATAGAGAGCAAGCCATCGGATCTCATAACCCAGAAAAGGCTAGCCATCGGATCTCACTACCCATAGAGAGCAAGCCATCGGATCTAACTACCCATAGAGAGCAAGCCATCGGATCTAACTACCCATAGAGAGCAAGCCATCGGATCTCACTACCCATAGAGAGCAAGCCATCGGATCTCACTACCCATAGAGAGCAAGCCATCGGATCTCATAACCCAGAAAAGGCTAGCCATCGGATCTCACTACCCATAGAGAGCAAGCCATCGGATCTCACTACCCATAGAGAGCAAGCCATCGGATCTAACTACCCATAGAGAGCAAGCCATCGGATCTCATAACCCAGAAAAGGCTAGCCATCGGATCTCACTACCCATAGAGAGCAAGCCATCGGATCTCATAACCCAGAAAAGGCTAGCCATCGGATCTCACTACCCATAGAGAGCAAGCCATCGGATCTCACTACCCATAGAGAGCAAGCCATCGGATCTCATAACCCAGAAAAGGCTAGCCATCGGATCTCACTACCCATAGAGAGCAAGCCATCGGATCTCACTACCCATAGAGAGCAAGCCATCGGATCTCACTACCCAGAAAAGGCTAGCCATCGGATCTCACTACCCATAGAGAGCAAGCCATCGGATCTCACTACCCATAGAGAGCAAGCCATCGGATCTCATAACCCAGAAAAGGCTAGCCATCGGATCTCACTACCCATAGAGAGCAAGCCATCGGATCTCATAACCCAGAAAAGGCTAGCCATCGGATCTAACTACCCATAGAGAGCAAGCCATCGGATCTCACTACCCATAGAGAGCAAGCCATCGGATCTCATAACCCAGAAAAGGCTAGCCATCGGATCTAACTACCCATAGAGAGCAAGCCATCGAATTTCATAACCCAGAAAAGGCTAGCCATCGGATCTCACTACCCATAGAGAGCAAGCCATCGAATCTCATAACCCAGAAAAGGCTAGCCATCGGATCTAACTACCTAGAAAAGACTAGCCATCGGATCTAACTACCCATAGAGAGCAAGCCATCGGATCTAACTACCCATAGAGAGCAAGCCATCGGATCTAACTACCCATAGAGAGCAAGCCATCGGATCTAACTACCCATAGAGAGCAAGCCATCGGATCTAACTACCCATAGAGAGCAAGCCATCGGATCTCACTACCCATAGAGAGCAAGCCATCGGATCTCATAACCCAGAAAAGGCTAGCCATCGGATCTCACTACCCATAGAGAGCAAGCCATCGGATCTCATAACCCAGAAAAGGCTAGCCATCGGATCTCACTACCCATAGAGAGCAAGCCATCGGATCTAACTACCCATAGAGAGCAAGCCATCGGATCTCATAACCAGAAAAGGCTAGCCATCGGATCTCACTACCCATAGAGAGCAAGCCATCGAATCTCATAACCCAGAAAAGGCTAGCCATCGGATCTCACTACCCATAGAGAGCAAGCCATCGGATCTCACTACCCATAGAGAGCAAGCCATCGGATCTCATAACCCAGAAAAGGCTAGCCATTGGATCTCACTACCCATAGAGAGCAAGCCATCGGATCTCACTACCCATAGAGAGCAAGCCATCGGATCTCATAACCCAGAAAAGGCTAGCCATCGGATCTCACTACCCATAGAGAGCAAGCCATCGGATCTCACTACCCATAGAGAGCAAGCCATCGGATCTCACTACACAGAAAAGGCTAGCCATCGGATCTCACTACCCATAAAGAGCAAGCCATCGGATCTCACTACCCATAGAGAGCAAGCCATCGGATCTCATAACCCAGAAAAGGCTAGCCATCGGATCTCACTACCCATAGAGAGCAAGCCATCGGATCTCATAACCCAGAAAAGGCTAGCCATCGGATCTAACTACCCATAGAGAGCAAGCCATCGGATCTCACTACCCATAGAGAGCAAGCCATCGGATCTCACTACCCATAGAGAGCAAGCCATCGGATCTCACTACACAGAAAAGGCTAGCCATCGGATCTCACTACCCATAGAGAGCAAGCCATCGGATCTCACTACACAGAAAAGGCTAGCCATCGGATCTCACTACCCATAGAGAGCAAGCCATCGGATCTCACTACACAGAAAAGGCTAGCCATCGGATCTCACTACCCATAGAGAGCAAGCCATCGGATCTCACTACCCACAGAGAGCGAGCCATCGGATCTCACTACCCATAGAGAGCAAGCCATCGGATCTCAGAACCCAGAAACGGCTAGCCATCGGATCTCACTACCCATAGAGAGCAAGCCATCGGATCTCACTACCCATAGAGAGCAAGCCATCGGATCTCATAACCCAGAAAAGGCTAGCCATCGGATCTCACTACCCATAGAGAGCAAGCCATCGGATCTCACTACCCATAGAGAGCAAGCCATCGGATCTCATAACCCAGAAAAGGCTAGCCATCGGATCTCACTACCCATAGAGAGCAAGCCATCGGATCTCACTACCCATAGAGAGCAAGCCATCGGATCTCACTACACAGAAAAGGCTAGCCATCGGATCTCACTACCCATAGAGAGCAAGCCATCGGATCTCACTACCCATAGAGAGCAAGCCATCGGATCTCATAACCCAGAAAAGGCTAGCCATCGGATCTCACTACCCATAGAGAGCAAGCCATCGGATCTCATAACCCAAAAAAGGCTAGCCATCGGATCTAACTACCCATAGAGAGCAAGCCATCGGATCTCACTACCCATAGAGAGCAAGCCATCGGATCTCATAACCCAGAAAAGGCTAGCCATCGGATCTCACTACCCATAGAGAGCAAGCCATCGGATCTCACTACCCAGAAAAGGCTAGCCATCGGATCTCACTACCCATAGAGAGCAAGCCATCGGATCTCACTACCCACAGAGAGCGAGCCATCGGATCTCACTACCCATAGAGAGCAAGCCATCGGATCTCATAACCCAGAAAAGGCTAGCCATCGGATCTCACTACCCATAGAGAGCAAGCCATCGGATCTCACTACCCATAGAGAGCAGCCATCGGATCTCATAACCCAGAAAAGGCTAGCCATCGGATCTCACTACCCATAGAGAGCAAGCCATCGGATCTCACTACCCATAGAGAGCAAGCCATCGGATCTCACTACACAGAAAAGGCTAGCCATCGGATCTCACTACCCATAGAGAGCAAGCCATCGGATCTCACTACACAGAAAAGGCTAGCCATCGGATCTCACTACCCATAGAGAGCAAGCCATCGGATCTCACTACCCAGAAAAGACTAGCCATCGGATCTCACTACCCATAGAGAGCAAGCCATCGGATCTCACTACCCATAGAGAGCAAGCCATCGGATCTCACTACCCATAGAGAGCAAGCCATCGGATCTCAGAACCCAGAAAAGGCTAGCCATCGGATCTCACTACCCATAGAGAGCAAGCCATCGGATCTCACTACCCATAGAGAGCAAGCCATCGGATCTCATAACCCAGAAAAGGCTAGCCATCGGATCTCACTACCCATAGAGAGCAAGCCATCGGATCTCACTACCCATAGAGAGCAAGCCATCGGATCTCATAACCCAGAAAAGGCTAGCCATCGGATCTCACTACCCATAGAGAGCAAGCCATCGGATCTCACTACCCATAGAGAGCAAGCCATCGGATCTAACTACCCATAGAGAGCAAGCCATCGGATCTCACTACCCATAGAGAGCAAGCCATCGGATCTCACTACCCATAGAGAGCAAGCCATCGGATCTCATAACCCAAAAAAGCTAGCCATCGGATCTCACTACCCATAGAGAGCAAGCCATCGGATCTCATAACCCAGAAAAGGCTAGCCATCGGATCTCACTACCCATAGAGAGCAAGCCATCGGATCTCACTACCCATAGAGAGCAAGCCATCGGATCTCATAACCCAGAAAAGGCTAGCCATCGGATCTCACTACCCATAGAGAGCAAGCCATCGGATCTCACTACCCATAGAGAGCAAGCCATCGGATCTCACTACACAGAAAAGGCTAGCCATCGGATCTCACTACCCATAGAGAGCAAGCCATCGGATCTCACTACCCATAGAGAGCAAGCCATCGGATCTCATAACCCAGAAAAGGCTAGCCATCGGATCTCACTACCCATAGAGAGCAAGCCATCGGATCTCATAACCCAGAAAGGGCTAGCCATCGGATCTAACTACCCATAGAGAGCAAGCCATCGGATCTCACTACCCATAGAGAGCAAGCCATCGGATCTCATAACCCAGAAAAGGCTAGCCATCGGATCTAACTACCCATAGAGAGCAAGCCATCGAATCTCATAACCCAGAAAAGGCTAGCCATCGGATCTCACTACCCATAGAGAGCAAGCCATCGAATCTCATAACCCAGAAAAGGCTAGCCATCGGATCTAACTACCTAGAAAAGACTAGCCATCGGATCTAACTACCCATAGAGAGCAAGCCATCGGATCTAACTACCCATAGAGAGCAAGCCATCGGATCTCACTACCCATAGAGAGCAAGCCATCGGATCTCACTACCCATAGAGAGCAAGCCATCGGATCTCACTACCCATAGAGAGCAAGCCATCGGATCTCACTACCCATAGAGAGCAAGCCATCGGATCTCATAACCCAGAAAAGGCTAGCCATCGGATCTCACTACCCATAGAGAGCAAGCCATCGGATCTCATAACCCAGAAAAGGCTAGCCATCGGATCTCACTACCCATAGAGAGCAAGCCATCGGATCTCACTACCCATAGAGAGCAAGCCATCGGATCTCATAACCCAGAAAAGGCTAGCCATCGGATCTCACTACCCATAGAGAGCAAGCCATCGAATCTCATAACCCAGAAAAGGCTAGCCATCGGATCTAACTACCCATAGAGAGCAAGCCATCGGATCTCACTACCCATAGAGAGCAAGCCATCGGATCTCATAACCCAGAAAAGGCTAGCCATCGGATCTCACTACCCATAGAGAGCAAGCCATCGGATCTCACTACCCATAGAGAGCAAGCCATCGGATCTCATAACCCAGAAAAGGCTAGCCATCGGATCTCACTACCCATAGAGAGCAAGCCATCGGATCTCACTACCCATAGAGAGCAAGCCATCGGATCTCACTACCCAGAAAAGCTAGCCATCGGATCTCACTACCCATAGAGAGCAAGCCATCGGATCTCACTACCCATAGAGAGCAAGCCATCGGATCTCATAACCCAGAAAAGGCTAGCCATCGGATCTCACTACCCATAGAGAGCAAGCCATCGGATCTCATAACCCAGAAAAGGCTAGCCATCGGATCTAACTACCCATAGAGAGCAAGCCATCGGATCTCACTACCCATAGAGAGCAAGCCATCGGATCTCACTACCCATAGAGAGCAAGCCATCGGATCTCACTACCCATAGAGAGCAAGCCATCGGATCTCACTACCCAGAAAAGGCTAGCCATCGGATCTCACTACCCATAGAGAGCAAGCCATCGGATCTCACTACCCATAGAGAGCAAGCCATCGGATCTCATAACCCAGAAAAGGCTAGCCATCGGATCTCACTACCCATAGAGAGCAAGCCATCGGATCTCATAACCCAGAAAAGGCTAGCCATCGGATCTCACTACCCATAGAGAGCAAGCCATCGGATCTCACTACCCATAGAGAGCAAGCCATCGGATCTCATAACCCAGAAAAGGCTAGCCATCGGATCTAACTACCCATAGAGAGCAAGCCATCGAATCTCATAACCCAGAAAAGGCTAGCCATCGGATCTCACTACCCATAGAGAGCAAGCCATCGAATCTCATAACCCAGAAAAGGCTAGCCATCGGATCTAACTACCTAGAAAAGACTAGCCATCGGATCTAACTACCCATAGAGAGCAAGCCATCGGATCTAACTACCCATAGAGAGCAAGCCATCGGATCTAACTACCCATAGAGAGCAAGCCATCGGATCTAACTACCCATAGAGAGCAAGCCATCGGATCTAACTACCCATAGAGAGCAAGCCATCGGATCTCACTACCCATAGAGAGCAAGCCATCGGATCTCATAACCCAGAAAAGGCTAGCCATCGGATCTAACTACCCATAGAGAGCAAGCCATCGGATCTCATAACCCAGAAAAGGCTAGCCATCGGATCTCACTACCCATAGAGAGCAAGCCATCGGATCTAACTACCCATAGAGAGCAAGCCATCGGATCTCATAACCCAGAAAAGGCTAGCCATCGGATCTCACTACCCATAGAGAGCAAGCCATCGAATCTCATAACCCAGAAAAGGCTAGCCATCGGATCTAACTACCCATAGAGAGCAAGCCATCGGATCTCACTACCCATAGAGAGCAAGCCATCGGATCTCATAACCCAGAAAAGGCTAGCCATCGGATCTCACTACCCATAGAGAGCAAGCCATCGGATCTCACTACCCATAGAGAGCAAGCCATCGGATCTCATAACCAGAAAAGGCTAGCCATCGGATCTCACTACCCATAGAGAGCAAGCCATCGGATCTCACTACCCATAGAGAGCAAGCCATCGGATCTCACTACACAGAAAAGGCTAGCCATCGGATCTCACTACCCATAGAGAGCAAGCCATCGGATCTCACTACCCATAGAGAGCAAGCCATCGGATCTCATAACCCAGAAAAGGCTAGCCATCGGATCTCACTACCCATAGAGAGCAAGCCATCGGATCTCATAACCCAGAAAAGCTAGCCATCGGATCTAACTACCCATAGAGAGCAAGCCATCGGATCTCACTACCCATAGAGAGCAAGCCATCGGATCTCACTACCCATAGAGAGCAAGCCATCGGATCCCTACACAGAAAAGGCTAGCCATCGGATCTCACTACCCATAGAGAGCAAGCCATCGGATCTCACTACACAGAAAAGGCTAGCCATCGGATCTCACTACCCATAGAGAGCAAGCCATCGGATCTCACTACACAGAAAAGGCTAGCCATCGGATCTCACTACCCATAGAGAGCAAGCCATCGGATCTCACTACCCACAGAGAGCGAGCCATCGGATCTCACTACCCATAGAGAGCAAGCCATCGGATCTCAGAACCCAGAAACGGCTAGCCATCGGATCTCACTACCCATAGAGAGCAAGCCATCGGATCTCACTACCCATAGAGAGCAAGCCATCGGATCTCATAACCCAGAAAAGGCTAGCCATCGGATCTCACTACCCATAGAGAGCAAGCCATCGGATCTCACTACCCATAGAGAGCAAGCCATCGGATCTCATAACCCAGAAAAGGCTAGCCATCGGATCTCACTACCCATAGAGAGCAAGCCATCGGATCTCACTACCCATAGAGAGCAAGCCATCGGATCTCACTACACAGAAAAGGCTAGCCATCGGATCTCACTACCCATAGAGAGCAAGCCATCGGATCTCACTACCCATAGAGAGCAAGCCATCGGATCTCATAACCAGAAAAGGCTAGCCATCGGATCTCACTACCCATAGAGAGCAAGCCATCGGATCTCATAACCCAAAAAAGGCTAGCCATCGGATCTAACTACCCATAGAGAGCAAGCCATCGGATCTCACTACCCATAGAGAGCAAGCCATCGGATCTCATAACCCAGAAAAGGCTAGCCATCGGATCTCACTACCCATAGAGAGCAAGCCATCGGATCTCACTACACAGAAAAGGCTAGCCATCGGATCTCACTACCCATAGAGAGCAAGCCATCGGATCTCACTACCCATAGAGAGCAAGCCATCGGATCTCACTACCCATAGAGAGCAAGCCATCGGATCTCATACCCAGAAAGGCTAGCCATCGGATCTCACTACCCATAGAGAGCAAGCCATCGGATCTCACTACCCATAGAGAGCTAGCCATCGGATCTCATAACCCAGAAAAGGCTAGCCATCGGATCTCACTACCCATAGAGAGCAAGCCATCGGATCTCACTACCCATAGAGAGCAAGCCATCGGATCTCACTACACAGAAAAGGCTAGCCATCGGATCTCACTACCCATAGAGAGCAAGCCATCGGATCTCACTACACAGAAAAGGCTAGCCATCGGATCTCACTACCCATAGAGAGCAAGCCATCGGATCTCACTACAAGAAAAGGCTAGCCATCGGATCTCACTACCCATAGAGAGCAAGCCATCGGATCTCACTACCCATAGAGAGCAAGCCATCGGATCTCATAACCCAGAAAAGGCTAGCCATCGGATCTCACTACCCATAGAGAGCAAGCCATCGGATCTAACTACCCATAGAGAGCAAGCCATCGGATCTAACTACCCATAGAGAGCAAGCCATCGGATCTCACTACCCATAGAGAGCAAGCCATCGGATCTCACTACCCATAGAGAGCAAGCCATCGGATCTCATAACCCAGAAAAGGCTAGCCATCGGATCTCACTACCCATAGAGAGCAAGCCATCGGATCTCACTACCCATAGAGAGCAAGCCATCGGATCTCATAACCCAGAAAAGGCTAGCCATCGGATCTCACTACCCATAGAGAGCAAGCCATCGGATCTCACTACCCATAGAGAGCAAGCCATCGGATCTCACTACACAGAAAAGGCTAGCCATCGGATCTCACTACCCATAGAGAGCAAGCCATCGGATCTCACTACCCATAGAGAGCAAGCCATCGGATCTCATAACCCAGAAAAGGCTAGCCATCGGATCTCACTACCCATAGAGAGCAAGCCATCGGATCTCATAACCCAGAAAAGGCTAGCCATCGGATCTAACTACCCATAGAGAGCAAGCCATCGGATCTCACTACCCATAGAGAGCAAGCCATCGGATCTCATAACCCAGAAAAGGCTAGCCATCGGATCTAACTACCCATAGAGAGCAAGCCATCGAATCTCATAACCCAGAAAAGGCTAGCCATCGGATCTCACTACCCATAGAGAGCAAGCCATCGAATCTCATAACCCAGAAAAGGCTAGCCATCGGATCTAACTACCTAGAAAAGACTAGCCATCGGATCTAACTACCCATAGAGAGCAAGCCATCGGATCTAACTACCCATAGAGAGCAAGCCATCGGATCTAACTACCCATAGAGAGCAAGCCATCGGATCTAACTACCCATAGAGAGCAAGCCATCGGATCTACTACCCATAGAGAGCAAGCCATCGGATCTCACTACCCATAGAGAGCAAGCCATCGGATCTCATAACCCAGAAAAGGCTAGCCATCGGATCTCACTACCCATAGAGAGCAAGCCATCGGATCTCATAACCCAGAAAAGGCTAGCCATCGGATCTCACTACCCATAGAGAGCAAGCCATCGGATCTCACTACCCATAGAGAGCAAGCCATCGGATCTCATAACCCAGAAAAGGCTAGCCATCGGATCTAACTACCCATAGAGAGCAAGCCATCGAATTTCATAACCCAGAAAAGGCTAGCCATCGGATCTCACTACCCATAGAGAGCAAGCCATCGAATCTCATAACCCAGAAAAGGCTAGCCATCGGATCTAACTACCTAGAAAAGACTAGCCATCGGATCTAACTACCCATAGAGAGCAAGCCATCGGATCTAACTACCCATAGAGAGCAAGCCATCGGATCTAACTACCCATAGAGAGCAAGCCATCGGATCTAACTACCCATAGAGAGCAAGCCATCGGATCTCACTACCCATAGAGAGCAAGCCATCGGATCTCACTACCCATAGAGAGCAAGCCATCGAATCTCATAACCCAGAAAAGGCTAGCCATCGGATCTAACTACCCATAGAGAGCAAGCCATCGAATTCATAACCCAGGAAAGGCTAGCCATCGGATCTCACTACCCATAGAGAGCAAGCCATCGGATCTCATAACCCAGAAAAGGCTAGCCATCGGATCTAACTACCCATAGAGAGCAAGCCATCGGATCTCACTACCCATAGAGAGCAAGCCATCGGATCTCATAACCCAGAAAAGGCTAGCCATCGGATCTCACTACCCATAGAGAGCAAGCCATCGGATCTCACTACCCATAGAGAGCAAGCCATCGGATCTCATAACCCAGAAAAGGCTAGCCATCGGATCTCACTACCCATAGAGAGCAAGCCATCGGATCTCACTACCCATAGAGAGCAAGCCATCGGATCTCACTACACAGAAAAGGCTAGCCATCGGATCTCACTACCCATAGAGAGCAAGCCATCGGATCTCACTACCCAGAAAAGGCTAGCCATCGGATCTCACTACCCATAGAGAGCAAGCCATCGGATCTCACTACCCATAGAGAGCAAGCCATCGGATCTCATAACCCAGAAAAGGCTAGCCATCGGATCTCACTACCCATAGAGAGCAAGCCATCGGATCTCACTACCCATAGAGAGCAAGCCATCGGATCTCATAACCCAGAAAAGGCTAGCCATCGGATCTCACTACCCATAGAGAGCAAGCCATCGGATCTCACTACCCATAGAGAGCAAGCCATCGGATCTCACTACACAGAAAAGGCTAGCCATCGGATCTCACTACCCATAGAGAGCAAGCCATCGGATCTCACTACACAGAAAAGGCTAGCCATCGGATCTCACTACCCATAGAGAGCAAGCCATCGGATCTCACTACCAAGAAAAGGCTAGCCATCGGATCTCACTACCCATAGAGAGCAAGCCATCGGATCTCACTACCCATAGAGAGCAAGCCATCGGATCTCATAACCCAGAAAAGGCTAGCCATCGGATCTCACTACCCATAGAGAGCAAGCCATCGGATCTCACTACCCATAGAGAGCAAGCCATCGGATCTAACTACCCATAGAGAGCAAGCCATCGGATCTCACTACCCATAGAGAGCAAGCCATCGGATCTCACTACCCATAGAGAGCAAGCCATCGGATCTCATAACCCAGAAAAGGCTAGCCATCGGATCTCACTACCCATAGAGAGCAAGCCATCGGATCTCACTACCCATAGAGAGCAAGCCATCGGATCTCATAACCCAGAAAAGGCTAGCCATCGGATCTCACTACCCATAGAGAGCAAGCCATCGGATCTCACTACCCATAGAGAGCAAGCCATCGGATCTCACTACACAGAAAAGGCTAGCCATCGGATCTCACTACCCATAGAGAGCAAGCCATCGGATCTCACTACCCATAGAGAGCAAGCCATCGGATCTCATAACCCAGAAAAGGCTAGCCATCGGATCTCACTACCCATAGAGAGCAAGCCATCGGATCTCATAACCCAGAAAAGGCTAGCCATCGGATCTAACTACCCATAGAGAGCAAGCCATCGGATCTCACTACCCATAGAGAGCAAGCCATCGGATCTCATAACCCAGAAAAGGCTAGCCATCGGATCTAACTACCCATAGAGAGCAAGCCATCGAATTTCATAACCCAGAAAAGGCTAGCCATCGGATCTCACTACCCATAGAGAGCAAGCCATCGAATCTCATAACCCAGAAAAGGCTAGCCATCGGATCTAACTACCTAGAAAAGACTAGCCATCGGATCTAACTACCCATAGAGAGCAAGCCATCGGATCTAACTACCCATAGAGAGCAAGCCATCGGATCTAACTACCCATAGAGAGCAAGCCATCGGATCTAACTACCCATAGAGAGCAAGCCATCGGATCTAACTACCGATAGAGAGCAAGCCATCGGATCTCACTACCCATAGAGAGCAAGCCATCGGATCTCATAACCCAGAAAAGGCTAGCCATCGGATCTCACTACCCATAGAGAGCAAGCCATCGGATCTCATAACCCAGAAAAGGCTAGCCATCGGATCTCACTACCCATAGAGAGCAAGCCATCGGATCTCACTACCCATAGAGAGCAAGCCATCGGATCTCATAACCCAGAAAAGGCTAGCCATCGGATCTAACTACCCATAGAGAGCAAGCCATCGAATTTCATAACCCAGAAAAGGCTAGCCATCGGATCTCACTACCATAGAGAGCAAGCCATCGAATCTCATAACCCAGAAAAGGCTAGCCATCGGATCTAACTACCTAGAAAAGACTAGCCATCGGATCTAACTACCCATAGAGAGCAAGCCATCGGATCTAACTACCCATAGAGAGCAAGCCATCGGATCTAACTACCCATAGAGAGCAAGCCATCGGATCTAACTACCCATAGAGAGCAAGCCATCGGATCTCACTACCCATAGAGAGCAAGCCATCGGATCTCACTACCCATAGAGAGCAAGCCATCGAATCTCATAACCCAGAAAAGGCTAGCCATCGGATCTAACTACCCATAGAGAGCAAGCCATCGAATTTCATAACCCAGGAAAGGCTAGCCATCGGATCTCACTACCCATAGAGAGCAAGCCATCGAATCTCATAACCCAGAAAAGGCTAGCCATCGGATCTAACTACCCATAGAGAGCAAGCCATCGGATCTCACTACCCATAGAGAGCAAGCCATCGGATCTCATAACCCAGAAAAGGCTAGCCATCGGATCTCACTACCCATAGAGAGCAAGCCATCGGATCTCACTACCCATAGAGAGCAAGCCATCGGATCTCATAACCCAGAAAAGGCTAGCCATCGGATCTCACTACCCATAGAGAGCAAGCCATCGGATCTCACTACCCATAGAGAGCAAGCCATCGGATCTCACTACACAGAAAAGGCTAGCCATCGGATCTCACTACCCATAGAGAGCAAGCCATCGGATCTCACTACCCATAGAGAGCAAGCCATCGGATCTCATAACCCAGAAAAGGCTAGCCATCGGATCTCACTACCCATAGAGAGCAAGCCATCGGATCTCATAACCCAGAAAAGGCTAGCCATCGGATCTAACTACCCATAGAGAGCAAGCCATCGGATCTCACTACCCATAGAGAGCAAGCCATCGGATCTCACTACCCATAGAGAGCAAGCCATCGGATCTCACTACACAGAAAAGGCTAGCCATCGGATCTCACTACCCATAGAGAGCAAGCCATCGGATCTCACTACACAGAAAAGGCTAGCCATCGGATCTCACTACCCATAGAGAGCAAGCCATCGGATCTCACTACACAGAAAAGGCTAGCCATCGGATCTCACTACCCATAGAGAGCAAGCCATCGGATCTCACTACCCACAGAGAGCGAGCCATCGGATCTCACTACCCATAGAGAGCAAGCCATCGGATCTCAGAACCCAGAAACGGCTAGCCATCGGATCTCACTACCCATAGAGAGCAAGCCATCGGATCTCACTACCCATAGAGAGCAAGCCATCGGATCTCATAACCCAGAAAAGGCTAGCCATCGGATCTCACTACCCATAGAGAGCAAGCCATCGGATCTCACTACCCATAGAGAGCAAGCCATCGGATCTCATAACCCAGAAAAGGCTAGCCATCGGATCTCACTACCCATAGAGAGCAAGCCATCGGATCTCACTACCCATAGAGAGCAAGCCATCGGATCTCATAACCCAGAAAAGGCTAGCCATCGGATCTCACTACCCATAGAGAGCAAGCCATCGGATCTCACTACCCATAGAGAGCAAGCCATCGGATCTCATAACCCAGAAAAGGCTAGCCATCGGATCTCACTACCCATAGAGAGCAAGCCATCGGATCTCACTACCCATAGAGAGCAAGCCATCGGATCTCATAACCCAGAAAGGCTAGCCATCGGATCTCACTACCCATAGAGAGCAAGCCATCGGATCTCACTACCCATAGAGAGCAAGCCATCGGATCTCACTACACAGAAAAGGCTAGCCATCGGATCTCACTACCCATAGAGAGCAAGCCATCGGATCTCACTACCCATAGAGAGCAAGCCATCGGATCTCATAACCCAGAAAAGGCTAGCCATCGGATCTCACTACCCATAGAGAGCAAGCCATCGGATCTCATACCCAGAAAAGGCTAGCCATCGGATCTCACTACCCATAGAGAGCAAGCCATCGGATCTCACTACCCATAGAGAGCAAGCCATCGGATCTCACTACCCATAGAGAGCAAGCCATCGGATCTCACTACACAGAAAAGGCTAGCCATCGGATCTCACTACCCATAGAGAGCAAGCCATCGGATCTCACTACACAGAAAAGGCTAGCCATCGGATCTCACTACCCATAGAGAGCAAGCCATCGGATCTCACTACCCATAAGAGCAAGCCATCGGATCTCAAGCTAGCCATCGGATCTCACTACCCATAGAGAGCAAGCCATCGGATCTCACTACCCATAGAGAGCAAGCCATCGGATCTCACTACCCATAGAGAGCAAGCCATCGGATCTCACTACCCATAGAGAGCAAGCCATCGGATCTCATAACCCAGAAAGGCTAGCCATCGGATCTCACTACCCATAGAGAGCAAGCCATCGGATCTCACTACCCATAGAGAGCAAGCCATCGGATCTCATACCCAGAAAAGGCTAGCCATCGGATCTCACTACCCATAGAGAGCAAGCCATCGGATCTAACTACCCATAGAGAGCAAGCCATCGGATCTAACTACCCATAGAGAGCAAGCCATCGGATCTCACTACCCATAGAGAGCAAGCCATCGGATCTCACTACCCATAGAGAGCAAGCCATCGGATCTCATAACCCAGAAAAGGCTAGCCATCGGATCTCACTACCCATAGAGAGCAAGCCATCGGATCTCACTACCCATAGAGAGCAAGCCATCGGATCTCATAACCCAGAAAAGGCTAGCCATCGGATCTCACTACCCATAGAGAGCAAGCCATCGGATCTCACTACCCATAGAGAGCAAGCCATCGGATCTCACTACCCAGAAAAGGCTAGCCATCGGATCTCACTACCCATAGAGAGCAAGCCATCGGATCTCACTACCCATAGAGAGCAAGCCATCGGATCTCATAACCCAGAAAAGGCTAGCCATCGGATCTCACTACCCATAGAGAGCAAGCCATCGGATCTCATAACCCAGAAAAGGCTAGCCATCGGATCTAACTACCCATAGAGAGCAAGCCATCGGATCTCACTACCCATAGAGAGCAAGCCATCGGATCTCATAACCCAGAAAAGGCTAGCCATCGGATCTAACTACCCATAGAGAGCAAGCCATCGAATTTCATAACCCAGAAAAGGCTAGCCATCGGATCTCACTACCCATAGAGAGCAAGCCATCGAATCTCATAACCCAGAAAAGGCTAGCCATCGGATCTAACTACCTAGAAAAGACTAGCCATCGGATCTAACTACCCATAGAGAGCAAGCCATCGGATCTAACTACCCATAGAGAGCAAGCCATCGGATCTAACTACCCATAGAGAGCAAGCCATCGGATCTAACTACCCATAGAGAGCAAGCCATCGGATCTAACTACCCATAGAGAGCAAGCCATCGGATCTCACTACCCATAGAGAGCAAGCCATCGGATCTCATAACCCAGAAAAGGCTAGCCATCGGATCTCACTACCCATAGAGAGCAAGCCATCGGATCTCATAACCCAGAAAAGGCTAGCCATCGGATCTCACTACCCATAGAGAGCAAGCCATCGGATCTCACTACCCATAGAGAGCAAGCCATCGGATCTCATAACCCAGAAAAGGCTAGCCATCGGATCTAACTACCCATAGAGAGCAAGCCATCGAATTTCATAACCCAGAAAAGGCTAGCCATCGGATCTCACTACCCATAGAGAGCAAGCCATCGAATCTCATAACCCAGAAAAGGCTAGCCATCGGATCTAACTACCTAGAAAAGACTAGCCATCGGATCTAACTACCCATAGAGAGCAAGCCATCGGATCTAACTACCCATAGAGAGCAAGCCATCGGATCTAACTACCCATAGAGAGCAAGCCATCGGATCTAACTACCCATAGAGAGCAAGCCATCGGATCTCACTACCCATAGAGAGCAAGCCATCGGATCTCACTACCCATAGAGAGCAAGCCATCGAATCTCATAACCCAGAAAAGGCTAGCCATCGGATCTAACTACCCATAGAGAGCAAGCCATCGAATCTCATAACCCAGGAAAGGCTAGCCATCGGATCTCACTACCCATAGAGAGCAAGCCATCGAATCTCATAACCCAGAAAAGGCTAGCCATCGGATCTAACTACCCATAGAGAGCAAGCCATCGGATCTCACTACCCATAGAGAGCAAGCCATCGGATCTCATAACCCAGAAAAGGCTAGCCATTGGATCTCACTACCCATAGAGAGCAAGCCATCGGATCTCACTACCCATAGAGAGCAAGCCATCGGATCTCATAACCCAGAAAAGGCTAGCCATCGGATCTCACTACCCATAGAGAGCAAGCCATCGGATCTCACTACCCATAGAGAGCAAGCCATCGGATCTCACTACACAGAAAAGGCTAGCCATCGGATCTCACTACCCATAGAGAGCAAGCCATCGGATCTCACTACCCATAGAGAGCAAGCCATCGGATCTCATAACCCAGAAAAGGCTAGCCATCGGATCTCACTACCCATAGAGAGCAAGCCATCGGATCTCATAACCCAGAAAAGGCTAGCCATCGGATCTAACTACCCATAGAGAGCAAGCCATCGGATCTCACTACCCATAGAGAGCAAGCCATCGGATCTTACTACCCATAGAGAGCAAGCCATCGGATCCCACTACACAGAAAAGGCTAGCCATAGGATCTCACTACCCATAGAGAGCAAGCCATCGGATCTCACTACACAGAAAAGGCTAGCCATCGGATCTCACTACCCATAGAGAGCAAGCCATCGGATCTCACTACACAGAAAAGGCTAGCCATCGGATCTCACTACCCATAGAGAGCAAGCCATCGGATCTCACTACCCACAGAGAGCGAGCCATCGGATCTCACTACCCATAGAGAGCAAGCCATCGGATCTCAGAACCCAGAAACGGCTAGCCATCGGATCTCACTACCCATAGAGAGCAAGCCATCGGATCTCACTACCCATAGAGAGCAAGCCATCGGATCTCATAACCCAGAAAGGCTAGCCATTGGATCTCACTACCCATAGAGAGCAAGCCATCGGATCTCACTACCCATAGAGAGCAAGCCATCGGATCTCATAACCCAGAAAAGGCTAGCCATCGGATCTCACTACCCATAGAGAGCAAGCCATCGGATCTCACTACCCATAGAGAGCAAGCCATCGGATCTCATACCCAAAAAAGGCTAGCCATCGGATCTCACTACCCATAGAGAGCAAGCCATCGGATCTCACTACCCATAGAGAGCAAGCCATCGGATCTCATAACCCAGAAAAGGCTAGCCATCGGATCTCACTACCCATAGAGAGCAAGCCATCGGATCTCATAACCCAAAAAGGCTAGCCATCGGATCTAACTACCCATAGAGAGCAAGCCATCGGATCTCACTACCCATAGAGAGCAAGCCATCGGATCTCACTACCCATAGAGAGCAAGCCATCGGATCTCACTACCCAGAAAAGGCTAGCCATCGGATCTCATAACCCAGAAAAGGCTAGCCATCGGATCTAACTACCTAGAAAAGACTAGCCATCGGATCTAACTACCCATAGAGAGCAAGCCATCGGATCTACTACCCATAGAAAGCAAGCCATCGGATCTAACTACCCATAGAGAGCAAGCCATCGGATCTAACTACCCATAGAGAGCAAGCCATCGGATCTAACTACCCATAGAGAGCAAGCCATCGGATCTCACTACCCATAGAGAGCAAGCCATCGGATCTCATAACCCAAAAAGGCTAGCCATCGGATCTCACTACCCATAGAGAGCAAGCCATCGGATCTCACTACCCATAGAGAGCAAGCCATCGGATCTCATAACCCAGAAAAGGCTAGCCATCGGATCTAACTACCCATAGAGAGCAAGCCATCGAATTTCATAACCCAGAAAAGGCTAGCCATCGGATCTCACTACCCATAGAGAGCAAGCCATCGAATCTCTAACCCAGAAAAGGCTAGCCATCGGATCTAACTACCTAGAAAAGACTAGCCATCGGATCTAACTACCCATAGAGAGCAAGCCATCGGATCTCACTACCCATAGAGAGCAAGCCATCGGATCTCACTACCCATAGAGAGCAAGCCATCGGATCTCACTACCCAGAAAAGGCTAGCCATCGGATCTCACTACCCATAGAGAGCAAGCCATCGGATCTCACTACCCATAGAGAGCAAGCCATCGGATCTCATAACCCAGAAAAGGCTAGCCATCGGATCTCACTACCCATAGAGAGCAAGCCATCGGATCTCACTACCCATAGAGAGCAAGCCATCGGATCTCACTACCCAGAAAAGGCTAGCCATCGGATCTCACTACCCATAGAGAGCAAGCCATCGGATCTCACTACCCATAGAGAGCAAGCCATCGGATCTCATAACCCAGAAAAGGCTAGCCATCGGATCTCACTACCCATAGAGAGCAAGCCATCGGATCTCATAACCCAGAAAAGGCTAGCCATCGGATCTACTACCCATAGAGAGCAAGCCATCGGATCTCACTACCCATAGAGAGCAAGCCATCGGATCTCACTACCCATAGAGAGCAAGCCATCGGATCTCACTACACAGAAAAGGCTAGCCATCGGATCTCACTACCCATAGAGAGCAAGCCATCGGATCTCATAACCCAGAAAAGGCTAGCCATCGGATCTCACTACCCATAGAGAGCAAGCCATCGGATCTCATAACCCAGAAAAGCTAGCCATCGGATCTAACTACCTAGAAAAGACTAGCCATCGGATCTAACTACCCATAGAGAGCAAGCCATCGGATCTCACTACCCATAGAGAGCAAGCCATCGGATCTCACTACCCAGAAAAGGCTAGCCATCGGATCTCACTACCCATAGAGAGCAAGCCATCGGATCTCACTACCCAGAAAAGGCTAGCCATCGGATCTCACTACCCATAGAGAGCAAGCCATCGGATCTCACTACCCATAGAGAGCAAGCCATCGGATCTCACTACCCATAGAGAGCAAGCCATCGGATCTCATAACCCAGAAAAGGCTAGCCATCGGATCTCACTACCCATAGAGAGCAAGCCATCGGATCTCACTACCCATAGAGAGCAAGCCATCGGATCTCATAACCCAGAAAAGGCTAGCCATCGGATCTCACTACCCATAGAGAGCAAGCCATCGGATCTCACTACCCATAGAGAGCAAGCCATCGGATCTCACTACACAGAAAAGGCTAGCCATCGGATCTCACTACCCATAGAGAGCAAGCCATCGGATCTCACTACCCATAGAGAGCAAGCCATCGGATCTCATAACCCAGAAAAGCTAGCCATCGGATCTCACTACCCATAGAGAGCAAGCCATCGGATCTCATACCCAGAAAAGCTAGCCATCGGATCTAACTACCCATAGAGAGCAAGCCATCGGATCTCACTACCCATAGAGAGCAAGCCATCGGATCTCACTACCCATAGAGAGCAAGCCATCGGATCTCACTACCCAGAGAAGCAAGCCATCGGATCTCACTACCCATAAAGCAAGCCATCGGATCTCACTACCCAGAAAAGCTAGCCATCGGATCTCACTACCCATAGAGAGCAAGCCATCGGATCTCACTACCCAGAGAGAGCAAGCCATCGGATCTCACTACCCATAGAGAGCAAGCCATCGGATCTCATAACCCAGAAAGGCTAGCCATCGGATCTCACTACCCATAGAGAGCAAGCCATCGGATCTCACTACCCATAGAGAGCAAGCCATCGGATCTCATAACCCAGAAAAGGCTAGCCATCGGATCTCACTACCCATAGAGAGCAAGCCATCGGATCTCATAACCCAGAAAAGGCTAGCCATCGGATCTCACTACCCATAGAGAGCAAGCCATCGGATCTCACTAACCCAGAAAGCTAGCCATCGGATCTCACTACCCAGAAAAGGCTAGCCATCGGATCTCACTACCCATAGAGAGCAAGCCATCGGATCTCATACCCATAAAGAGCAAGCCATCGGATCTCACTACCCATAGAGAGCAAGCCATCGGATCTCACTACCCAGAAAAGGCTAGCCATCGGATCTCACTACCCATAGAGAGCAAGCCATCGGATCTCACTACCCATAGAGAGCAAGCCATCGGATCTCATAACCCAGAAAAGGCTAGCCATCGGATCTCACTACCCATAGAGAGCAAGCCATCGGATCTCACTACCCATAGAGAGCAAGCCATCGGATCTCACTACCCAGAAAAGGCTAGCCATCGGATCTCACTACCCATAGAGAGCAAGCCATCGGATCTCACTACCCATAGAGAGCAAGCCATCGGATCTCATACCCATAAAAGGCAAGCCATCGGATCTCACTACCCATAGAGAGCAAGCCATCGGATCTCACTACCCATAGAAGCAAGCCATCGGATCTACTACCCATAGAGAGCAAGCCATCGGATCTCACTACCCATAGAGAGCAAGCCATCGGATCTCACTACCCATAGAGAGCAAGCCATCGGATCTCACTACCCAGAAAAGGCTAGCCATCGGATCTCACTACCCATAGAGAGCAAGCCATCGGATCTCATAACCCAGAAAAGGCTAGCCATCGGATCTCACTACCCATAGAGAGCAAGCCATCGGATCTCACTACCCATAGAGAGCAAGCCATCGGATCTCATAACCCAGAAAAGGCTAGCCATCGGATCTAACTACCCATAGAGAGCAAGCCATCGGATCTCACTACCCAGAGAGCAAGCCATCGGATCTCACTACCCAGAAAAGGCTAGCCATCGGATCTCACTACCCATAGAGAGCAAGCCATCGGATCTCACTACCCAGAAAAGCTAGCCATCGGATCTCACTACCCATAGAGAGCAAGCCATCGGATCTCACTACCCCAGAGAGCAAGCCATCGGATCTCACTACCCATAGAGAGCAAGCCATCGGATCTCACTAACCCAGAAAAGGCTAGCCATCGGATCTCACTACCCATAGAGAGCAAGCCATCGGATCTCACTACCCATAGAGAGCAAGCCATCGGATCTCATAACCCAGAAAAGGCTAGCCATCGGATCTCACTACCCATAGAGAGCAAGCCATCGGATCTCACTACCCATAGAGAGCAAGCCATCGGATCTCACTACACAGAAAAGGCTAGCCATCGGATCTCACTACCCATAGAGAGCAAGCCATCGGATCTCACTACCCATAGAGAGCAAGCCATCGGATCTCATAACCCAGAAAAGGCTAGCCATCGGATCTCACTACCCATAGAGAGCAAGCCATCGGATCTCATAACCCAGAAAAGGCTAGCCATCGGATCTAACTACCCATAGAGAGCAAGCCATCGGATCTCACTACCCATAGAGAGCAAGCCATCGGATCTCACTACCCATAGAGAGCAAGCCATCGGATCTCACTACACAGAAAAGGCTAGCCATCGGATCTCACTACCCATAGAGAGCAAGCCATCGGATCTCACTACCCAGAAAAGGCTAGCCATCGGATCTCACTACCCATAGAGAGCAAGCCATCGGATCTCACTACACAGAAAAGGCTAGCCATCGGATCTCACTACCCATAGAGAGCAAGCCATCGGATCTCACTACCCATAGAGAGCTAGCCATCGGATCTCACTACCCATAGAGAGCAAGCCATCGGATCTCACTACCCATAGAGAGCAAGCCATCGGATCTCACTAACCCAGAAAAGGCTAGCCATCGGATCTCACTACCCATAGAGAGCAAGCCATCGGATCTCACTACCCATAGAGAGCAAGCCATCGGATCTCACTACCCAGAAAGGCTAGCCATCGGATCTCACTACCCATAGAGAGCAAGCCATCGGATCTCACTACCCATAGAGAGCAAGCCATCGGATCTCATACCCAGAAAAGGCTAGCCATCGGATCTCACTACCCATAGAGAGCAAGCCATCGGATCTCACTACCCATAAGGCTAGCCATCGGATCTCACTACCCATAGAAGCAAGCCATCGGATCTCACTACCCATAGAGAGCAAGCCATCGGATCTCATAACCCAGAAAAGGCTAGCCATCGGATCTCACTACCCATAGAGAGCAAGCCATCGGATCTCACTACCCATAGAAGCAAGCCATCGGATCTCACTACCCATAGAGAGCAAGCCATCGGATCTCACTACCCAGAGAGCAAGCCATCGGATCTCACTACCCATAGAGAGCAAGCCATCGGATCTCACTACCCATAAAGAGCTAGCCATCGGATCTCATAACCCAGAAAAAGGCTAGCCATCGGATCTCACTACCCATAAAGAGCTAGCCATCGGATCTCACTACCCATAGAGAGCAAGCCATCGGATCTCACTACCCATAAAGCAAGCCATCGGATCTCACTACCCATAGAGAGCAAGCCATCGGATCTCACTACCCATAGAGAGCAAGCCATCGGATCTCACTACCCATAGAGAGCAAGCCATCGGATCTCACTACCCATAGAGAGCAGCCATCGGATCTCATAACCCAGAAAAGGCTAGCCATCGGATCTCACTACCCATAGAGAGCAAGCCATCGGATCTCATACCCAGAAAAGGCTAGCCATCGGATCTCACTACCCATAGAGAGCAAGCCATCGGATCTCACTACCCATAGAGAGCAAGCCATCGGATCTCATAACCCAGAAAGGCTAGCCATCGGATCTCACTACCCATAGAGAGCAAGCCATCGGATCTCATAACCCAGAAAGGCTAGCCATCGGATCTCACTACCCATAGAGAGCAAGCCATCGGATCTCATAACCCAGAAAGGCAAGCCATCGGATCTAACTACCTAGAAAGAGCTAGCCATCGGATCTCACTACCCATAGAGAGCAAGCCATCGGATCTCACTACCCATAGAGAGCAAGCCATCGGATCTCACTACCCATAGAGAGCAAGCCATCGGATCTCACTAACCCAGAAAGGCTAGCCATCGGATCTCACTACCCATAGAGAGCAAGCCATCGGATCTCACTACCCATAGAGAGCAAGCCATCGGATCTCATAACCCAGAAAAGGCTAGCCATCGGATCTCACTACCCATAGAGAGCAAGCCATCGGATCTCACTACCCATAGAGAGCAAGCCATCGGATCTCACTACCCGAAAAGGCTAGCCATCGGATCTCACTACCCATAGAGAGCAAGCCATCGGATCTCACTACCCATAGAGAGCAAGCCATCGGATCTCATAACCCAGAAAAGGCTAGCCATCGGATCTCACTACCCATAGAGAGCAAGCCATCGGATCTCACTAACCAGAAAGAGCTAGCCATCGGATCTAACTACCCATAGAGAGCAAGCCATCGGATCTCACTACCCATAGAGAGCAAGCCATCGGATCTCACTACCCATAGAGAGCAAGCCATCGGATCTCACTACCCAGAAAAGGCTAGCCATCGGATCTCACTACCCATAGAGAGCAAGCCATCGGATCTCATAACCCAGAAAAGGCTAGCCATCGGATCTCACTACCCATAGAGAGCAAGCCATCGGATCTCACTACCCAGAAAAGGCTAGCCATCGGATCTCACTACCCATAGAGAGCAAGCCATCGGATCTCACTACCCATAGAGAGCAAGCCATCGGATCTCACTACCCATAGAGAGCAAGCCATCGGATCTCACTACCCATAGAGAGCAAGCCATCGGATCTCACTACCCATAGAGAGCAAGCCATCGGATCTCACTACCCAGAAAGGCTAGCCATCGGATCTCACTACCCATAGAGAGCAAGCCATCGGATCTCACTACCCAGAAAGGCTAGCCATCGGATCTCACTACTACCATAGAGAGCAAGCCATCGGATCTCACTACACAGAAAAGCTAGCCATCGGATCTCACTACCCATAGAGAGCAAGCCATCGGATCTCACTACCCACAGAGAGCAAGCCATCGGATCTCACTACCCATAGAGAGCAAGCCATCGGATCTCAGACCCAGAAAGGCTAGCCATCGGATCTCACTACCCATAGAGAGCAAGCCATCGGATCTCACTACCCATAGAGAGCAAGCCATCGGATCTCATAACCCAGAAAAGGCTAGCCATCGGATCTCACTACCCATAGAGAGCAAGCCATCGGATCTCACTACCCATAGAGAGCAAGCCATCGGATCTCACTACCCAGAAAAGGCTAGCCATCGGATCTCACTACCCATAGAGAGCAAGCCATCGGATCTCACTACCCATAGAGAGCAAGCCATCGGATCTCATACCCATAAAAGGCTAGCCATCGGATCTCACTACCCATAGAGAGCAAGCCATCGGATCTCATACCCATAAAGGCTAGCCATCGGATCTCACTACCCATAGAGAGCAAGCCATCGGATCTCACTACCCATAGAGAGCAAGCCATCGGATCTCATAACCCATAAAGGCTAGCCATCGGATCTCACTACCCATAGAGAGCAAGCCATCGGATCTCACTACCCATAGAGAGCAAGCCATCGGATCTCACTACCCATAGAGAGCAAGCCATCGGATCTCACTACCCATAGAGAGCAAGCCATCGGATCTCACTACCCATAGAGAGCAAGCCATCGGATCTCACTACCCAGAGAAGCTAGCCATCGGATCTCACTACCCAGAAAAGGCTAGCCATCGGATCTCACTACCCAGAAAAGCAGCCATCGGATCTCACTACCCATAGAGAGCAAGCCATCGGATCTCACTACCCATAGAGAGCAAGCCATCGGATCTACTACCCATAGAGAGCAAGCCATCGGATCTCACTACCCATAGAAGCAGCCATCGGATCTCACTACCCATAGAGAGCAAGCCATCGGATCTCACTACCCATAGAGAGCAAGCCATCGGATCTCATAACCCAGAAAAGGCTAGCCATCGGATCTCACTACCCATAGAGAGCAAGCCATCGGATCTCATAACCAAAAGGCTAGCCATCGGATCTCACTACCCATAGAGAGCAAGCCATCGGATCTCACTACCCATAGAGAGCAAGCCATCGGATCTCATAACCCAGAAAGGCTAGCCATCGGATCTCACTACCCATAGAGAGCAAGCCATCGGATCTCATAACCCATAAAGGCTAGCCATCGGATCTCACTACCCATAGAGAGCAAGCCATCGGATCTCATAACCCAGAAAAGGCTAGCCATCGGATCTCACTACCCATAAAGCTAGCCATCGGATCTCACTACCCATAGAGAGCAAGCCATCGGATCTCACTACCCAGAGAGCAAGCCATCGGATCTCACTACCCATAGAGAGCAAGCCATCGGATCTCACTACCCAGAAAAGCTAGCCATCGGATCTCACTACCCATAGAGAGCAGCCATCGGATCTCACTACCCATAGAGAGCAAGCCATCGGATCTCATAACCCAGAAAAGGCTAGCCATCGGATCTCACTACCCATAGAGAGCAAGCCATCGGATCTCACTACCCATAGAGAGCAAGCCATCGGATCTCACTACCCAAAAAGGCTAGCCATCGGATCTCACTACCCATAGAGAGCAAGCCATCGGATCTCACTACCCATAGAGAGCAAGCCATCGGATCTCATACCCAGAAAAGGCTAGCCATCGGATCTCACTACCCATAGAGAGCAAGCCATCGGATCTCATAACCCAGAAAAGGCTAGCCATCGGATCTCACTACCCATAGAGAGCAAGCCATCGGATCTCACTACCCATAGAGAGCAAGCCATCGGATCTCACTACTACCCATAGAGAGCAAGCCATCGGATCTAACACTACACAGAAAAGGCAAGCCATCGGATCTCACTACCCATAGAGAGCAAGCCATCGGATCTCACTACCCAGAAAAGGCTAGCCATCGGATCTCACTACCCATAGAGAGCAAGCCATCGGATCTCACTACACAGAAAGGCTAGCCATCGGATCTCACTACCCATAGAGAGCAAGCCATCGGATCTCAACTACCCATAGAGAGCTAGCCATCGGATCTCACTACCCATAGAGAGCAAGCCATCGGATCTCATAACCCAGAAAAGGCTAGCCATCGGATCTCACTACCCATAGAGAGCAAGCCATCGGATCTCACTACCCATAGAGAGCAAGCCATCGGATCTCATAACCCAGAAAGGCTAGCCATCGGATCTCACTACCCATAGAGAGCAAGCCATCGGATCTCACTACCCATAGAGAGCAAGCCATCGGATCTCACTACCCAGAAAAGGCTAGCCATCGGATCTCACTACCCATAGAGAGCAAGCCATCGGATCTCATACCCAGAAAAGCTAGCCATCGGATCTAACTACCTAGAAAAGGCTAGCCATCGGATCTCACTACCCATAGAGAGCAAGCCATCGGATCTCACTACCCACAGAGAGCAAGCCATCGGATCTCACTACCCATAGAGAGCAAGCCATCGGATCTCATAACCCAAAAGGCTAGCCATCGGATCTCACTACCCATAGAGAGCAAGCCATCGGATCTCACTACCCATAGAGAGCAAGCCATCGGATCTCATAACCCAGAAAGGCTAGCCATCGGATCTCACTACCCATAGAGAGCAAGCCATCGGATCTCACTACCCATAGAGAGCAAGCCATCGGATCTCACTACCCAGAAAGGCTAGCCATCGGATCTCACTACCCATAGAGAGCAAGCCATCGGATCTCACTACCCATAGAGAGCAAGCCATCGGATCTCATAACCCAGAAAAGGCTAGCCATCGGATCTCACTACCCATAGAGAGCAAGCCATCGGATCTCATAACCCAGAAAAGGCTAGCCATCGGATCTCACTACCCATAGAGAGCAAGCCATCGGATCTCACTACCCATAGAGAGCAAGCCATCGGATCTCACTACCCATAGAGAGCAAGCCATCGGATCTCACTACCCAGAAAAGGCTAGCCATCGGATCTCACTACCCATAGAGAGCAAGCCATCGGATCTCACTACCCAGAAAAGGCTAGCCATCGGATCTCACTACCCATAGAGAGCAAGCCATCGGATCTCACTACCCAGAAAAGCTAGCCATCGGATCTCACTACCCATAGAGAGCAAGCCATCGGATCTCACTACCCATAGAGAGCAAGCCATCGGATCTCACTACCCATAGAGAGCAAGCCATCGGATCTCAGAACCCAGAAAAGGCTAGCCATCGGATCTCACTACCCATAGAGAGCAAGCCATCGGATCTCACTACCCATAGAGAGCAAGCCATCGGATCTCATAACCCAGAAAAGGCTAGCCATCGGATCTCACTACCCATAGAGAGCAAGCCATCGGATCTCACTACCCATAGAGAGCAAGCCATCGGATCTCATAACCCAGAAAAGGCTAGCCATCGGATCTCACTACCCATAGAGAGCAAGCCATCGGATCTCACTACCCATAGAGAGCAAGCCATCGGATCTCATAACCCAGAAAAGGCTAGCCATCGGATCTCACTACCCATAGAGAGCAAGCCATCGGATCTCACTAACCCATAAAAGCTAGCCATCGGATCTCACTACCCATAAAGAGCAAGCCATCGGATCTCACTACCCATAGAGAGCAAGCCATCGGATCTCATAACCCAGAAAAGGCTAGCCATCGGATCTCACTACCCATAGAGAGCAAGCCATCGGATCTCACTACCCATAAAAGGCTAGCCATCGGATCTCACTACTACCCATAAGAGCAAGCCATCGGATCTCACTACCCATAGAGAGCAAGCCATCGGATCTCACTACCCATAGAGAGCAAGCCATCGGATCTCACTACCCAGAAAAGGCTAGCCATCGGATCTCACTACCCAGAAGGCTAGCCATCGGATCTCTACTACCCAGAAAAGCTAGCCATCGGATCTCACTACCCATAGAGAGCAAGCCATCGGATCTCACTACCCATAGAGAGCAAGCCATCGGATCTCACTACCCATAGAGAGCAAGCCATCGGATCTCACTACCCATAGAGAGCAAGCCATCGGATCTCACTACCCATAGAGAGCAAGCCATCGGATCTCACTACCCATAGAGAGCAAGCCATCGGATCTCATAACCCAGAAAAGGCTAGCCATCGGATCTAACTACCCATAGAGAGCAAGCCATCGGATCTCACTACCCATAGAGAGCAAGCCATCGGATCTCATAACCAGAAAGCTAGCCATCGGATCTCACTACCCATAGAGAGCAAGCCATCGGATCTCATACCCAGAAAAGGCTAGCCATCGGATCTCACTACCCATAGAGAGCAAGCCATCGAATCTCATAACCCAGAAAAGGCTAGCCATCGGATCTCACTACCCAGAAAAGACTAGCCATCGGATCTCACTACCCATAGAGAGCAAGCCATCGGATCTCACTACCCATAGAGAGCAAGCCATCGGATCTCACTACCCATAGAGAGCAAGCCATCGGATCTCACTACCCAGAAAGGCTAGCCATCGGATCTCACTACCCATAGAGAGCAAGCCATCGGATCTCACTACCCATAGAGAGCAAGCCATCGGATCTCATAACCCAGAAAAGGCTAGCCATCGGATCTCACTACCCATAGAGAGCAAGCCATCGGATCTCACTACCCATAGAGAGCAAGCCATCGGATCTCACTACCAGAAAAGGCTAGCCATCGGATCTCACTACCCATAGAGAGCAAGCCATCGGATCTCACTACCCATAGAGAGCAAGCCATCGGATCTCATAACCCAGAAAAGGCTAGCCATCGGATCTCACTACCCATAGAGAGCAAGCCATCGGATCTCATAACCCAGAAAAGGCTAGCCATCGGATCTAACTACCCATAGAGAGCAAGCCATCGGATCTCACTACCCATAGAGAGCAAGCCATCGGATCTCACTACCCATAGAGAGCAAGCCATCGGATCTCACTACCCAGAAAAGGCTAGCCATCGGATCTCACTACCCATAGAGAGCAAGCCATCGGATCTCACTACCCAGAAAAGGCTAGCCATCGGATCTCACTACCCATAGAGAGCAAGCCATCGGATCTCACTACACAGAAAAGGCTAGCCATCGGATCTCACTACCCATAGAGAGCAAGCCATCGGATCTCACTACCCATAGAGAGCGAGCCATCGGATCTCACTACCCATAGAGAGCAAGCCATCGGATCTCAGAACCCAGAAACGGCTAGCCATCGGATCTCACTACCCATAGAGAGCAAGCCATCGGATCTCACTACCCATAGAGAGCAAGCCATCGGATCTCATAACCCAGAAAGGCTAGCCATCGGATCTCACTACCCATAGAGAGCAAGCCATCGGATCTCACTACCCATAGAGAGCAAGCCATCGGATCTCATAACCCAGAAAAGGCTAGCCATCGGATCTCACTACCCATAGAGAGCAAGCCATCGGATCTCACTACCCATAGAGAGCAAGCCATCGGATCTCACTACACAGAAAAGGCTAGCCATCGGATCTCACTACCCATAGAGAGCAAGCCATCGGATCTCACTACCCATAGAGAGCAAGCCATCGGATCTCATAACCCAGAAAAGGCTAGCCATCGGATCTCACTACCCATAGAGAGCAAGCCATCGGATCTCATAACCCAAAAAAGGCTAGCCATCGGATCTCACTACCCATAGAGAGCAAGCCATCGGATCTCACTACCCATAGAGAGCAAGCCATCGGATCTCATAACCCAGAAAAGGCTAGCCATCGGATCTAACTACCCATAGAGAGCAAGCCATCGAATCTCATAACCCAGAAAAGGCTAGCCATCGGATCTCACTACCCATAGAGAGCAAGCCATCGGATCTCATAACCCAGAAAAGGCTAGCCATCGGATCTAACTACCTAGAAAAGCTAGCCATCGGATCTAACTACCCATAGAGAGCAAGCCATCGGATCTAACTACCCATAGAGAGCAAGCCATCGGATCTAACTACCCATAGAGAGCAAGCCATCGGATCTCACTACCCATAGAGAGCAAGCCATCGGATCTCACTACCCATAGAGAGCAAGCCATCGGATCTCACTACCCATAGAGAGCAAGCCATCGAATCTCATAACCCAGAAAAGGCTAGCCATCGGATCTAACTACCCATAGAGAGCAAGCCATCGGATCTCATAACCCAGAAAAGGCTAGCCATCGGATCTCACTACCCATAGAGAGCAAGCCATCGGATCTCATACCCAGAAAGGCTAGCCATCGGATCTCACTACCCAGAAAAGGCTAGCCATCGGATCTAACTACCCATAGAGAGCAAGCCATCGAATTTCATAACCCAGAAAAGGCTAGCCATCGGATCTCACTACCCATAGAGAGCAAGCCATCGGATCTCATACCCAGAAAGGCTAGCCATCGGATCTACTACCTAGAAAAGACTAGCCATCGGATCTAACTACCCATAGAGAGCAAGCCATCGGATCTCACTACCCATAGAGAGCAAGCCATCGGATCTCACTACCCAGAAAAGGCTAGCCATCGGATCTCACTACCCAGAGAGCAAGCCATCGGATCTCACTACCCAGAAAAGGCTAGCCATCGGATCTCACTACCATAGAGAGCAAGCCATCGGATCTCACTACCCACAGAGAGCGAGCCATCGGATCTCACTACCCATAGAGAGCAAGCCATCGGATCTCATAACCCAGAAAAGCTAGCCATCGGATCTCACTACCCATAGAGAGCAAGCCATCGGATCTCACTACCCATAGAGAGCAAGCCATCGGATCTCATAACCCAGAAAAGGCTAGCCATCGGATCTCACTACCCATAGAGAGCAAGCCATCGGATCTCACTACCCATAGAGAGCAAGCCATCGGATCTCATAACCCAGAAAGGCTAGCCATCGGATCTCACTACCCATAGAGAGCAAGCCATCGGATCTCACTACCCATAGAGAGCAAGCCATCGGATCTCACTACCCAGAAAAGGCTAGCCATCGGATCTCACTACCCATAGAGAGCAAGCCATCGGATCTCACTACACAGAAAAGGCTAGCCATCGGATCTCACTACCCATAGAGAGCAAGCCATCGGATCTCACTACAAGAAAAGGCTAGCCATCGGATCTCACTACCCATAAGAGCAAGCCATCGGATCTCACTACCCACAGAGAGCGAGCCATCGGATCTCACTACCCATAGAGAGCAAGCCATCGGATCTCAGAACCCAGAACGGCTAGCCATCGGATCTCACTACCCATAGAGAGCAAGCCATCGGATCTCACTACCCATAGAGAGCAAGCCATCGGATCTCATAACCCAGAAAAGGCTAGCCATCGGATCTCACTACCCATAGAGAGCAAGCCATCGGA
Organism: Megaustenia siamemsis; assembly: GCA_032433765.1. Lineage (NCBI taxonomy): Eukaryota > Metazoa > Mollusca > Gastropoda > Stylommatophora > Ariophantidae > Megaustenia > Megaustenia siamemsis. The sequence continues at coordinate 30,822,507 of JAVIAB010000160.1, read as the reverse complement.
TCTCACTACCCATAGAGAGCAAGCCATCGGATCTCATAACCCAGAAAAGGCTAGCCATCGGATCTCACTACCCATAGAGAGCAAGCCATCGGATCTCACTACCCATAGAGAGCAAGCCATCGGATCTCACTACCCATAGAGAGCAAGCCATCGGATCTCACTACCCATAGAGAGCAAGCCATCGGATCTCATAACCCAGAAAAGGCTAGCCATCGGATCTCACTACCCATAGAGAGCAAGCCATCGGATCTCACTACCCATAGAGAGCAAGCCATCGGATCTCACTACCCAGAAAAGGCAAGCCATCGGATCTCACTACCCACCCATAGAGAGCAATAACCGCTATCGGATCTCACTAACAGAAAAGGCTAAGCCATCGGATCTCACTACCCATAGAGAGCAAGCCATCGGATCTCACTACAAGAAAAGGCTAGCCATCGGATCTCACTACCCATAGAGAGCAAGCCATCGGATCTCACTACCCATAGAGAGCAAGCCATCGGATCTCACTACCCATAGAGAGCAAGCCATCGGATCTCATAACCCAGAAAAGGCTAGCCATCGGATCTCACTACCCATAGAGAGCAAGCCATCGGATCTCACTACCCATAGAGAGCAAGCCATCGGATCTCATACCCAGAAAAGGCTAGCCATCGGATCTCACTACCCATAGAGAGCAAGCCATCGGATCTCACTACCCATAGAGAGCAAGCCATCGGATCTCATAACCCAGAAAAGGCTAGCCATCGGATCTCACTACCCATAGAGAGCAAGCCATCGGATCTCATAACCCAGAAAGGCTAGCCATCGGATCTCACTACCCATAGAGAGCAAGCCATCGGATCTCATACCCAGAAGGCTAGCCATCGGATCTAACTACCCAGAAAGACTAGCCATCGGATCTAACTACCCATAGAGAGCAAGCCATCGGATCTCACTACCCATAGAGAGCAAGCCATCGGATCTCACTACCCATAGAGAGCAAGCCATCGGATCTCAATACCCAGAAAGCTAGCCATCGGATCTCACTACCCATAGAGAGCAAGCCATCGGATCTCACTACCCATAGAGAGCAAGCCATCGGATCTCATAACCCAGAAAAGGCTAGCCATCGGATCTCACTACCCATAGAGAGCAAGCCATCGGATCTCACTACCCATAGAGAGCAAGCCATCGGATCTCACTACCCAGAGGGCTAGCCATCGGATCTCACTACCCATAGAGAGCAAGCCATCGGATCTCACTACCCATAGAGAGCAAGCCATCGGATCTCATAACCCAGAAAAGGCTAGCCATCGGATCTCACTACCCATAGAGAGCAAGCCATCGGATCTCATAACCCAGAAAAGGCTAGCCATCGGATCTAACTACCCATAGAGAGCAAGCCATCGGATCTCACTACCCATAGAGAGCAAGCCATCGGATCTCACTACCCATAGAGAGCAAGCCATCGGATCTCACTACCCAGAAAGGCTAGCCATCGGATCTCACTACCCATAGAGAGCAAGCCATCGGATCTCACTACCCAGAAAAGGCTAGCCATCGGATCTCACTACCCATAGAGAGCAAGCCATCGGATCTCACTACCCCAGAGAGCAAGCCATCGGATCTCACTACCCAGAAAAGGCTAGCCATCGGATCTCACTACCCATAGAGAGCAAGCCATCGGATCTCACTACCCATAGAGAGCAAGCCATCGGATCTCATAACCCAGAAAAGGCTAGCCATCGGATCTCACTACCCATAGAGAGCAAGCCATCGGATCTCACTACCCATAGAGAGCAAGCCATCGGATCTCATAACCCAGAAAAGGCTAGCCATCGGATCTCACTACCCATAGAGAGCAAGCCATCGGATCTCACTACCCATAGAGAGCAAGCCATCGGATCTCACTACACAGAAAAGGCTAGCCATCGGATCTCACTACCCATAGAGAGCAAGCCATCGGATCTCACTACCCATAGAGAGCAAGCCATCGGATCTCATAACCCAGAAAAGGCTAGCCATCGGATCTCACTACCCATAGAGAGCAAGCCATCGGATCTCATAACCCAGAAAAGCTAGCCATCGGATCTCACTACCCATAGAGAGCAAGCCATCGGATCTCACTACCCATAGAGAGCAAGCCATCGGATCTCATAACCAGAAAAGGCTAGCCATCGGATCTCACTACCCATAGAGAGCAAGCCATCGGATCTCACTACCCATAGAGAGCAAGCCATCGGATCTCATAACCCAGAAAAGGCTAGCCATCGGATCTCACTACCCATAGAGAGCAAGCCATCGGATCTCACTACCCATAGAGAGCAAGCCATCGGATCTCACTACCCAGAAAAGGCTAGCCATCGGATCTCACTACCCATAGAGAGCAAGCCATCGGATCTCACTACACATAGAAAGCTAGCCATCGGATCTCACTACCCATAAGAGCAAGCCATCGGATCTCACTACCATAGAAGCAAGCCATCGGATCTCACTACCCATAGAGAGCAAGCCATCGGATCTCACTAACCACAGAGAGCTAGCCATCGGATCTCACTACCCATAGAGAGCAAGCCATCGGATCTCATAACCCAGAAAAGGCTAGCCATCGGATCTCACTACCCATAGAGAGCAAGCCATCGGATCTCACTACCCATAGAGAGCAAGCCATCGGATCTCATAACCCAGAAAAGGCTAGCCATCGGATCTCACTACCCATAGAGAGCAAGCCATCGGATCTCACTACCCATAGAGAGCAAGCCATCGGATCTCATAACCCAGAAAAGGCTAGCCATCGGATCTCACTACCCATAGAGAGCAAGCCATCGGATCTCACTACCCATAGAGAGCAAGCCATCGGATCTAACTACCATAGAGAGCAAGCCATCGGATCTCACTACCCATAGAGAGCAAGCCATCGGATCTCACTACCCATAGAGAGCAGCCATCGGATCTCATAACCCTAAAAGGCTAGCCATCGGATCTCACTACCCATAGAGAGCAAGCCATCGGATCTCATAACCCAGAAAAGGCTAGCCATCGGATCTCACTACCCATAGAGAGCAAGCCATCGGATCTCACTACCCATAGAGAGCAAGCCATCGGATCTCATAACCCAGAAAGGCTAGCCATCGGATCTCACTACCCATAGAGAGCAAGCCATCGGATCTCACTACCATAGAGAGCAAGCCATCGGATCTCACTACCCAGAAAAGGCTAGCCATCGGATCTCACTACCCATAGAGAGCAAGCCATCGGATCTCACTACCCATAGAGAGCAAGCCATCGGATCTCATAACCCAGAAAAGGCTAGCCATCGGATCTCACTACCCATAGAGAGCAAGCCATCGGATCTCACTACCCATAGAGAGCAAGCCATCGGATCTCATACCCAGAAAAGGCTAGCCATCGGATCTCACTACCCATAGAGAGCAAGCCATCGGATCTCATAACCCAGAAAAGGCTAGCCATCGGATCTCACTACCCATAGAGAGCAAGCCATCGGATCTCACTACCCATAGAGAGCAAGCCATCGGATCTCACTACCCAGAAAAGGCTAGCCATCGGATCTCACTACCCATAGAGAGCAAGCCATCGGATCTCACTACCCATAGAGAGCAAGCCATCGGATCTCATAACCCAGAAAGGCTAGCCATCGGATCTAACTACCCATAGAGAGCAAGCCATCGGATCTCACTACCCATAGAGAGCAAGCCATCGGATCTCATAACCCAGAAAGGCTAGCCATCGGATCTCACTACCCATAGAGAGCAAGCCATCGGATCTCATAACCCAGAAAAGGCTAGCCATCGGATCTCACTACCCATAGAGAGCAAGCCATCGATCTCATAACCAGAAAAGGCTAGCCATCGGATCTCACTACCCAGAAAAGACTAGCCATCGGATCTCTACCCATAGAGAGCAAGCCATCGGATCTACTACCCATAGAGAGCAAGCCATCGGATCTAACTACCCATAGAGAGCAAGCCATCGGATCTACTACCCATAGAGAGCAAGCCATCGGATCTCACTACCCATAGAGAGCAAGCCATCGGATCTCACTACCCATAGAGAGCAAGCCATCGGATCTCACTAACCAGAAAGCTAGCCATCGGATCTCACTACCCATAGAGAGCAAGCCATCGGATCTCATAACCCAGAAAAGGCTAGCCATCGGATCTCACTACCCATAGAGAGCAAGCCATCGGATCTCACTACCCATAGAGAGCAAGCCATCGGATCTCATAACCCAGAAAGGCTAGCCATCGGATCTCACTACCCATAGAGAGCAAGCCATCGGATCTCATACCCAGAAAGGCTAGCCATCGGATCTCACTACCCATAGAGAGCAAGCCATCGAATCTCATAACCCAGAAAAGGCTAGCCATCGGATCTCACTACCCATAGAGAGCAAGCCATCGGATCTCACTACCCATAGAGAGCAAGCCATCGGATCTCATAACCCAGAAAAGGCTAGCCATCGGATCTCACTACCCATAGAGAGCAAGCCATCGGATCTCACTACCCATAGAGAGCAAGCCATCGGATCTCATACCCAGAAAGGCTAGCCATCGGATCTCACTACCCATAGAGAGCAAGCCATCGGATCTCACTACCCATAGAGAGCAAGCCATCGGATCTCAACACCAGAAAGGCTAGCCATCGGATCTCACTACCCATAGAGAGCAAGCCATCGGATCTCACTACCCATAGAGAGCAAGCCATCGGATCTCATACCCCAGAAAAGGCTAGCCATCGGATCTCACTACCCATAGAGAGCAAGCCATCGGATCTCATAACCCAGAAAAGGCTAGCCATCGGATCTCACTACCCATAGAGAGCAAGCCATCGGATCTCACTACCCATAGAGAGCAAGCCATCGGATCTCACTACCCATAGAGAGCAAGCCATCGGATCTCACTAACCCAGAAAAGGCTAGCCATCGGATCTCACTACCCATAGAGAGCAAGCCATCGGATCTCACTACCCAGAAAAGGCTAGCCATCGGATCTCACTACCCATAGAGAGCAAGCCATCGGATCTCACTACCCAGAAAGGCTAGCCATCGGATCTCACTACCCATAGAGAGCAAGCCATCGGATCTCATAACCCAGAAAGGCTAGCCATCGGATCTCACTACCCATAGAGAGCAAGCCATCGGATCTCACTACCCATAGAGAGCAAGCCATCGGATCTCACTACCCATAGAGAGCAAGCCATCGGATCTCACTACACAGAAAAGGCTAGCCATCGGATCTCACTACCCATAGAGAGCAAGCCATCGGATCTCACTACCCAGAAAAGGCTAGCCATCGGATCTCACTACCCATAGAGAGCAAGCCATCGGATCTCACTACACCCAGAAAAGGCTAGCCATCGGATCTCACTACCCATAAGAGCAAGCCATCGGATCTCACTACCCATAGAGAGCAAGCCATCGGATCTCATAACCCAGAAAAGCTAGCCATCGGATCTCACTACCCATAGAGAGCAAGCCATCGGATCTCACTACCCATAGAGAGCAAGCCATCGGATCTCATAACCCAGAAAAGGCTAGCCATCGGATCTCACTACCCATAGAGAGCAAGCCATCGGATCTCACTACCCATAGAGAGCAAGCCATCGGATCTCATAACCCAGAAAAGGCTAGCCATCGGATCTCACTACCCATAGAGAGCAAGCCATCGGATCTCACTACCCATAGAGAGCAAGCCATCGGATCTCACTACCCAGAAAAGCTAGCCATCGGATCTCACTACCCATAGAGAGCAAGCCATCGGATCTCACTACCCATAGAGAGCAAGCCATCGGATCTCATAACCCAGAAGGCTAGCCATCGGATCTCACTACCCATAGAGAGCAAGCCATCGGATCTCATAACCAAAGAGCTAGCCATCGGATCTAACTACCCATAGAGAGCAAGCCATCGGATCTCACTACCCATAGAGAGCAAGCCATCGGATCTCATAACCCAGAAAAGGCTAGCCATCGGATCTCACTACCCATAGAGAGCAAGCCATCGGATCTCACTACACCAGAAAAGGCTAGCCATCGGATCTCACTACCCATAAAGAGCAAGCCATCGGATCTCACTACCCATAGAAGCAAGCCATCGGATCTCACTACCCATAGAGAGCAAGCCATCGGATCTCATACCCATAAAGGCTAGCCATCGGATCTCACTACCCATAGAGAGCAAGCCATCGGATCTCACTACCCATAGAGAGCAAGCCATCGGATCTCTAACCAGAAAGGCTAGCCATCGGATCTCACTACCCATAGAGAGCAAGCCATCGGATCTCACTACCCATAGAGAGCAAGCCATCGGATCTCATAACCCAGAAAAGGCTAGCCATCGGATCTCACTACCCATAGAGAGCAAGCCATCGGATCTCACTACCCATAAGGCAAGCCATCGGATCTCACTACCCAGAAGGCTAGCCATCGGATCTCACTACCCATAGAGCAAGCCATCGGATCTCACTACCCAGAAAAGGCTAGCCATCGGATCTCACTACCCATAAGAGCAAGCCATCGGATCTCACTACAAGAAAAGGCTAGCCATCGGATCTCACTACCCATAGAGAGCAAGCCATCGGATCTCACTACCCATAGAGAGCAAGCCATCGGATCTCACTACCCATAGAGAGCAAGCCATCGGATCTCAACCCAGAAAAGGCTAGCCATCGGATCTCACTACCCATAGAGAGCAAGCCATCGGATCTCACTACCCAGAGAGCAAGCCATCGGATCTCATAACCCAGAAAGGCTAGCCATCGGATCTCACTACCCATAGAGAGCAAGCCATCGGATCTCACTACCCATAGAGAGCAAGCCATCGGATCTCATAACCCAGAAAAGGCTAGCCATCGGATCTCACTACCCATAGAGAGCAAGCCATCGGATCTAACTACCCATAGAGAGCAAGCCATCGGATCTAACTACCCATAGAGAGCAAGCCATCGGATCTCACTACCCATAGAGAGCAAGCCATCGGATCTCACTACCCATAGAGAGCAAGCCATCGGATCTCATAACCCAGAAAAGGCTAGCCATCGGATCTCACTACCCATAGAGAGCAAGCCATCGGATCTCATAACCCAGAAAAGGCTAGCCATCGGATCTCACTACCCATAGAGAGCAAGCCATCGGATCTCACTACCCATAGAGAGCAAGCCATCGGATCTCATAACCCAGAAAGGCTAGCCATCGGATCTCACTACCCATAGAGAGCAAGCCATCGGATCTCACTACCCATAGAGAGCAAGCCATCGGATCTCACTACCCAGAAAAGCTAGCCATCGGATCTCACTACCCATAGAGAGCAAGCCATCGGATCTCACTACCCATAGAGAGCAAGCCATCGGATCTCATAACCCAGAAAAGGCTAGCCATCGGATCTAACTACCCATAGAGAGCAAGCCATCGGATCTCACTACCCATAGAGAGCAAGCCATCGGATCTCATAACCCAGAAAAGGCTAGCCATCGGATCTAACTACCCATAGAGAGCAAGCCATCGAATTTCATAACCCAGAAAAGGCTAGCCATCGGATCTCACTACCCATAGAGAGCAAGCCATCGAATCTCATAACCCAGAAAAGGCTAGCCATCGGATCTAACTACCTAGAAAAGACTAGCCATCGGATCTAACTACCCATAGAGAGCAAGCCATCGGATCTAACTACCCATAGAGAGCAAGCCATCGGATCTCACTACCCATAGAGAGCAAGCCATCGGATCTAACTACCCATAGAGAGCAAGCCATCGGATCTAACTACCCATAGAGAGCAAGCCATCGGATCTCACTACCCATAGAGAGCAAGCCATCGGATCTCATAACCCAGAAAGGCTAGCCATCGGATCTCACTACCCATAGAGAGCAAGCCATCGGATCTCATAACCCAGAAAAGGCTAGCCATCGGATCTCACTACCCATAGAGAGCAAGCCATCGGATCTCACTACCCATAGAGAGCAAGCCATCGGATCTCATAACCCAGAAAAGGCTAGCCATCGGATCTAACTACCCATAGAGAGCAAGCCATCGAATCTCATAACCCAGAAAGGCTAGCCATCGGATCTCACTACCCATAGAGAGCAAGCCATCGATCTCATAACCCAGAAAAGGCTAGCCATCGGATCTAACTACCTAGAAAGACTAGCCATCGGATCTAACTACCCATAGAGAGCAAGCCATCGGATCTAACTACCCATAGAGAGCAAGCCATCGGATCTAACTACCCATAGAGAGCAAGCCATCGGATCTAACTACCCATAGAGAGCAAGCCATCGGATCTCACTACCCATAGAGAGCAAGCCATCGGATCTCACTACCCATAGAGAGCAAGCCATCGAATCTCATAACCCAGAAAAGGCTAGCCATCGGATCTAACTACCCATAGAGAGCAAGCCATCGAATTTCATAACCCAGGAAAGGCTAGCCATCGGATCTCACTACCCATAGAGAGCAAGCCATCGAATCTCATAACCCAGAAAGGCTAGCCATCGGATCTAACTACCCATAGAGAGCAAGCCATCGGATCTCACTACCCATAGAGAGCAAGCCATCGGATCTCATACCCAGAAAAGGCTAGCCATCGGATCTCACTACCCATAGAGAGCAAGCCATCGGATCTCACTACCCATAGAGAGCAAGCCATCGGATCTCATAACCCAGAAAAGGCTAGCCATCGGATCTCACTACCCATAGAGAGCAAGCCATCGGATCTCACTACCCATAGAGAGCAAGCCATCGGATCTCACTACACAGAAAAGGCTAGCCATCGGATCTCACTACCCATAGAGAGCAAGCCATCGGATCTCACTACCCATAGAGAGCAAGCCATCGGATCTCATAACCCAGAAAAGGCTAGCCATCGGATCTCACTACCCATAGAGAGCAAGCCATCGGATCTCATAACCCAGAAAAGGCTAGCCATCGGATCTAACTACCCATAGAGAGCAAGCCATCGGATCTCACTACCCATAGAGAGCAAGCCATCGGATCTCACTACCCATAGAGAGCAAGCCATCGGATCCACTACACAGAAAAGGCTAGCCATCGGATCTCACTACCCATAGAGAGCAAGCCATCGGATCTCACTACACAGAAAAGGCTAGCCATCGGATCTCACTACCCATAGAGAGCAAGCCATCGGATCTCACTACACAGAAAAGGCTAGCCATCGGATCTCACTACCCATAGAGAGCAAGCCATCGGATCTCACTACCCACAGAGAGCGAGCCATCGGATCTCACTACCCATAGAGAGCAAGCCATCGGATCTCAGAACCCAGAAAGGCTAGCCATCGGATCTCACTACCCATAGAGAGCAAGCCATCGGATCTCACTACCCATAGAGAGCAAGCCATCGGATCTCATAACCCAGAAAAGGCTAGCCATTGGATCTCACTACCCATAGAGAGCAAGCCATCGGATCTCACTACCCATAGAGAGCAAGCCATCGGATCTCATAACCCAGAAAAGGCTAGCCATCGGATCTCACTACCCATAGAGAGCAAGCCATCGGATCTCACTACCCATAGAGAGCAAGCCATCGGATCTCACTACCCAGAAAAGGCTAGCCATCGGATCTCACTACCCATAGAGAGCAAGCCATCGGATCTCACTACCCATAGAGAGCAAGCCATCGGATCTCATAACCCAGAAAAGGCTAGCCATCGGATCTCACTACCCATAGAGAGCAAGCCATCGGATCTCATAACCCAGAAAAGGCTAGCCATCGGATCTAACTACCCATAGAGAGCAAGCCATCGGATCTCATAACCAGAAAAGGCTAGCCATCGGATCTCACTACCCATAGAGAGCAAGCCATCGATCTCATAACCCAGAAAAGGCTAGCCATCGGATCTAACTACCTAGAAAAGACTAGCCATCGGATCTAACTACCCATAGAGAGCAAGCCATCGGATCTAACTACCCATAGAGAGCAAGCCATCGGATCTCACTACCCATAGAGAGCAAGCCATCGGATCTAACTACCCATAGAGAGCAAGCCATCGGATCTAACTACCCATAGAGAGCAAGCCATCGGATCTCACTACCCATAGAGAGCAAGCCATCGGATCTCATAACCCAGAAAAGGCTAGCCATCGGATCTCACTACCCATAGAGAGCAAGCCATCGGATCTCATAACCCAGAAAAGGCTAGCCATCGGATCTCACTACCCATAGAGAGCAAGCCATCGGATCTCACTACCCATAGAGAGCAAGCCATCGGATCTCATAACCAGAAAAGCTAGCCATCGGATCTACTACCCATAGAGAGCAAGCCATCGAATCTCATAACCCAGAAAAGGCTAGCCATCGGATCTCACTACCCATAGAGAGCAAGCCATCGAATCTCATAACCAGAAAAGGCTAGCCATCGGATCTAACTACCTAGAAAAGACTAGCCATCGGATCTAACTACCCATAGAGAGCAAGCCATCGGATCTCACTACCCATAGAGAGCAAGCCATCGGATCTCACTACCCATAGAGAGCAAGCCATCGGATCTAACTACCCATAGAGAGCAAGCCATCGGATCTCACTACCCATAGAGAGCAAGCCATCGGATCTCACTACCCATAGAGAGCAAGCCATCGGATCTCACTACCCATAGAGAGCAAGCCATCGGATCTCATAACCCAGAAAAGGCTAGCCATCGGATCTCACTACCCATAGAGAGCAAGCCATCGGATCTCACTACCCATAGAGAGCAAGCCATCGGATCTCATAACCCAGAAAAGGCTAGCCATCGGATCTCACTACCCATAGAGAGCAAGCCATCGGATCTCACTACCCATAGAGAGCAAGCCATCGGATCTCATAACCCAGAAAAGGCTAGCCATCGGATCTCACTACCCATAGAGAGCAAGCCATCGGATCTCACTACCCATAGAGAGCAAGCCATCGGATCTCATACCAGAAAAGGCTAGCCATCGGATCTAACTACCCATAGAGAGCAAGCCATCGATTTCATAACCCAGAAAAGGCTAGCCATCGGATCTCACTACCCATAGAGAGCAAGCCATCGATCTCATAACCCAGAAAAGGCTAGCCATCGGATCTAACTACCTAGAAAAGCTAGCCATCGGATCTAACTACCCATAGAGAGCAAGCCATCGGATCTCACTACCCATAGAGAGCAAGCCATCGGATCTCACTACCCATAGAGAGCAAGCCATCGGATCTCACTACCCATAGAGAGCAAGCCATCGGATCTCACTACCCATAGAGAGCAAGCCATCGGATCTCACTACCCATAGAGAGCAAGCCATCGGATCTCATAACCCAGAAAAGGCTAGCCATCGGATCTCACTACCCATAGAGAGCAAGCCATCGGATCTCATAACCCAGAAAAGGCTAGCCATCGGATCTCACTACCCATAGAGAGCAAGCCATCGGATCTCACTACCCATAGAGAGCAAGCCATCGGATCTCATAACCAGAAAAGGCTAGCCATCGGATCAACTACCCATAGAGAGCAAGCCATCGGATCTCATAACCCAGAAAAGGCTAGCCATCGGATCTCACTACCCATAGAGAGCAAGCCATCGGATCTCACTACCCATAAGAGCAAGCCATCGGATCTCACTACCCATAGAGAGCAAGCCATCGGATCTCACTACCCATAGAGAGCAAGCCATCGGATCTCACTACCCATAGAGAGCAAGCCATCGGATCTCATAACCCAGAAAAGGCTAGCCATCGGATCTCACTACCCATAGAGAGCAAGCCATCGGATCTCACTACCCATAGAGAGCAAGCCATCGGATCTCATAACCCAGAAAAGGCTAGCCATCGGATCTCACTACCCATAGAGAGCAAGCCATCGGATCTCACTACCCATAGAGAGCAAGCCATCGGATCTCATAACCCAGAAAGCTAGCCATCGGATCTCACTACCCATAGAGAGCAAGCCATCGGATCTCATAACCCAGAAAGGCTAGCCATCGGATCTCAACCCATAGAGAGCAAGCCATCGGATCTCACTACCCAGAAAAGCAAGCCATCGGATCTCACTACATAGAGAGCAAGCCATCGGATCTCACTACCCAGAGAAGGCTAGCCATCGGATCTAACTACCCATAGAGAGCAAGCCATCGGATCTCACTACCCATAGAGAGCAAGCCATCGGATCTAACTACCATAGAGAGCAAGCCATCGGATCTCACTACCCATAGAGAGCAAGCCATCGGATCTCACTACCCATAGAGAGCAAGCCATCGGATCTCAAAACCAAGAAAAGGCTAGCCATCGGATCTCACTACCCATAGAGAGCAAGCCATCGGATCTCATAACCAGAAAAGGCTAGCCATCGGATCTCACTACCCATAGAGAGCAAGCCATCGGATCTCACTACCCAAGAGAGCAAGCCATCGGATCTCATAACCCAGAAAGGCTAGCCATCGGATCTAACTACCCATAGAGAGCAAGCCATCGAATTTCATAACCCAGAAAAGGCTAGCCATCGGATCTCACTACCAATAGAGAGCAAGCCATCGAATCTCATAACCCAGAAAAGGCTAGCCATCGGATCTAACTACCATAGAGAGCAAGCCATCGGATCTCACTACCCATAGAGAGCAAGCCATCGGATCTCATAACCCAGAAAAGGCTAGCCATCGGATCTCACTACCCATAGAGAGCAAGCCATCGGATCTCACTACCCATAGAGAGCAAGCCATCGGATCTCATAACCCAGAAAAGGCTAGCCATCGGATCTCACTACCCATAGAGAGCAAGCCATCGGATCTCACTACCCATAGAGAGCAAGCCATCGGATCTCACTACACAGAAAGGCTAGCCATCGGATCTCACTACCCATAGAGAGCAAGCCATCGGATCTCACTACCCATAGAGAGCAAGCCATCGGATCTCATAACCAGAAAAGGCTAGCCATCGGATCTCACTACCCATAGAGAGCAAGCCATCGGATCTCATAACCCAGAAAAGGCTAGCCATCGGATCTAACTACCCATAGAGAGCAAGCCATCGGATCTCACTACCCATAGAGAGCAAGCCATCGGATCTCACTACCCATAGAGAGCAAGCCATCGGATCCACTACACAGAAAAGGCTAGCCATCGGATCTCACTACCCATAGAGAGCAAGCCATCGGATCTCACTACACAGAAAAGGCTAGCCATCGGATCTCACTACCCATAGAGAGCAAGCCATCGGATCTCACTACCCACAGAAAAGGCTAGCCATCGGATCTCACTACCCATAGAGAGCAAGCCATCGGATCTCATAACCCAGAAAAGGCTAGCCATCGGATCTCACTACCCATAGAGAGCAAGCCATCGGATCTCACTACCCATAGAGAGCAAGCCATCGGATCTCACTACCCATAGAGAGCAAGCCATCGGATCTCACTACCCAGAAAGGCTAGCCATCGGATCTCACTACCCATAGAGAGCAAGCCATCGGATCTCACTACACAGAAAAGGCTAGCCATCGGATCTCACTACCCATAGAGAGCAAGCCATCGGATCTCACTACACAGAAAAGGCTAGCCATCGGATCTCACTACCCACAGAGAGCAAGCCATCGGATCTCACTACCCATAGAGAGCAAGCCATCGGATCTCAGAACCCAGAAAAGGCTAGCCATCGGATCTCACTACCCATAGAGAGCAAGCCATCGGATCTCACTACCCATAGAGAGCAAGCCATCGGATCTCATAACCAGAAAAGGCTAGCCATGGATCTCACTACCCATAGAGAGCAAGCCATCGGATCTCACTACCCATAGAGAGCAAGCCATCGGATCTCATAACCCAGAAAAGGCTAGCCATCGGATCTCACTACCCATAGAGAGCAAGCCATCGGATCTCACTACCCATAGAGAGCAAGCCATCGGATCTCACTACCCAGAAAAGGCTAGCCATCGGATCTCACTACCCATAGAGAGCAAGCCATCGGATCTCACTACCCATAGAGAGCAAGCCATCGGATCTCATACCCAGAAAAGGCTAGCCATCGGATCTCACTACCCATAGAGAGCAAGCCATCGGATCTCATACAAAAAGGCTAGCCATCGGATCTACTACCCATAGAGAGCAAGCCATCGGATCTCACTACCCATAGAGAGCAAGCCATCGGATCTCATAACCCAGAAAAGGCTAGCCATCGGATCTCACTACCCATAGAGAGCAAGCCATCGGATCTCACTACCCAGAAGAGGAGCAAGCCATCGGATCTCACTACCCATAAAGAGCTAGCCATCGGATCTCACTACCCATAGAGAGCAAGCCATCGGATCTCACTACCCATAGAGAGCAAGCCATCGGATCTCATAACCAGAAAGGCTAGCCATCGGATCTCACTACCCATAGAGAGCAAGCCATCGGATCTCACTACCCATAGAGAGCAAGCCATCGGATCTCAACCCAGAAAAGGCTAGCCATCGGATCTCACTACCCATAGAGCAAGCCATCGGATCTCACTACCCATAGAGAGCAAGCCATCGGATCTCATAACCCAGAAAAGGCTAGCCATCGGATCTCACTACCCATAGAGAGCAAGCCATCGGATCTCACTACCCATAGAGAGCAAGCCATCGGATCTCACTACCCAGAAAAGGCTAGCCATCGGATCTCACTACCCATAGAGAGCAAGCCATCGGATCTCATAACCCAGAAAAGGCTAGCCATCGGATCTCACTACCCATAGAGAGCAAGCCATCGGATCTCACTACCCATAGAGAGCAAGCCATCGGATCTCACTACCCAGAAAGGCTAGCCATCGGATCTCACTACCCATAGAGAGCAAGCCATCGGATCTCACTACCCATAGAGAGCAAGCCATCGGATCTCACTACCCATAGAGAGCAAGCCATCGGATCTCATACCCAGAAAAGGCTAGCCATCGGATCTCACTACCCATAGAGAGCAAGCCATCGGATCTCACTACCCATAGAGAGCAAGCCATCGGATCTCATAACCCAGAAAAGGCTAGCCATCGGATCTCACTACCCATAGAGAGCAAGCCATCGGATCTCACTACCCATAGAGAGCAAGCCATCGGATCTCATAACCCAGAAAAGGCTAGCCATCGGATCTCACTACCCATAGAGAGCAAGCCATCGGATCTCACTACCCATAGAGAGCAAGCCATCGGATCTCACTACCCATAAGAGCTAGCCATCGGATCTCACTACCCATAGAGAGCAAGCCATCGGATCTCACTACCCATAGAGAGCAAGCCATCGGATCTCATACCCAGAAAAGGCTAGCCATCGGATCTCACTACCCATAGAGAGCAAGCCATCGGATCTCATAACCCAGAAAGGCTAGCCATCGGATCTCACTACCCATAGAGAGCAAGCCATCGGATCTCACTACCCATAGAGAGCAAGCCATCGGATCTCATAACCAGAAAAGGCTAGCCATCGGATCTCACTACCCATAGAGAGCAAGCCATCGGATCTCACTACCCATAGAGAGCAAGCCATCGGATCTCACTACCCAGAAAAGGCTAGCCATCGGATCTCACTACCCATAGAGAGCAAGCCATCGGATCTCACTACCCATAGAGAGCAAGCCATCGGATCTCATAACCCAGAAAAGGCTAGCCATCGGATCTAACTACCCATAGAGAGCAAGCCATCGGATCTCACTACCCATAGAGAGCAAGCCATCGGATCTCATAACCAGAAAAGGCTAGCCATCGGATCTCACTACCCATAGAGAGCAAGCCATCGGATCTCATAACCCAGAAAAGGCTAGCCATCGGATCTCACTACCCATAGAGAGCAAGCCATCGGATCTCATACCCAGAAAAGGCTAGCCATCGGATCTCACTACCCAGAAAAGACTAGCCATCGGATCTAACTACCCATAGAGAGCAAGCCATCGGATCTAACTACCCATAGAGAGCAAGCCATCGGATCTCACTACCCATAGAGAGCAAGCCATCGGATCTCATACCCAGAAAAGGCTAGCCATCGGATCTCACTACCCATAGAGAGCAAGCCATCGGATCTCATAACCAGAAAAGGCTAGCCATCGGATCTCACTACCCATAGAGAGCAAGCCATCGGATCTCATAACCCAGAAAAGGCTAGCCATCGGATCTCACTACCCATAGAGAGCAAGCCATCGGATCTCACTACCCATAGAGAGCAAGCCATCGGATCTCACTACCCAGAAAAGGCTAGCCATCGGATCTCACTACCCATAGAGAGCAAGCCATCGGATCTCACTACCCATAGAGAGCAAGCCATCGGATCTCATAACCCAGAAAAGGCTAGCCATCGGATCTCACTACCCATAGAGAGCAAGCCATCGGATCTCATAACCCAGAAAAGGCTAGCCATCGGATCTAACTACCCATAGAGAGCAAGCCATCGGATCTCACTACCCATAGAGAGCAAGCCATCGGATCTCACTACCCATAGAGAGCAAGCCATCGGATCCACTACACAGAAAAGGCTAGCCATCGGATCTCACTACCCATAGAAAGCAAGCCATCGGATCTCACTACCCAGAAAGGCTAGCCATCGGATCTCACTACCCATAGAGAGCAAGCCATCGGATCTCACTACCCAGAAAAGGCTAGCCATCGGATCTCACTACCCATAGAGAGCAAGCCATCGGATCTCATAACCCAGAAAAGGCTAGCCATCGGATCTCACTACCCATAGAGAGCAAGCCATCGGATCTCACTACCCATAGAGAGCAAGCCATCGGATCTCACTACCCATAGAGAGCAAGCCATCGGATCCCACTACACAGAAAAGGCTAGCCATCGGATCTCACTACCCATAGAGAGCAAGCCATCGGATCTCACTACACAGAAAAGGCTAGCCATCGGATCTCACTACCCATAGAGAGCAAGCCATCGGATCTCACTACACAGAAAAGGCTAGCCATCGGATCTCACTACCCATAGAGAGCAAGCCATCGGATCTCACTACCCATAGAGAGCAAGCCATCGGATCTCATAACCCAGAAAGGCTAGCCATCGGATCTCACTACCCATAGAGAGCAAGCCATCGGATCTCACTACCCATAGAGAGCAAGCCATCGGATCTCATAACCCAGAAAAGGCTAGCCATCGGATCTCACTACCCATAGAGAGCAAGCCATCGGATCTCACTACCCATAGAGAGCAAGCCATCGGATCTCATAACCCAGAAAAGGCTAGCCATCGGATCTCACTACCCATAGAGAGCAAGCCATCGGATCTCACTACCCATAGAGAGCAAGCCATCGGATCTCACTACACCAGAAAAGGCTAGCCATCGGATCTCACTACCCATAGAGAGCAAGCCATCGGATCTCACTACCCATAGAGAGCAAGCCATCGGATCTCATAACCCAGAAAAGGCTAGCCATCGGATCTCACTACCCATAGAGAGCAAGCCATCGGATCTCATAACCCAAAAAGGCTAGCCATCGGATCTAACTACCCATAGAGAGCAAGCCATCGGATCTCACTACCCATAGAGAGCAAGCCATCGGATCTCATAACCCAGAAAAGGCTAGCCATCGGATCTCACTACCCATAGAGAGCAAGCCATCGGATCTCACTACCCAGAAAAGGCTAGCCATCGGATCTCACTACCCATAAAGAGCAAGCCATCGGATCTCACTACCCACAGAGAGCGAGCCATCGGATCTCACTACCCATAGAGAGCAAGCCATCGGATCTCATAACCCAGAAAAGGCTAGCCATCGGATCTCACTACCCATAGAGAGCAAGCCATCGGATCTCACTACCCATAGAGAGCTAGCCATCGGATCTCATAACCCAGAAAAGGCTAGCCATCGGATCTCACTACCCATAGAGAGCAAGCCATCGGATCTCACTACCCATAGAGAGCAAGCCATCGGATCTCATAACCCAGAAAAGGCTAGCCATCGGATCTCACTACCCATAGAGAGCAAGCCATCGGATCTCACTACCCATAGAGAGCAAGCCATCGGATCTCACTACACAGAAAAGGCTAGCCATCGGATCTCACTACCCATAGAGAGCAAGCCATCGGATCTCATAACCCAGAAAAGGCTAGCCATCGGATCTCACTACCCATAGAGAGCAAGCCATCGGATCTCACTACCCATAGAGAGCAAGCCATCGGATCTCACTACCCAGAAAAGGCTAGCCATCGGATCTCACTACCCATAGAGAGCAAGCCATCGGATCTCACTACCCACAGAGAGCGAGCCATCGGATCTCACTACCCATAGAGAGCAAGCCATCGGATCTCATAACCCAGAAACGGCTAGCCATCGGATCTCACTACCCATAGAGAGCAAGCCATCGGATCTCACTACCCATAGAGAGCAAGCCATCGGATCTCATAACCCAGAAAAGGCTAGCCATCGGATCTCACTACCCATAGAGAGCAAGCCATCGGATCTCACTACCCATAGAGAGCAAGCCATCGGATCTCATAACCAGAAAAGGCTAGCCATCGGATCTCACTACCCATAGAGAGCAAGCCATCGGATCTAACTACCCATAGAGAGCAAGCCATCGGATCTAACTACCCATAGAGAGCAAGCCATCGGATCTCACTACCCATAGAGAGCAAGCCATCGGATCTAACTACCCATAGAGAGCAAGCCATCGGATCTCATAACCCAGAAAAGGCTAGCCATCGGATCTCACTACCCATAGAGAGCAAGCCATCGGATCTCATAACCCAGAAAAGGCTAGCCATCGGATCTCACTACCCATAGAGAGCAAGCCATCGGATCTCACTACCCATAGAGAGCAAGCCATCGGATCTCATAACCCAGAAAAGGCTAGCCATCGGATCTCACTACCCATAGAGAGCAAGCCATCGGATCTCACTACCCATAGAGAGCAAGCCATCGGATCTCACTACACAGAAAAGGCTAGCCATCGGATCTCACTACCCATAGAGAGCAAGCCATCGGATCTCACTACCCATAGAGAGCAAGCCATCGGATCTCATAACCCAGAAAAGGCTAGCCATCGGATCTAACTACCCATAGAGAGCAAGCCATCGGATCTCACTACCCATAGAGAGCAAGCCATCGGATCTCATAACCCAGAAAAGGCTAGCCATCGGATCTAACTACCCATAGAGAGCAAGCCATCGAATTCATAACCCAGAAAAGGCTAGCCATCGGATCTCACTACCCATAGAGAGCAAGCCATCGAATCTCATAACCCAGAAAAGGCTAGCCATCGGATCTAACTACCTAGAAAAGACTAGCCATCGGATCTAACTACCCATAGAGAGCAAGCCATCGGATCTAACTACCCATAGAGAGCAAGCCATCGGATCTCACTACCCATAGAGAGCAAGCCATCGGATCTAACTACCCATAGAGAGCAAGCCATCGGATCTAACTACCCATAGAGAGCAAGCCATCGGATCTCACTACCCATAGAGAGCAAGCCATCGGATCTCATAACCCAGAAAAGGCTAGCCATCGGATCTCACTACCCATAGAGAGCAAGCCATCGGATCTCATAACCCAGAAAAGGCTAGCCATCGGATCTCACTACCCATAGAGAGCAAGCCATCGGATCTCACTACCCATAGAGAGCAAGCCATCGGATCTCATAACCCAGAAAAGGCTAGCCATCGGATCTAACTACCCATAGAGAGCAAGCCATCGAATTTCATAACCCAGAAAAGGCTAGCCATCGGATCTCACTACCCATAGAGAGCAAGCCATCGAATCTCATAACCCAGAAAAGGCTAGCCATCGGATCTAACTACCTAGAAAAGACTAGCCATCGGATCTAACTACCCATAGAGAGCAAGCCATCGGATCTAACTACCCATAGAGAGCAAGCCATCGGATCTAACTACCCATAGAGAGCAAGCCATCGGATCTCACTACCCATAGAGAGCAAGCCATCGGATCTCACTACCCATAGAGAGCAAGCCATCGGATCTCACTACCCATAGAGAGCAAGCCATCGGAATCTCATAACCCAGAAAGGCTAGCCATCGGATCTAACTACCCATAGAGAGCAAGCCATCGAATCTCATAACCCAGAAAGGCTAGCCATCGGATCTCACTACCCATAGAGAGCAAGCCATCGAATCTCATAACCCAGAAAAGGCTAGCCATCGGATCTAACTACCCATAGAGAGCAAGCCATCGGATCTCACTACCCATAGAGAGCAAGCCATCGGATCTCATAACCCAGAAAAGGCTAGCCATCGGATCTCACTACCCATAGAGAGCAAGCCATCGGATCTCACTACCCATAGAGAGCAAGCCATCGGATCTCATAACCCAGAAAAGGCTAGCCATCGGATCTCACTACCCATAGAGAGCAAGCCATCGGATCTCACTACCCATAGAGAGCAAGCCATCGGATCTCACTACACAGAAAAGGCTAGCCATCGGATCTCACTACCCATAGAGAGCAAGCCATCGGATCTCACTACCCATAGAGAGCAAGCCATCGGATCTCATAACCCAGAAAAGGCTAGCCATCGGATCTCACTACCCATAGAGAGCAAGCCATCGGATCTCATAACCCAGAAAAGGCTAGCCATCGGATCTAACTACCCATAGAGAGCAAGCCATCGGATCTCACTACCCATAGAGAGCAAGCCATCGGATCTCACTACCCATAGAGAGCAAGCCATCGGATCTCACTACACAGAAAAGGCTAGCCATCGGATCTCACTACCCATAGAGAGCAAGCCATCGGATCTCACTACCCAGAAAAGGCTAGCCATCGGATCTCACTACCC
The DNA here is from genome assembly GCA_032433765.1 of Megaustenia siamemsis. NCBI lineage: Eukaryota > Metazoa > Mollusca > Gastropoda > Stylommatophora > Ariophantidae > Megaustenia > Megaustenia siamemsis. Next base: position 30,801,819 of record JAVIAB010000160.1, on the reverse strand, counting down.
ATAGAGAGCAAGCCATCGGATCTCACTACACAGAAAAGGCTAGCCATCGGATCTCACTACCCATAGAGAGCAAGCCATCGGATCTCACTACCCACAGAGAGCGAGCCATCGGATCTCACTACCCATAGAGAGCAAGCCATCGGATCTCAGAACCCAGAAACGGCTAGCCATCGGATCTCACTACCCATAGAGAGCAAGCCATCGGATCTCACTACCCATAGAGAGCAAGCCATCGGATCTCATAACCCAGAAAAGGCTAGCCATCGGATCTCACTACCCATAGAGAGCAAGCCATCGGATCTCACTACCCATAGAGAGCAAGCCATCGGATCTCATAACCAGAAAAGGCTAGCCATCGGATCTCACTACCCATAGAGAGCAAGCCATCGGATCTCACTACCCATAGAGAGCAAGCCATCGGATCTCACTACCCAGAAAAGGCTAGCCATCGGATCTCACTACCCATAGAGAGCAAGCCATCGGATCTCACTACCCATAGAGAGCAAGCCATCGGATCTCATAACCCAGAAAGGCTAGCCATCGGATCTCACTACCCATAGAGAGCAAGCCATCGGATCTCATAACCCAAAAAAGGCTAGCCATCGGATCTAACTACCCATAGAGAGCAAGCCATCGAATTTCATAACCCAGAAAAGGCTAGCCATCGGATCTCACTACCCATAGAGAGCAAGCCATCGAATCTCATAACCCAGAAAAGGCTAGCCATCGGATCTAACTACCTAGAAAAGACTAGCCATCGGATCTAACTACCCATAGAGAGCAAGCCATCGGATCTAACTACCCATAGAGAGCAAGCCATCGGATCTCACTACCCATAGAGAGCAAGCCATCGGATCTAACTACCCATAGAGAGCAAGCCATCGGATCTAACTACCGATAGAGAGCAAGCCATCGGATCTCACTACCCATAGAGAGCAAGCCATCGGATCTCATAACCCAGAAAAGGCTAGCCATCGGATCTCACTACCCATAGAGAGCAAGCCATCGGATCTCATAACCAGAAAAGGCTAGCCATCGGATCTCACTACCCATAGAGAGCAAGCCATCGGATCTCACTACCCATAGAGAGCAAGCCATCGGATCTCATAACCCAGAAAAGGCTAGCCATCGGATCTAACTACCCATAGAGAGCAAGCCATCGAATTTCATAACCCAGAAAAGGCTAGCCATCGGATCTCACTACCATAGAGAGCAAGCCATCGAATCTCATAACCCAGAAAAGGCTAGCCATCGGATCTAACTACCTAGAAAAGACTAGCCATCGGATCTAACTACCCATAGAGAGCAAGCCATCGGATCTAACTACCCATAGAGAGCAAGCCATCGGATCTAACTACCCATAGAGAGCAAGCCATCGGATCTAACTACCCATAGAGAGCAAGCCATCGGATCTCACTACCCATAGAGAGCAAGCCATCGGATCTCACTACCCATAGAGAGCAAGCCATCGGATCTCACTACCCATAGAGAGCAAGCCATCGGATCTCATAACCCAGAAAAGGCTAGCCATCGGATCTCAATACCCATAGAGAGCAAGCCATCGGATCTCACTACCCATAGAGAGCAAGCCATCGAATCTCATAACCAGAAAAGGCTAGCCATCGGATCTAACTACCCATAGAGAGCAAGCCATCGGATCTCACTACCCATAGAGAGCAAGCCATCGGATCTCATAACCCAGAAAAGGCTAGCCATCGGATCTCACTACCCATAGAGAGCAAGCCATCGGATCTCACTACCCATAGAGAGCAAGCCATCGGATCTCATAACCCAGAAAAGGCTAGCCATCGGATCTCACTACCCATAGAGAGCAAGCCATCGGATCTCACTACCCATAGAGAGCAAGCCATCGGATCTCACTACACAGAAAAGGCTAGCCATCGGATCTCACTACCCATAGAGAGCAAGCCATCGGATCTCACTACCCATAGAGAGCAAGCCATCGGATCTCATAACCCAGAAAAGGCTAGCCATCGGATCTCACTACCCATAGAGAGCAAGCCATCGGATCTCATAACCCAGAAAAGGCTAGCCATCGGATCTAACTACCCATAGAGAGCAAGCCATCGGATCTCACTACCCATAGAGAGCAAGCCATCGGATCTCACTACCCATAGAGAGCAAGCCATCGGATCCCACTACACAGAAAAGGCTAGCCATCGGATCTCACTACCCATAGAGAGCAAGCCATCGGATCTCACTACACAGAAAAGGCTAGCCATCGGATCTCACTACCCATAGAGAGCAAGCCATCGGATCTCACTACACAGAAAAGGCTAGCCATCGGATCTCACTACCCATAGAGAGCAAGCCATCGGATCTCACTACCCACAGAGAGCGAGCCATCGGATCTCACTACCCATAGAGAGCAAGCCATCGGATCTCAGAACCCAGAAAGGCTAGCCATCGGATCTCACTACCCATAGAGAGCAAGCCATCGGATCTCACTACCCATAGAGAGCAAGCCATCGGATCTCATAACCCAGAAAAGGCTAGCCATCGGATCTCACTACCCATAGAGAGCAAGCCATCGGATCTCACTACCCATAGAGAGCAAGCCATCGGATCTCATAACCCAGAAAAGGCTAGCCATCGGATCTCACTACCCATAGAGAGCAAGCCATCGGATCTCACTACCCATAGAGAGCAAGCCATCGGATCTCACTACACAGAAAAGGCTAGCCATCGGATCTCACTACCCATAGAGAGCAAGCCATCGGATCTCACTACCCATAGAGAGCAAGCCATCGGATCTCATAACCCAGAAAAGGCTAGCCATCGGATCTCACTACCCATAGAGAGCAAGCCATCGGATCTCATAACCCAAAAAGGCTAGCCATCGGATCTAACTACCCATAGAGAGCAAGCCATCGGATCTCACTACCCATAGAGAGCAAGCCATCGGATCTCATAACCCAGAAAAGGCTAGCCATCGGATCTCACTACCCATAGAGAGCAAGCCATCGGATCTCACTACCCATAGAGAGCAAGCCATCGGATCTCACTACCCAGAAAAGGCTAGCCATCGGATCTCATAACCCAGAAAAGGCTAGCCATCGGATCTAACTACCTAGAAAAGACTAGCCATCGGATCTAACTACCCATAGAGAGCAAGCCATCGGATCTAACTACCCATAGAGAGCAAGCCATCGGATCTAACTACCCATAGAGAGCAAGCCATCGGATCTAACTACCCATAGAGAGCAAGCCATCGGATCTAACTACCCATAGAGAGCAAGCCATCGGATCTCACTACCCATAGAGAGCAAGCCATCGGATCTCATAACCCAGAAAAGGCTAGCCATCGGATCTCACTACCCATAGAGAGCAAGCCATCGGATCTCATAACCCAAAAAGGCTAGCCATCGGATCTAACTACCCATAGAGAGCAAGCCATCGGATCTCACTACCCATAGAGAGCAAGCCATCGGATCTCATAACCCAGAAAAGGCTAGCCATCGGATCTAACTACCCATAGAGAGCAAGCCATCGAATCTCCTAACCCAGAAAAGGCTAGCCATCGGATCTCACTACCCATAGAGAGCAAGCCATCGAATCTCATAACCCAGAAAAGGCTAGCCATCGGATCTAACTACCTAGAAAAGACTAGCCATCGGATCTAACTACCCATAGAGAGCAAGCCATCGGATCTCACTACCCATAGAGAGCAAGCCATCGGATCTCACTACCCATAGAGAGCAAGCCATCGGATCTCACTACCCATAGAGAGCAAGCCATCGGATCTCACTACCCATAGAGAGCAAGCCATCGGATCTCACTACCCATAGAGAGCAAGCCATCGGATCTCATAACCCAGAAAAGGCTAGCCATCGGATCTAACTACCTAGAAAAGCTAGCCATCGGATCTCACTACCCATAGAGAGCAAGCCATCGGATCTCATAACCCAGAAAAGGCTAGCCATCGGATCTCACTACCCATAGAGAGCAAGCCATCGGATCTCATAACCCAGAAAAGGCTAGCCATCGGATCTAACTACCTAGAAAAGCTAGCCATCGGATCTCACTACCCATAGAGAGCAAGCCATCGGATCTCACTACCCATAGAGAGCAAGCCATCGGATCTCACTACACAGAAAAGGCTAGCCATCGGATCTCACTACCCATAGAGAGCAAGCCATCGGATCTCACTACACAGAAAAGGCTAGCCATCGGATCTCACTACCCATAGAGAGCAAGCCATCGGATCTCATAACCCAGAAAGGCTAGCCATCGGATCTCACTACCCATAGAGAGCAAGCCATCGGATCTCACTACCCATAGAGAGCAAGCCATCGGATCTCATAACCCAGAAAAGGCTAGCCATCGGATCTCACTACCCATAGAGAGCAAGCCATCGGATCTCACTACCCATAGAGAGCAAGCCATCGGATCTCACTACCCAGAAAAGGCTAGCCATCGGATCTCACTACCCATAGAGAGCAAGCCATCGGATCTCACTACCCATAGAGAGCAAGCCATCGGATCTCATAACCCAGAAAAGGCTAGCCATCGGATCTCACTACCCATAGAGAGCAAGCCATCGGATCTCATAACCCAAAAAGGCTAGCCATCGGATCTCACTACCCATAGAGAGCAAGCCATCGGATCTCACTACCCATAGAGAGCAAGCCATCGGATCTCATAACCAGAAAAGGCTAGCCATCGGATCTCACTACCCATAGAGAGCAAGCCATCGGATCTCACTACCCATAGAAAGCAAGCCATCGGATCTCACTACACAGAAAAGGCTAGCCATCGGATCTCATAACCCAGAAAAGGCTAGCCATCGGATCTAACTACCTAGAAAAGACTAGCCATCGGATCTAACTACCCATAGAGAGCAAGCCATCGGATCTAACTACCCATAGAGAGCAAGCCATCGGATCTAACTACCCATAGAGAGCAAGCCATCGGATCTAACTACCCATAGAGAGCAAGCCATCGGATCTCACTACCCATAGAGAGCAAGCCATCGGATCTCACTACCCATAGAGAGCAAGCCATCGGATCTCATAACCCAGAAAAGGCTAGCCATCGGATCTCACTACCCATAGAGAGCAAGCCATCGGATCTCATAACCCAAAAAGGCTAGCCATCGGATCTAACTACCCATAGAGAGCAAGCCATCGGATCTCACTACCCATAGAGAGCAAGCCATCGGATCTCATAACCCAGAAAAGGCTAGCCATCGGATCTAACTACCCATAGAGAGCAAGCCATCGAATTCCTAACCCAGAAAAGGCTAGCCATCGGATCTCACTACCCATAGAGAGCAAGCCATCGAATCTCATAACCCAGAAAAGGCTAGCCATCGGATCTAACTACCTAGAAAAGACTAGCCATCGGATCTAACTACCCATAGAGAGCAAGCCATCGGATCTAACTACCCATAGAGAGCAAGCCATCGGATCTAACTACCCATAGAGAGCAAGCCATCGGATCTAACTACCCATAGAGAGCAAGCCATCGGATCTCACTACCCATAGAGAGCAAGCCATCGGATCTCACTACCCATAGAGAGCAAGCCATCGGATCTCATAACCCAGAAAAGGCTAGCCATCGGATCTAACTACCCATAGAGAGCAAGCCATCGGATCTCATAACCCAGAAAGGCTAGCCATCGGATCTCACTACCCATAGAGAGCAAGCCATCGGATCTCATAACCCAGAAAAGGCTAGCCATCGGATCTAACTACCTAGAAAAGCTAGCCATCGGATCTCACTACCCATAGAGAGCAAGCCATCGAATTTCATAACCCAGAAAAGGCTAGCCATCGGATCTCACTACCCATAGAGAGCAAGCCATCGGATCTCATAACCCAGAAAAGGCTAGCCATCGGATCTAACTACCTAGAAAAGACTAGCCATCGGATCTAACTACCCATAGAGAGCAAGCCATCGGATCTCACTACCCATAGAGAGCAAGCCATCGGATCTCACTACACAGAAAAGGCTAGCCATCGGATCTCACTACCCATAGAGAGCAAGCCATCGGATCTCACTACACAGAAAAGGCTAGCCATCGGATCTCACTACCCATAGAGAGCAAGCCATCGGATCTCACTACCCATAGAGAGCAGCCATCGGATCTCACTACCCATAGAGAGCAAGCCATCGGATCTCATAACCCAGAAACGGCTAGCCATCGGATCTCACTACCCATAGAGAGCAAGCCATCGGATCTCACTACCCATAGAGAGCAAGCCATCGGATCTCATAACCCAGAAAAGGCTAGCCATCGGATCTCACTACCCATAGAGAGCAAGCCATCGGATCTCACTACCCATAGAGAGCAAGCCATCGGATCTCATAACCAGAAAAGGCTAGCCATCGGATCTCACTACCCATAGAGAGCAAGCCATCGGATCTCACTACACAGAAAAGGCTAGCCATCGGATCTCACTACCCATAGAGAGCAAGCCATCGGATCTCACTACACAGAAAAGGCTAGCCATCGGATCTCACTACCCATAGAGAGCAAGCCATCGGATCTCATAACCCAGAAAAGGCTAGCCATCGGATCTCACTACCCATAGAGAGCAAGCCATCGGATCTAACTACCCATAGAGAGCAAGCCATCGGATCTAACTACCCATAGAGAGCAAGCCATCGGATCTCACTACCCATAGAGAGCAAGCCATCGGATCTAACTACCCATAGAGAGCAAGCCATCGGATCTCATACCCAGAAAAGGCTAGCCATCGGATCTCACTACCCATAGAGAGCAAGCCATCGGATCTCATAACCCAGAAAAGGCTAGCCATCGGATCTAACTACCCATAGAGAGCAAGCCATCGGATCTCACTACCCATAGAGAGCAAGCCATCGGATCTCATAACCAGAAAAGGCTAGCCATCGGATCTCACTACCCATAGAGAGCAAGCCATCGGATCTCACTACCCATAGAGAGCAAGCCATCGGATCTCATAACCCAGAAAAGGCTAGCCATCGGATCTCACTACCCATAGAGAGCAAGCCATCGGATCTCACTACCCATAGAGAGCAAGCCATCGGATCTCACTACCAGAAAAGGCTAGCCATCGGATCTCACTACCCATAGAGAGCAAGCCATCGGATCTCACTACCCAGAAAAGCTAGCCATCGGATCTCATAACCAGAAAAGGCTAGCCATCGGATCTCACTACCCATAGAGAGCAAGCCATCGGATCTCATAACCCAGAAAAGGCTAGCCATCGGATCTAACTACCCATAGAGAGCAAGCCATCGGATCTCACTACCCATAGAGAGCAAGCCATCGGATCTCATAACCAGAAAAGGCTAGCCATCGGATCTAACTACCCATAGAGAGCAAGCCATCGGATCTCATAACCAGAAAAGGCTAGCCATCGGATCTCACTACCCATAGAGAGCAAGCCATCGGATCTCATAACCCAGAAAAGCTAGCCATCGGATCTAACTACCTAGAAAAGACTAGCCATCGGATCTAACTACCCATAGAGAGCAAGCCATCGGATCTAACTACCCATAGAGAGCAAGCCATCGGATCTCACTACCCATAGAGAGCAAGCCATCGGATCTCATAACCCAGAAAAGGCTAGCCATCGGATCTCACTACCCATAGAGAGCAAGCCATCGGATCTCACTACCCATAGAGAGCAAGCCATCGGATCTCATAACCCATAGAGAGCAAGCCATCGAATCTCATAACCCAGAAAAGGCTAGCCATCGGATCTAACTACCCATAGAGAGCAAGCCATCGGATTTCATAACCCAGGAAAGGCTAGCCATCGGATCTCACTACCCATAGAGAGCAAGCCATCGAATCTCATAACCCAGAAAAGGCTAGCCATCGGATCTAACTACCTAGAAAAGACTAGCCATCGGATCTAACTACCCATAGAAAGCAAGCCATCGGATCTAACTACCCATAGAGAGCAAGCCATCGGATCTCACTACCCATAGAGAGCAAGCCATCGGATCTAACTACCCATAGAGAGCAAGCCATCGGATCTAACTACCCATAGAGAGCAAGCCATCGGATCTCATAACCCAGAAACGGCTAGCCATCGGATCTCACTACCCATAGAGAGCAAGCCATCGGATCTCACTACCCATAGAGAGCAAGCCATCGGATCTCATAACCCAGAAAAGGCTAGCCATCGGATCTCACTACCCATAGAGAGCAAGCCATCGGATCTCACTACCCATAGAGAGCAAGCCATCGGATCTCATAACCCAGAAAAGGCTAGCCATCGGATCTCACTACCCATAGAGAGCAAGCCATCGGATCTCACTACCCATAGAGAGCAAGCCATCGGATCTCACTACACAGAAAAGGCTAGCCATCGGATCTCACTACCCATAGAGAGCAAGCCATCGGATCTCACTACACAGAAAAGGCAAGCCATCGGATCTCACTACCCATAGAGAGCAAGCCATCGGATCTCACTACACAGAAAAGGCTAGCCATCGGATCTCACTACCCATAGAGAGCAAGCCATCGGATCTCACTACCCACAGAGAGCGAGCCATCGGATCTCACTACCCATAGAGAGCAAGCCATCGGATCTCAGAACCCAGAAACGGCTAGCCATCGGATCTCACTACCCATAGAGAGCAAGCCATCGGATCTCACTACCCATAGAGAGCAAGCCATCGGATCTCATAACCCAGAAAAGGCTAGCCATCGGATCTCACTACCCATAGAGAGCAAGCCATCGGATCTCACTACCCATAGAGAGCAAGCCATCGGATCTCATAACCCAGAAAAGGCTAGCCATCGGATCTCACTACCCATAGAGAGCAAGCCATCGGATCTCACTACCCATAGAGAGCAAGCCATCGGATCTCACTACCCAGAAAAGGCTAGCCATCGGATCTCACTACCCATAGAGAGCAAGCCATCGGATCTCACTACCCATAGAGAGCAAGCCATCGGATCTCATAACCCAGAAAAGGCTAGCCATCGGATCTCACTACCCATAGAGAGCAAGCCATCGGATCTCATAACCAGAAAAGGCTAGCCATCGGATCTAACTACCCATAGAGAGCAAGCCATCGGATCTCACTACCCATAGAGAGCAAGCCATCGGATCTCATAACCCAGAAAAGGCTAGCCATCGGATCTCACTACCCATAGAGAGCAAGCCATCGGATCTCATAACCCAAAAAGGCTAGCCATCGGATCTAACTACCCATAGAGAGCAAGCCATCGGATCTCACTACCCATAGAGAGCAAGCCATCGGATCTCATAACCCAGAAAAGGCTAGCCATCGGATCTCACTACCCATAGAGAGCAAGCCATCGGATCTCACTACCCATAGAGAGCAAGCCATCGGATCTCACTACACAGAAAAGGCTAGCCATCGGATCTCATAACCCAGAAAAGGCTAGCCATCGGATCTAACTACCTAGAAAAGACTAGCCATCGGATCTAACTACCCATAGAGAGCAAGCCATCGGATCTAACTACCCATAGAGAGCAAGCCATCGGATCTAACTACCCATAGAGAGCAAGCCATCGGATCTAACTACCCATAGAGAGCAAGCCATCGGATCTAACTACCCATAGAGAGCAAGCCATCGGATCTCACTACCCATAGAGAGCAAGCCATCGGATCTCATAACCCAGAAAAGGCTAGCCATCGGATCTCACTACCCATAGAGAGCAAGCCATCGGATCTCATAACCAAAAAAGGCTAGCCATCGGATCTAACTACCCATAGAGAGCAAGCCATCGGATCTCACTACCCATAGAGAGCAAGCCATCGGATCTCATAACCCAGAAAAGGCTAGCCATCGGATCTAACTACCCATAGAGAGCAAGCCATCGAATTTCCTAACCCAGAAAAGGCTAGCCATCGGATCTCACTACCCATAGAGAGCAAGCCATCGAATCTCATAACCCAGAAAAGGCTAGCCATCGGATCTAACTACCTAGAAAAGACTAGCCATCGGATCTAACTACCCATAGAGAGCAAGCCATCGGATCTAACTACCCATAGAGAGCAAGCCATCGGATCTAACTACCCATAGAGAGCAAGCCATCGGATCTAACTACCCATAGAGAGCAAGCCATCGGATCTCACTACCCATAGAGAGCAAGCCATCGGATCTCACTACCCATAGAGAGCAAGCCATCGAATCTCATAACCCAGAAAAGGCTAGCCATCGGATCTAACTACCCATAGAGAGCAAGCCATCGAATTCATAACCCAGAAAAGGCTAGCCATCGGATCTCAATACCCATAGAGAGCAAGCCATCGAATCTCATAACCCAGAAAAGGCTAGCCATCGGATCTAACTACCTAGAAAAGTCTAGCCATCGGATCTAACTACCCATAGAGAGCAAGCCATCGAATTTCATAACCCAGAAAAGGCTAGCCATCGGATCTCACTACCCATAGAGAGCAAGCCATCGAATCTCATAACCCAGAAAAGGCTAGCCATCGGATCTAACTACCTAGAAAAGACTAGCCATCGGATCTAACTACCCATAGAGAGCAAGCCATCGGATCTTACTACCCATAGAGAGCAAGCCATCGGATCTCACTACACAGAAAAGGCTAGCCATCGGATCTCACTACCCATAGAGAGCAAGCCATCGGATCTCACTACACAGAAAAGGCTAGCCATCGTATCTCACTACCCATAGAGAGCAAGCCATCGGATCTCACTACCCACAGAGAGCGAGCCATCGGATCTCACTACCCATAGAGAGCAAGCCATCGGATCTCATAACCCAGAAACGGCTAGCCATCGGATCTCACTACCCATAGAGAGCAAGCCATCGGATCTCACTACCCATAGAGAGCAAGCCATCGGATCTCATAACCCAGAAAAGGCTAGCCATCGGATCTCACTACCCATAGAGAGCAAGCCATCGGATCTCACTACCCATAGAGAGCAAGCCATCGGATCTCATACCCAGAAAAGGCTAGCCATCGGATCTCACTACCCATAGAGAGCAAGCCATCGGATCTCACTACCCATAGAGAGCAAGCCATCGGATCTCACTACACAGAAAAGGCTAGCCATCGGATCTCACTACCCATAGAGAGCAAGCCATCGGATCTCACTACACAGAAAAGGCTAGCCATCGGATCTCACTACCCATAGAGAGCAAGCCATCGGATCTCATAACCAGAAAAGGCTAGCCATCGGATCTCACTACCCATAGAGAGCAAGCCATCGGATCTCACTACCCATAGAGAGCAAGCCATCGGATCTAACTACCCATAGAGAGCAAGCCATCGGATCTAACTACCCATAGAGAGCAAGCCATCGGATCTAACTACCCATAGAGAGCAAGCCATCGGATCTCATAACCCAGAAAAGGCTAGCCATCGGATCTCACTACCCATAGAGAGCAAGCCATCGGATCTCATAACCCAGAAAAGGCTAGCCATCGGATCTAACTACCCATAGAGAGCAAGCCATCGGATCTCATAACCCAGAAAAGGCTAGCCATCGGATCTCACTACCCATAGAGAGCAAGCCATCGGATCTCACTACCCATAGAGAGCAAGCCATCGGATCTCATAACCCAGAAAAGGCTAGCCATCGGATCTCACTACCCATAGAGAGCAAGCCATCGGATCTCACTACCCATAGAGAGCAAGCCATCGGATCTCACTACACAGAAAAGGCTAGCCATCGGATCTCACTACCCATAGAGAGCAAGCCATCGGATCTCACTACCCATAGAGAGCAAGCCATCGGATCTCATAACCCAGAAAAGGCTAGCCATCGGATCTCACTACCCATAGAGAGCAAGCCATCGGATCTCATAACCCAGAAAAGGCTAGCCATCGGATCTAACTACCCATAGAGAGCAAGCCATCGGATCTCACTACCCATAGAGAGCAAGCCATCGGATCTCATAACCCAGAAAAGGCTAGCCATCGGATCTAACTACCCATAGAGAGCAAGCCATCGAATTTCATAACCCAGAAAAGGCTAGCCATCGGATCTCACTACCCATAGAGAGCAAGCCATCGAATCTCATAACCCAGAAAAGGATAGCCATCGGATCTAACTACCTAGAAAAGACTAGCCATCGGATCTAACTACCCATAGAGAGCAAGCCATCGGATCTAACTACCCATAGAGAGCAAGCCATCGGATCTAACTACCCATAGAGAGCAAGCACTCGGATCTCATAACCCAGAAAAGGCTAGCCATCGGATCTCACTACCCATAGAGAGCAAGCCATCGGATCTCACTACCCATAGAGAGCAAGCCATCGGATCTCATAACCATAGAGAGCAAGCCATCGAATCTCATAACCAGAAAAGGCTAGCCATCGGATCTAACTACCCATAGAGAGCAAGCCATCGAATTTCATAACCCAGGAAAGGCTAGCCATCGGATCTCACTACCCATAGAGAGCAAGCCATCGAATCTCATAACCAGAAAAGGCTAGCCATCGGATCTAACTACCTAGAAAAGACTAGCCATCGGATCTAACTACCCATAGAAAGCAAGCCATCGGATCTAACTACCAATAGAGAGCAAGCCATCGGATCTAACTACCCATAGAGAGCAAGCCATCGGATCTAACTACCCATAGAGAGCAAGCCATCGGATCTAACTACCCATAGAGAGCAAGCCATCGGATCTCATAACCCAGAAACGGCTAGCCATCGGATCTCACTACCCATAGATAGCAAGCCATCGGATCTCACTACCCATAGAGAGCAAGCCATCGGATCTCATAACCCAGAAAAGGCTAGCCATCGGATCTCACTACCCATAGAGAGCAAGCCATCGGATCTCACTACCCATAGAGAGCAAGCCATCGGATCTCATAACCCAGAAAAGGCTAGCCATCGGATCTCACTACCCATAGAGAGCAAGCCATCGGATCTCACTACCCATAGAGAGCAAGCCATCGGATCTCACTACACAGAAAAGGCTAGCCATCGGATCTCACTACCCATAGAGAGCAAGCCATCGAATCTCACTACACAGAAAAGGCGAGCCATCGGATCTCACTACCCATAGAGAGCAAGCCATCGGATCTCACTACACAGAAAAGGCTAGCCATCGGATCTCACTACCCATAGAGAGCAAGCCATCGGATCTCACTACCCATATAGAGCAAGCCATCGGATCTCAGAACCCAGAAACGGCTAGCCATCGGATCTCACTACCATAGAGAGCAAGCCATCGGATCTCACTACCCATAGAGAGCAAGCCATCGGATCTCATAACCCAGAAAAGGCTAGCCATTGGATCTCACTACCCATAGAGAGCAAGCCATCGGATCTCACTACCCATAGAGAGCAAGCCATCGGATCTCATAACCCAGAAAAGGCTAGCCATCGGATCTCACTACCCATAGAGAGCAAGCCATCGGATCTCACTACCCATAGAGAGCAAGCCATCGGATCTCACTACACAGAAAAGGCTAGCCATCGGATCTCACTACCCATAGAGAGCAAGCCATCGGATCTCACTACCCATAGAGAGCAAGCCATCGGATCTCATAACCCAGAAAAGGCTAGCCATCGGATCTCACTACCCATAGAGAGCAAGCCATCGGATCTCATAACCCAGAAAGGCTAGCCATCGGATCTAACTACCCATAGAGAGCAAGCCATCGGATCTCACTACCCATAGAGAGCAAGCCATCGGATCTCATAACCCAGAAAAGGCTAGCCATCGGATCTAACTACCCATAGAGAGCAAGCCATCGAATTCATAACCCAGAAAAGGCTAGCCATCGGATCTCACTACCCATAGAGAGCAAGCCATCGAATCTCATAACCAGAAAAGGCTAGCCATCGGATCTAACTACCTAGAAAAGACTAGCCATCGGATCTAACTACCCATAGAGAGCAAGCCATCGGATCTAACTACCCATAGAGAGCAAGCCATCGGATCTAACTACCCATAGAGAGCAAGCCATCGGATCTAACTACCCATAGAGAGCAAGCCATCGGATCTAACTACCGATAGAGAGCAAGCCATCGGATCTCACTACCCATAGAGAGCAAGCCATCGGATCTCATAACCCAGAAAAGGCTAGCCATCGGATCTCACTACCCATAGAGAGCAAGCCATCGGATCTCATAACCCAGAAAAGGCTAGCCATCGGATCTAACTACCCATAGAGAGCAAGCCATCGAATTTCATAACCCAGAAAAGGCTAGCCATCGGATCTCACTACCCATAGAGAGCAAGCCATCGAATCTCATAACCCAGAAAAGGCTAGCCATCGGATCTAACTACCTAGAAAAGACTAGCCATCGGATCTAACTACCCATAGAGAGCAAGCCATCGGATCTAACTACCCATAGAGAGCAAGCCATCGGATCTAACTACCCATAGAGAGCAAGCCATCGGATCTAACTACCCATAGAGAGCAAGCCATCGGATCTCACTACCCATAGAGAGCAAGCCATCGGATCTCACTACCCATAGAGAGCAAGCCATCGAATCTCATAACCCAGAAAAGGCTAGCCATCGGATCTAACTACCCATAGAGAGCAAGCCATCGAATTTCATAACCCAGAAAAGGCTAGCCATCGGATCTCACTACCCATAGAGAGCAAGCCATCGAATCTCATAACCAGAAAAAGCTAGCCATCGGATCTCACTACCCATAGAGAGCTAGCCATCGAATCTCATAACCCAGAAAAGGCTAGCCATCGGATCTAACTACCTAGAAAAGACTAGCCATCGGATCTAACTACCCATAGAGAGCAAGCCATCGGATCTAACTACCCATAGAGAGCAAGCCATCGGATCTAACTACCCATAGAGAGCAAGCCATCGGATCTAACTACCCATAGAGAGCAAGCCATCGGATCTAACTACCCATAGAGAGCAAGCCATCGTATCTAACTACCCATAGAGAGCAAGCCATCGGATCTAACTACCCATAGAGAGCAAGCCATCGCATCTAACTACCCATAGAGAGCAAGCCATCGGATCTAACTACCCATAGAGAGCAAGCCATCGGATCTCACTACGCAAAGAGAGCAAGCCATCGGATCTCACTACCCATAGAGAGCAAGCGATCGGACCTAACTACCCATAGAGAGCAATCCATCGGATCTCATTACCCAGAAAAGGCAAGCCATCGGATCTCACTACCCATAGAGAGCAAGCCATCGAATCTCACTACCTAGAAACGGCTAGCCATCGGATCTCACTACCCATAGAGAGCAAGCCATCGGATCTCACTACCCATAGAGAGCAAGCCATCGGATCTCATAACCCAGAAAAGGCTAGCCATTGGATCTCACTACCCATAGAGAGCAAGCCATCGGATCTCACTACCCATAGAGAGCAAGCCATCGGATCTCATAACCCAGAAAAGGCTAGCCATCGGATCTCACTACCCATAGAGAGCAAGCCATCGGATCTCATAACCCAGAAAAGGCTAGCCATCGGATCTAACTACCCATAGAGAGCAAGCCATCGGATCTAACTACCCATAGAGAGCAAGCCATCGGATCTAACTACCCATAGAGAGCAAGCCATCGAATCTCATAACCCAGAAAAGGCTAGCCATCGGATCTAACTACCTAGAAAAGACTAGCATCGGATCTAACTACCCATAGAGAGCAAGCCATCGGATCTAACTACCCATAGAGAGCAAGCCATCGGATCTAACTACCCATAGAGAGCAAGCCATCGGATCTAACTACCCATAGAGAGCAAGCCATCGGATCTCACTACCCATAGAGAGCAAGCCATCGGATCTCACTACCCATAGAGAGCAAGCCATCGAATCTCATAACCCAGAAAAGGCTAGCCATCGGATCTAACTACCCATAGAGAGCAAGCCATCGAATTCATAACCCAGAAAAGGCTAGCCATCGGATCTCACTACCCATAGAGAGCAAGCCATCGAATCTCATAACCCAGAAAAGGCAAGCCATCGGATCTAACTACCTAGAAAAGTCTAGCCATCGGATCTAACTACCCATAGAGAGCAAGCCATCGAATTTCATAACCCAGAAAAGGCTAGCCATCGGATCTAACTACCCATAGAGAGCAAGCCATCGAATCTCATAACCCAGAAAAGGCTAGCCATCGGATCTAACTACCTAGAAAAGACTAGCCATCGCATCTAACTACCCATAGAGAGCAAGCCATCGGATCTAACTACCCATAGAGAGCAAGCCATCGGATCTAACTACCCATAGAGAGCAAGCCATCGTATCTAACTACCCATAGAGAGCAAGCCATCGGATCTAACTACCCATAGAGAGCAAGCCATCGGATCTAACTACCCATAGAGAGCAAGCCATCGGATCTAACTACCCATAGAGAGCAAGCCATCGGATCTCACTACCAAAGAGAGCAAGCCATCGGATCTCACTACCCATAGAGAGCAAGCCATCGGATCTAACTACCCATAGAGAGCAATCCATCGGATCTCATTACCCAGAAAAGGCAAGCCATCGGATCTCGCTACCCATAGAGAGCAAGCCATTGAATCTCACTACCTAGAAACGGCTAGCCATCGGATCTCACTACCCATAGAGAGCAAGCCATCGGATCTCACTACCCATAGAGAGCAAGCCATCGGATCTCATAACCCAGAAAAGGCTAGCCATTGGATCTCACTACCCATAGAGAGCAAGCCATCGGATCTCACTATCCATAGAGAGCAAGCCATCGGATCTCATAACCCAGAAAAGGCTAGCCATCGGATCTCACTACCCATAGAGAGCAAGCCATCGGATCTCACTACTCATAGAGAGCAAGCCATCGGATCTCACTACACAGAAAAGGCTAGCCATCGGATCTCACTACCCATAGAGAGCAAGCCATCGGATCTCACTGCCCATAGAGAGCAAGCCATCGGATCTCATAACCCAGAAAAGGCTAGCCATCGGATCTCACTACCCATAGAGAGCAAGCCATCGGATCTCATAACCCAGAAAAGGCTAGCCATTGGATCTAACTACCCATAGAGAGCAAGCCATCGGATCTCACTACCCATAGAGAGCAAGCCATCGGATCTCATAACCCAGAAAAGGCTAGCCATCGGATCTAACTACCCATAGAGAGCAAGCCATCGAATTTCATAACCCAGAAAAGGCTAGCCATCGGATCTCACTACCCATAGAGAGCAAGCCATCGAATCTCATAACCCAGAAAAGGCTAGCCATCGGATCTAACTACCTAGAAAAGACTAGCCATCGGATCTAACTACCCATAGAGAGCAAGCCATCGGATCTAACTACCCATAGAGAGCAAGCCATCGGATCTAACTACCCATAGAGAGCAAGCCATCGGATCTAACTACCCATAGAGAGCAAGCCATCGGATCTAACTACCCATAGAGAGCAAGCCATCGGATCTCACTACCCATAGAGAGCAAGCCATCGGATCTCATAACCCAGAAAAGGCTAGCCATCGGATCTCACTACCCATAGAGAGCAAGCCATCGGATCTCATAACCCAGAAAAGGCTAGCCATCAGATCTCACTACCCATAGAGAGCAAACCATCGGATCTCACTACCCATAGAGAGCAAGCCATCGGATCTCATAACCCAGAAAAGGCTAGCCATCGGATCTAACTACCCATAGAGAGCAAGCCATCGAATTTCATAACCCAGAAAAGGCTAGCCATCGGATCTCACTACCCATAGAGAGCAAGCCATCGAATCTCATAACCCAGAAAAGGCTAGCCATCGGATTTAACTACCTAGAAAAGACTAGCCATCGGATCTAACTACCCATAGAGAGCAAGCCATCGGATCTAACTACCCATAGAGAGCAAGCCATCGGATCTAACTACCCATAGAGAGCAAGCCATCGGATCTAACTACCCATAGAGAGCAAGCCATCGGATCTCACTACCCATAGAGAGCAAGCCATCGGATCTCACTACCCATAGAGAGCAAGCCATCGAATCTCATAACCCAGAAAAGGCTAGCCATCGGATCTAACTACCCATAGAGAGCAAGCCATCGAATTTCATAACCCAGGAAAGGCTAGCCATCGGATCTCACTACCCATAGAGAGCAAGCCATCGAATCTCATAACCCAGAAAAGGCTAGCCATCGGATCTCACTACCTAGAAAAGACTAGCCATCGGATCTAACTACCCATAGAGAGCAAGCCATCGAATTTCATAACCCAGAAAAGGCTAGCCATCGGATCTCACTACCGATAGAGAGCAAGCCATCGAATCTCATAACCCAGAAAAGGCTAGCCATCGGATCTAACTACCTAGAAAAGACTAGGCATCGGATCTAACTACCCATAGAGAGCAAGCCATCGGATCTAACTACCCATAGAGAGCAAGCCATCGGATCTAACTGCCCATAGAGAGCAAGCCATCGGATCTAACTACCCATAGAGAGCAAGCCATCGGATCTCACTACCCATAGAGAGCAAGCCATCGGATCTCACTACCCATAGAGAGCAAGCCATCGAATCTCATAACCCAGAAAAGGCTAGCCATCGGATCTAACTACCCATAGAGAGCAAGCCATCGAATTTCATAACCCAGAAAAGGCTAGCCATCGGATCTCACTACCCATAGAGAGCAAGCCATCGAATCTCATAACCCAGAAAAGGCTAGCCATCGGATCTAACTACCAAGAAAAGTCTAGCCATCGGATCTAACTACCCATAGAGAGCAAGCCATCGAATTTCATAACCCAGAAAAGGCTAGCCATCGGATCTAACTACCCATAGAGAGCAAGCCATCGAATCTCATAACCCAGAAAAGGCTAGCCATCGGATCTAACTACCTAGAAAAGACTAGCCATCGGATCTATCTACCCATAGAGATCAAGCCATCGGATCTAACTACCCATAGAGAGCAAGCCATCGGATCTAACTACCCATAGAGAGCAAGCCATCGTATCTAACTACCCATAGAGAGCAAGCCATCGGATCTAACTACCCATAGAGAGCAAGCCATCGCATCTAACTACCCATAGAGAGCAAGCCATCGGATCTAACTACCCATAGAGAGCAAGCCATCGGATCTCACTACGCAAAGAGAGCAAGCCATCAGATCTCACTAACCATAGAGAGCAAGCCATCGGATCTAACTACCCGTAGAGAGCAATCCATCGGATCTCATTACCCAGAAAAGGCAAGCCATCGGATCTCGCTACCCATAGAGAGCAAGCCATCGAATCTCACTACCTAGAAAAGACTAGCCATCGGATCTAACTACCCATAGAGAGCAAGCCATCGGATCTCATTACCTAGAAAAGACTAGCCATCGGATCTAACTACCCATAGAGAGCAAGCCATCGTATCTAACTACCCATAGAGAGCAAGCCATCGGATCTAACTACCCATAGAGAGCAAGCCATCGCATCTAACTACCCATAGAGAGCAAGCCATCGGATCTAACTACCCATAGAGAGCAAGCCATCGGATCTCACTACGCAAAGAGAGCAAGCCATCAGATCTCACTACCCATAGAGAGCAAGCCATTGGATCTAACTACCCATAGAGAGCAATCCATCGGATCTCATTACCCAGAAAAGGCAAGCCATCGGATCTCGCTACCCATAGAGAGCAAGCCATTGAATCTCACTACCTAGAAACGGCTAGCCATCGGATCTCACTACCCATAGAGAGCAAGCCATCGGATCTCACTACCCATAGAGAGCAAGCCATCGGATCTCATAACCCAGAAAAGGCTAGCCATTGGATCTCACTACCCATAGAGAGCAAGCCATCGGATCTCACTACCCATAGAGAGCAAGCCATCGGATCTCATAACCCAGAAAAGGCTAGCCATCGGATCTCACTACCCATAGAGAGCAAGCCATCGGATCTCACTACTCATAGAGAGCAAGCCATCGGATCTCACTACACAGAAAAGGCTAGCCATCGGATCTCACTACCCATAGAGAGCAAGCCATCGGATCTCACTGCCCATAGAGAGCAAGCCATCGGATCTCATAACCCAGAAAAGGCTAGCCATCGGATCTCACTACCCATAGAGAGCAAGCCATCGGATCTCATAACCCAGAAAAGGCTAGCCATTGGATCTAACTACCCATAGAGAGCAAGCCATCGGATCTCACTACCCATAGAGAGCAAGCCATCGGATCTCATAACCCAGAAAAGGCTAGCCATCGGATCTAACTACCCATAGAGAGCAAGCCATCGAATTTCATAACCCAGAAAAGGCTAGCCATCGGATCTCACTACCCATAGAGAGCAAGCCATCGAATCTCATAACCCAGAAAAGGCTAGCCATCGGATCTAACTACCTAGAAAAGACTAGCCATCGGATCTAACTACCCATAGAGAGCAAGCCATCGGATCTAACTACCCATAGAGAGCAAGCCATCGGATCTAACTACCCATAGAGAGCAAGCCATCGGATCTAACTACCCATAGAGAGCAAGCCATCGGATCTAACTACCCATAGAGAGCAAGCCATCGGATCTCACTACCCATAGAGAGCAAGCCATCGGATCTCATAACCCAGAAAAGGCTAGCCATCGGATCTCACTACCCATAGAGAGCAAGCCATCGGATCTCATAACCCAGAAAAGGCTAGCCATCAGATCTCACTACCCATAGAGAGCAAACCATCGGATCTCACTACCCATAGAGAGCAAGCCATCGGATCTCATAACCCAGAAAAGGCTAGCCATCGGATCTAACTACCCATAGAGAGCAAGCCATCGAATTTCATAACCCAGAAAAGGCTAGCCATCGGATTTCACTACCCATAGAGAGCAAGCCATCGAATCTCATAACCCAGAAAAGGCTAGCCATCGGATTTAACTACCTAGAAAAGACTAGCCATCGGATCTAACTACCCATAGAGAGCAAGCCATCGGATCTAACTACCCATAGAGAGCAAGCCATCGGATCTCACTACCCATAGAGAGCAAGCCAACGAATCTCATAACCCAGAAAAGGCTAGCCATCGGATCTAACTACCAAGAAAGTCTAGCCATCGGATCTAACTACCCATAGAGAGCAAGCCATCGAATTCATAACCCAGAAAAGGCTAGCCATCGGATCTAACTACCCATAGAGAGCAAGCCATCGAATCTCATAACCCAGAAAAGGCTAGCCATCGGATCTAACTACCTAGAAAAGACTAGCCATCGGATCTATCTACCCATAGAGATCAAGCCATCGGATCTAACTACCCATAGAGAGCAAGCCATCGGATCTAACTACCCATAGAGAGCAAGCCATCGTATCTAACTACCCATAGAGAGCAAGCCATCGGATCTAACTACCCATAGAGAGCAAGCCATCGCATCTAACTACCCATAGAGAGCAAGCCATCGGATCTAACTACCCATAGAGAGCAAGCCATCAGATCTCACTACGCAAAGAGAGCAAGCCATCAGATCTCACTAACCATAGAGAGCAAGCCATCGGATCTAACTACCCATAGAGAGCAATCCATCGGATCTCATTACCCAGAAAAGGCAAGCCATCGGATCTCGCTACCCATAGAGAGCAAGCCATCGAATCTCACTACCTAGAAAAGACTAGCCATCGGATCTAACTACCCATAGAGAGCAAGCCATCGGATCTCATTACCTAGAAAAGACTAGCCATCGGATCTAACTACCCATAGAGAGCAAGCCATCGTATCTAACTACCCATAGAGAGCAAGCCATCGGATCTAACTACCCATAGAGAGCAAGCCATCGCATCTAACTACCCATAGAGAGCAAGCCATCGGATCTAACTACCCATAGAGAGCAAGCCATCGGATCTCACTACGCAAAGAGAGCAAGCCATCAGATCTCACTACCCATAGAGAGCAAGCCATTGGATCTAACTACCCATAGAGAGCAATCCATCGGATCTCATTACCCAGAAAAGGCAAGCCATCGGATCTCGCTACCCATAGAGAGCAAGCCATTGAATCTCACTACCTAGAAACGGCTAGCCATCGGATCTCACTACCCATAGAGAGCAAGCCATCGGATCTCACTACCCATAGAGAGCAAGCCATCGGATCTCATAACCCAGAAAAGGCTAGCCATTGGATCTCACTACCCATAGAGAGCAAGCCATCGGAACTCACTACCCATAGAGAGCAAGCCATCGGATCTCATAACACAGAAAAGGCTAGCCATCGGATCTCACTACCCATAGAGAGCAAGCCATCGGATCTCACTACTCATAGAGAGCAAGCCATCGGATCTCACTACACAGAAAAGGCTAGCCATCGGATCTCACTACCCATAGAGAGCAAGCCATCGGATCTCACTGCCCATAGAGAGCAAGCCATCGGATCTCATAACCCAGAAAAGGCTAGCCATCGGATCTAACTACCCATAGAGAGCAAGCCATCGAATTTCATAACCCAGAAAAGGCTAGCCATCGGATCTCACTACCCATAGAGAGCAAGCCATCGAATCTCATAACCCAGAAAAGGCTAGCCATCGGATCTAACTACCTAGAAAAGACTAGCCATCGGATCTAACTACCCATAGAGAGCAAGCCATCGGATCTAACTACCCATAGAGAGCAAGCCATCGGATCTAACTACCCATAGAGAGCAAGCCATCGGATCTAACTACCCATAGAGAGCAAGCCATCGGATCTAACTACCCATAGAGAGCAAGCCATCGGATCTCACTACCCATAGAGAGCAAGCCATCGGATCTCATAACCCAGAAAAGGCTAGCCATCGGATCTCACTACCCATAGAGAGCAAGCCATCGGATCTCATAACCCAGAAAAGGCTAGCCATCAGATCTCACTACCCATAGAGAGCAAACCATCGGATCTCACTACCCATAGAGAGCAAGCCATCGGATCTCATAACCCAGAAAAGGCTAGCCATCGGATCTAACTACCCATAGAGAGCAAGCCATCGAATTTCATAACCCAGAAAAGGCTAGCCATCGGATCTCACTACCCATAGAGAGCAAGCCATCGAATCTCATAACCCAGAAAAGGCTAGCCATCGGATTTAACTACCTAGAAAAGACTAGCCATCGGATCTAACTACCCATAGAGAGCAAGCCATCGGATCTAACTACCCATAGAGAGCAAGCCATCGGATCTAACTACCCATAGAGAGCAAGCCATCGGATCTAACTACCCATAGAGAGCAAGCCATCGGATCTCACTACCCATAGAGAGCAAGCCATCGGATCTCACTACCCATAGAGAGCAAGCCATCGAATCTCATAACCCAGAAAAGGCTAGCCATCGGATCTAACTACCCATAGAGAGCAAGCCATCGAATTTCATAACCCAGGAAAGGCTAGCCATCGGATCTCACTACCCATAGAGAGCAAGCCATCGAATCTCATAACCCAGAAAAGGCTAGCCATCGGATCTAACTACCCATAGAGAGCAAGCCATCGAATTTCATAACCCAGGAAAGGCTAGCCATCGGATCTCACTACCCATAGAGAGCAAGCCATCGAATTTCATAACCCAGAAAAGGCTAGCCATCGGATCTCACTACCGATAGAGAGCAAGCCATCGAATCTCATAACCCAGAAAAGGCTAGCCATCGGATCTAACTACCTAGAAAAGACTAGGCATCGGATCTAACTACCCATAGAGAGCAAGCCATCGGATCTAACTACCCATAGAGAGCAAGCCATCGGATCTAACTACCCATAGAGAGCAAGCCATCGGATCTAACTACCCATAGAGAGCAAGCCATCGGATCTCACTACCCATAGAGAGCAAGCCATCGGATCTCACTACCCATAGAGAGCAAGCCATCGAATCTCATAACCCAGAAAAGGCTAGCCATCGGATCTAACTACCCATAGAGAGCAAGCCATCGAATTTCATAACCCAGAAAAGGCTAGCCATCGGATCTCACTACCCATAGAGAGCAAGCCATCGAATCTCATAACACAGAAAAGGCTAGCCATCGGATCTAACTACCAAGAAAAGTCTAGCCATCGGATCTAACTACCCATAGAGAGCAAGCCATCGAATTTCATAACCCAGAAAAGGCTAGCCATCGGATCTAACTACCCATAGAGAGCAAGCCATCGAATCTCATAACCCAGAAAAGGCTAGCCATCGGATCTAACTACCTAGAAAAGACTAGCCATCGGATCTATCTACCCATAGAGATCAAGCCATCGGATCTAACTACCCATAGAGAGCAAGCCATCGGATCTAACTACCAATAGAGAGCAAGCCATCGTATCTAACTACCCATAGAGAGCAAGCCATCGGATCTAACTACCCATAGAGAGCAAGCCATCGCATCTAACTACCCATAGAGAGCAAGCCATCGGATCTAACTACCCATAGAGAGCAAGCCATCGGATCTCACTACGCAAAGAGAGCAAGCCATCAGATCTCACTAACCATAGAGAGCAAACCATCGGATCTAACTACCCATAGAGAGCAATCCATCGGATCTCATTACCCAGAAAAGGCAAGCCATCGGATCTCGCTACCCATAGAGAGCAAGCCATCGAATCTCACTACCTAGAAAAGACTAGCCATCGGATCTAACTACCCATAGAGAGCAAGCCATCGGATCTCATTACCTAGAAAAGACTAGCCATCGGATCTAACTACCCATAGAGAGCAAGCTATCGGATCTCATTACCTAGAAAAGACTAGCCATCGGATCTAACTACCCACAGAGAGCAAGCCATCGGATCTAACTACCCATAGAGAGCAAGCCATCGGATCTAACTACCCATAGAGAGCAAGCCATCGGATCTCGCTACCCATAGAGAGCAAGCCATCAGATTTCGCTACCCATAGAGAGCAAGCCATCGGATCTCCCTACCCATAGAGAGCAAGCCATCGGATTTCGCTACCCAGAGTGAGCAAGCCATCGGATCTCGCTACCCATAGAGAGCAAGCCATCGGATTTCGCTACCCATAGAGAAAAAGCCATCGGATCTCACTACCCATAGAGAGCAAGCCATCGGATTCGCTACCCATAGAGAGCAAGCCATCGGATTTCGCTACCCATAGAGAGCAAGCCATCGGATTTCGCTACCCAGAGTGAGCAAGCCATCGGATCTCGCTACCCATAGAGAGCAAGCCATCGGATTTCGCTACCCATAGATAGCAAGCCATCGGATTTCGCTACCCATAGAGAGCAAGCCATCGGATTTCGCTACCCAGAGTGAGCAAGCCATCGGATCTCGCTACCCATAGAGAGCAAGCCATCGGATCTCGCTACCCATAGAGAGCAAGCCATCGGATCTCGCTACCCATAGAGAGCAAGCCATCGGATCTCGCTACCCATAGAGAGCAAGCCATCGGATTTCGCTACCCAGGGTGAGCAAGCTATCGGATCTCGCTACCCATAGAGAGCAAGCCATCGAATCTCACTACCCATAGAGAGCAAGCCATCGGATCTCACTACCCATAGAGAGCAAGCCATCGGATCTCACTACCCAGAGTGAGCAAGCCATCGGATCTCGCTACGCAGAGAGGGCTAGACAAAGCTACCTATAGAGGATCGAAGGAACCACGAGTTCGGTTTTGTTTTAATTTCCGGTGCCTGTGGTGGAAATCGAACCCATGACCTTTTTATAGAGGCCGACGCCTTACCTCTAGACCACCCAGTCTGCAGGGTTCAGTTTACTATTTTTCTAGCCATTTGCTCACCTCCTACATATTTAGACAAATTACCTGTTAGTATAACATACAAGGAATCCCGGTGGCTGAGTGGTTGATGCGCTCCTTCCTAATCAGAAGAGTCCTGCTTCAATTCCCAGAAGTGATGGCTTTTTCTTCAGACTGAAAAGGCTTTGGGGGTTCACACAGCCTCTAAAAATGGGTACCACAGAAATTTATTGGAAGCAAAGGCGGCTTGGCGGAATACCGACCACATAATCCAAAAATGTGCCGTAAAGTAAAGAGCCCTGTCACACCAAGTGGCGTATAGGGAATATGGTGTTAGTGACCACAATTTTTATAGACATTCGCACATGATTTTTTTGGGTAATGTGGTCGGTATTACGCCCGTACCGCTTTACTTTCCCAGAACAAATCCGGTACCCATTAAAGGCTGGGTGAACCCGGAAGCCGTCGATCAAGATCGAACCCGACTTGTACATGAAGGTTATCATTAACCGTTATAAAGGACCCACAATGTGTCTTGCCACGTTCCGTATTTCAGTCTGCCGTTATAATTGTTATATTTTTCAAATTATTATTTCGAGCTGTTACTAATAAATAGGCTTTTATGTCTAAGGAGGTCAAACCTACTACAACCGTACAACCGTATCT
This sequence comes from Megaustenia siamemsis, assembly GCA_032433765.1. NCBI lineage: Eukaryota > Metazoa > Mollusca > Gastropoda > Stylommatophora > Ariophantidae > Megaustenia > Megaustenia siamemsis. Next base: position 30,775,672 of record JAVIAB010000160.1, on the reverse strand, counting down.
ATCTACCTTGCAATGTGTAAGAGAACTATGTAGGCTATTTCTGCAATCAGCTCCTGGTTGTTATTGCAACAGGGAAACAACTAATAAGATAACGTTCTATTTCTTTATCGAAACATGTACAAGTAGAACCAATATTAGGCAGACTTATCTACAGCTTACTTGGAATATATATGCTGCATCTTTAAAAAAACGAACAAAACTGTAAGTCGTAAGAGTTGTTAATTAACAGTAAATATATGTTTTTTTCTTCATAACTTATATAACTGATGAAGGCTTTTGTCGAAATGTTGTATTTTTTCTTGTCTTTCAATTAGTTTAGATGATCCATGCCATTTTATATTTATTTTCATGTTCTCTGCAGCTCTACTTCCGGCCTCATATAGTATTTAAACACTAGATTACGATACAGTCGTAAAAGTTACCGCATTATTTAAAAAAATCAAAATTTGACATTTTGCTGTGGTCAAACATCATCCCTTCCCCGTGTACCTTCCTAATTAATACTTCCGGTGACCCTTAAGTGTTGGATTTGTTTCTATTGATGTAGGATATTTTATATTATTATTCATTTCATAAGATAATCGTTTTTACGGATAAAAATCGCGGCTTGGCGGAATACCGACCAGATAACCAAAAATGTGCCGTGGTCGTAGAAAAATATGGCCGCTATCACTATATTCAAAATACGCTACGAAAAAAAGGGGGGGAAAAGCACGTTGTGAAACTGCCCTCAGCGCAATTAGATCGGTGTTGCTATATAATAACTCTCCTTTTAGGTTTTCTTGGAATTGTGCCTGTGAGAAAAAAGCCTGAAAGCCTGGATGCTATGTTCAGTAGAAACAGCAATACAGATGGATCTTCATCATCAATATTCAGTGGCGTCTCCGTATCGAAAGTTGGCTACAATGGAGCACCATTCCGTTCGGTCTCTTGCTTTGTTAGTGCAGGTTGTCATAGGCTGACTTGTCAATCCTTTTATTTTACTCATCCATGTTGTCTTTGTCCGCCTCTTTTACCTTGTATCTTCCATTCTAATATTACTTTTAATAGGCTGCTGTGTCTTTTAACATACCCCAAAATATCATTTGTCTTGTTTCAATTGTGTTTAGTATTTCTTTTTAAATTTTAGTTGTTTTAAGACTTCATCGTTTGTTTTATTTTCTTTCCATCCAACTCTTCCTATTCTATAAATCCACATTTCAAAGCCTTCAGTTTTATATTCTGTTTTCTTGTCTAATATCCAGGTTTCTGCACCATACAGGAATGTTGAGAAGATATAACATTTTGCTATTCTTAGTTTTAGACTGGTGTTTTTTATGTTAGTATATTTTCATGGAATCCAAATTAATTTTTGCCATTCATATTTTGTTTATTTCAGTTTTACATTGTCCATCACTGGTTATAGTATATCCAAAGTAGTTGTAGCTCTGAACTGTCTCCAGGTCTATTCCTTCAACGTTGCTATCCACTTGCAGGTTTTGAGTATTATTTTTGTTTGTGATCACAGTTTTAGTCTTTTTCATATTCATATTTAATTCATATTTTTTGTTTGTCATGTTTATTTCATTAATTAATTATTGCAGATCTTGCAGAGGTTCACCCATCCTTTCTATGAATACCAGATTTTTGTGGGCAAGAAATATGACGCTATCGTTGATAACACCACCAAAATGTGCACAAAAAATATGAGGACTAACACTATAGTATATATATATATATATATATATATATATATATATATATATATATATATATATATATATATATATATATATATATATAAGTGTGCAGATTTTGCAAACTTAATTATCAGTCAGAGGTCACTAGATCTAATTAAGTATTTGTAACTTTAGAATGTTTCAAGCGCCCTTCCATTTACCTTATTTCTATTGAGTGCCTTTATGATTGTTAATCATCATTGACTGAATAATGGAAACACTAGAAAACATAACAGCAACAGAAGCGCAAATAATGGATTGATGGACTATTAGAAACACTAGGAAACACAACAGCAGCAGAGGCCAACAGGACAACAAATAATGGATTATTGGACTAATAAAAACACTAGGAAACACAACAGCAGCAGAGGCCAACAGGACAACAAATAATGGATTGATGGAATATTAGAAACACTAGGAAACACAACAGCAGCAGAGGCCAACAGGACAACAAATAATGGATTGATGGACTAATAGAAACACTAGGAAACACAACAGCAGCAGAGGCCAACAGGACAACAAATAATGGATTGATGAAATATTAGAAACACTAGGAAACACAACAGCAGCAGAGGCCAACAGGACAACAAATAATGGATTGGTGAAATATTAGAAATACTAGGAAACACAACAGCAATAGAGGCCAACAGGACAACAAATAATGGATTGGTGAAATATTAGAAATACTAGGAAACACAACAGCAGTAGAGGCCAACAGGACAACAAATAATGGATTGATGGACTAATAGAAACACTAGGAAACACAACAGCAGCAGAGGCCAACAGGACAACAAATAATGGTTTGGTGAAATATTAGAAACACTAGGAAACACAACAGCAGTAGAGGCCAACAGGACAACAAATAATGGATTGATGGACTAATAGAAACACTAGGAAACACAACAGCAGCAGAGGCCAACAGGACAACAAATAATGGATTGATGAAATATTAGAAACACTAGGAAACACAACAGCAGCAGAGGCCAACAGGACAACAAATAATGGATTGGTGAAATATTAGAAATACTAGGAAACACAACAGCAGTAGAGGCCAACAGGACAACAAATAATGGATTGATGGACTAATAGAAACACTAGGAAACACAACAGCAGCAGAGGCCAACAGGACAACAAATAATGGATTAATGGACTAATAGAAACACTAGGAAACACAACAGCACCAGAGGCCAACAGGACAACAAATAATGGATTGATGGACTAATAGAAACACTAGGAAACACAACAGCAGTAGAGGCCAACAGGACAACAAATAATGGATTGATGGACTATTAGAAACACTAGGAAACACAACAGCAGCAGAGGCCAACAGGACAACAAATAATGGATTGATGGACTAATAGAAACACTAGGAAACACAACAGCACCAGAGGCCAACAGGACAACAAATAATGGATTGATGGACTATTAGAAACACAACAGCAGCAGAGGCCAACAGGACAACAAATAATGGATTATTGGACTAATAAAAACACTAGGAAACACAACAGCACCAGAGGCCAACAGGACAACAAATAATAGATTGATGGAATATTAGAAACACTAGGAAACACAACAGCAGCAGAGGCCAACAGGACAACAAATAATGGATTGATGGACTATTAGAAACACTAGGAAACACAACAGCAGCAGAGGCCAACAGGACAACAAATAATGGATTGATGGACTATTAGAAACACTAGGAAACACAACAGCAGCAGAGGCCAACAGGACAACAAATAATGGATTGATGGACTAATAGAAACACTAGGAAACACAACAGCAGCAGAGGCCAACAGGACAACAAATAATGGATTGATGAAATATTAGAAATTCTAGGAAACACAACAGCAGTAGAGGCCAACAAGAGAGCAAATGATGGATTGATGGGCTATTAGAAACTCTAGGAAAAAAGTAACAGCAACAGAAGAGCAAAAGAACACAAATTACATCTCCCCTCAATGCTGAAAGGCAAATGAAGAAGGAAAGAAAAAAAATCATCATTCTGTGTTTTTTTGACCAGTGTTATTCTCAATAAGCAGCGTATGTTGTTTCAAGGCATCTATCAGGCTGAACGGTCTTGTTATGATTCAGCTAGCCTGTTAGTATCATCAGCAGTATGTAAATTAGTCTCAGATACTGATTGTGCATTGCAATCTTGTACAGCAACAGTCATCATTTTCTCTAAATTATTATTAAACAAAGTTGGCAAAATGCAGGAGAAATGAAAAAAAAAATAGATATAGAAAAAAAAAGTAAAAAAATGGTATGGTTAAAGCTTCACATATTGGACAACACAAACTAGAACAACGTTTCGGCTCAATAGGCCTTCAGCAGGAACAAACATACAAATATGTATTTAAAATAAAAAATAATTTTCAAATATAATAATTTTGAACTAGAAGAAGAAATAAAAGGAAAATAAAAAATAAAAATAAAAAATCTTCCCTAGCAAAATGCAGTATTCTTGTCTAACTCTGAGCACAGAACAGCAATACCTAGTTTTGAACACAGTTCTTTGCAATATTCAGATTGTGAGACTGTAAAAATTGGAAGATTATGGCATAAATAGAAAGAAATAAATAAGAAGTATATATAACAAGAGGGCTAGTCGAATTTTAAATATGCTATGCTTACTTCTTCTTTACTTCCTCATTTGCCTTTCAGCGTTGAGGGGAGATATAATTTGCTATCTTTTGTTTTTCTGTTCGCTTTTGCTGCTGTTATGTTTCCTAGTGTTTCCAATATTCCATCGATCCATCTTTTTCATGGTCGGCCTTTGGGTCTGGTGTTCTTGCAAAGGTTGTTGTGTTGTGATCTTTCTGCCTTGTCAAGTGGCCAAACCATTTTATCTGTTGTTTCTTTACATATTCTATTCTAAAGATATCAGACACAAAGAGTAAAGAATTTCTGCACTCTGTGCTGTCTTCTGTTCAAAAGGACAAACGATTGTTAGATTTGTTTACTTACACACCCAAATGAAAGTGATTGAGCACCCTTCTGAAACTGTCCCCAGTGCAGTTATATCAGTTTTGCTATTTAACCAATCTCCGTTGATATTTTCTTTGCATTGTGCATGCGAGAACGGGCCTGAAGGCTTTTTATGTCTGTTATGTTCAGCAGAAACAGCAATACAGACAAATACAAATATCTAAATGTCTGAGAAGAGTAAGGAAGAAATATTTAAAAAAAAAATGAAAAAAAGTGAGTTAAGAGATAATAATTTTTTTTTTTATTTAGAAAGCTTATACATTCAAAAACACTGAGTGACACCAACAAGATGCATAAGGTGTTACTTTGTACATATGGTACAATGATTTGGTATGGGTGATGTCAAAACACAATCCTAAATAAATTAAATGTGACGATGTCAAGGCTCAAAAATGTAAATAAAATGTGACATGTTCAACAATACAAAAAGTATCTCACAATCCAACCATTTAAAGGAATAACATAATTGGCTCAGTCACAAACCAAAATTATAACGTGACAGGTTCAGTTACACAAGAAGTACAATATAACAATCTAAATCATACAAAGTATACTGACAATCATAAATAAAGTATACATAACATGACATGTTTAACAATAAGTATACTACAAAGTGTCATAAATTCAAACACATACAAACAATAGCATGTGTTAAGTTCAGCTAATGCACATATGCATAATACCACAAAAATGACATAATGCTATACAAATAAATGACATAGCTTTATGAGTATTTTCTCAATGCAGGTTAACATATTACTCAAGCAGTATGTCTGAAAAGTGAATATTATCATAGAAAGAGATCATACAAATGTTTCTATTAATACACTAATTAAAGTATGAACATAAAACATTGGTGGCTGGGTGGTTAGTGATCCCACTCTTGATCAAATGGGTCCAGGTTAATTTCCCAAGAAATGGTGAATATTCTGGCCTCAATGGTTCACACCGCCTCTACAATTGGATGCCAGATATTCTTGGGGAAGTAAGGATGGCTTGCCATGATGTCGACAAACATCAATCAAAAATGTGCACATCGTCTTGGATAAATATGATCACTAACACTATAATCCCCATACGTCTACGTGGCATGAAGGAAAACATTTTTTTGGTTTAAACAAGTGTGAACATAACATTGCATAAATAAATAAAATAATATGTATTAAGTGTCAGAACAAATTATATGACAGAAAAAAAAAACTTCTTCAACAAATCAAATTTGATAAAGGATTTGATTACATTACATTCTCGAACAAACAACCAATTAAAACAATCTATAGCAATTTATTCAAATAAGGTAGCCTATCTGTTGTTGATAATGCAGATCAGTTAGTTAAATAACCAATCAACTTTTACACAAAATGATTGTAATTTATAACAATGGAATCAAAGTCTGAAAATATATAGGTTACCTTCATGCCTAAATATTTAAACTGTTTTATTTCTGCCAAAACAGTGCAATCAATCAATTGAATAGTGTGGTTAGTCAATAGTTTGACACAATTATTTTGATTTGGGAGGGACACAAAATTCATTAATAAAGATGTTTTATGCAAAGGGAATAATAGAACAAATAAGTATGTGTTAGCACTCGGAAAAATTAACAGACAAACAACAACAGAAAAAAACGAAGAACAATATATGGTCCGAAGTGGGATCGAACCCGTACTCCCTGGCACCGCGCCTTCCCACGAGAGGCCGAACGCTTGGCACACTGCCACTCAGCAACTAAAAAATTGGCTATTGTAGTAGTGTCTTCCACGAAAGGCGCTCTCAATGACTATAGCATAGGGTAACGATCTCAGACCGGAAATAAATTGTATATTTGTACTTTCCTATTAATGCAAGTATCTCCCAGTAGGGCTGAATACTTGTGTTGTAGACAAACATTTATTGGACGAAACAGCACGAATAGTAGTTTCCAGTGGTTATATACTGGTAACAAATAATAATACATAAATATTATTATATGGGGAACTTCCGAGGCGATAATAGGGAATAATAGAACAAATAAGTATGTGTTAGCACTCGGAAAAATTAACAGACAAACAACAACAGAAAAAAACGAAGAACAATATATGGTCCGAAGTGGGATCGAACCCGTACTCCCTGGCACCGCGCCTTGCCACGAGAGGCCGAACGCTTGGCACACTGCCACTCAGCCAACTAAAAAATTGGCTATTGTAGTAGTGTCTTCCACGAAAGGCGCTCTCAATGACTATAGCATAGGGTAACGATCTCAGACCGGAAATAAATTGTATATTTGTACTTTCCTATTAATGCAAGTATCTCCCAGTAGGGCTGAATACTTGTGTTGTAGACAAACATTTATTGGACGAAACAGCACGAATAGTAGTTTCCAGTGGTTATATACTGGTAACAAATAATAATACATAAATATTATTATATGGGGAACTTCCGAGGCGATAATAGGGAATAATAGAACAAATAAGTATGTGTTAGCACTCGGAAAAATTAACAGACAAACAACAACAGAAAAAAACGAAGAACAATATATGGTCCGAAGTGGGATCGAACCCGTACTCCCTGGCACCGCGCCTTGCCACGAGAGGCCGAACGCTTGGCACACTGCCACTCAGCCAACTAAAAAATTGGCTATTGTAGTAGTGTCTTCCACGAAAGGCGCTCTCAATGACTATAGCATAGGGTAACGATCTCAGACCGGAAATAAATTGTATATTTGTACTTTCCTATTAATGCAAGTATCTCCCAGTAGGGCTGAATACTTGTGTTGTAGACAAACATTTATTGGACGAAACAGCACGAATAGTAGTTTCCAGTGGTTATATACTGGTAACAAATAATAATACATAAATATTATTATATGGGGAACTTCCGAGGCGATAATAGGGAATAATAGAACAAATAAGTATGTGTTAGCACTCGGAAAAATTAACAGACAAACAACAACAGAAAAAAACGAAGAACAATATATGGTCCGAAGTGGGATCGAACCCGTACTCCCTGGCACCGCGCCTTGCCACGAGAGGCCGAACGCTTGGCACACTGCCACTCAGCCAACTAAAAAATTGGCTATTGTAGTAGTGTCTTCCACGAAAGGCGCTCTCAATGACTATAGCATAGGGTAACGATCTCAGACCGGAAATAAATTGTATATTTGTACTTTCCTATTAATGCAAGTATCTCCCAGTAGGGCTGAATACTTGTGTTGTAGACAAACATTTATTGGACGAAACAGCACGAATAGTAGTTTCCAGTGGTTATATACTGGTAACAAATAATAATACATAAATATTATTATATGGGGAACTTCCGAGGCGATAATAGGGAATAATAGAACAAATAAGTATGTGTTAGCACTCGGAAAAATTAACAGACAAACAACAACAGAAAAAAACGAAGAACAATATATGGTCCGAAGTGGGATCGAACCCGTACTCCCTGGCACCGCGCCTTGCCACGAGAGGCCGAACGCTTGGCACACTGCCACTCAGCCAACTAAAAAATTGGCTATTGTAGTAGTGTCTTCCACGAAAGGCGCTCTCAATGACTATAGCATAGGGTAACGATCTCAGACCGGAAATAAATTGTATATTTGTACTTTCCTATTAATGCAAGTATCTCCCAGTAGGGCTGAATACTTGTGTTGTAGACAAACATTTATTGGACGAAACAGCACGAATAGTAGTTTCCAGTGGTTATATACTGGTAACAAATAATAATACATAAATATTATTATATGGGGAACTTCCGAGGCGATAATAGGGAATAATAGAACAAATAAGTATGTGTTAGCACTCGGAAAAATTAACAGACAAACAACAACAGAAAAAAACGAAGAACAATATATGGTCCGAAGTGGGATCGAACCCGTACTCCCTGGCACCGCGCCTTGCCACGAGAGGCCGAACGCTTGGCACACTGCCACTCAGCCAACTAAAAAATTGGCTATTGTAGTAGTGTCTTCCACGAAAGGCGCTCTCAATGACTATAGCATAGGGTAACGATCTCAGACCGGAAATAAATTGTATATTTGTACTTTCCTATTAATGCAAGTATCTCCCAGTAGGGCTGAATACTTGTGTTGTAGACAAACATTTATTGGACGAAACAGCACGAATAGTAGTTTCCAGTGGTTATATACTGGTAACAAATAATAATACATAAATATTATTATATGGGGAACTTCTGAGGCGATAATAGGGAATAATAGAACAAATAAGTATGTGTTAGCACTCGGAAAAATTAACAGACAAACAACAACAGAAAAAAACGAAGAACAATATATGGTCCGAAGTGGGATCGAACCCGTACTCCCTGGCACCGCGCCTTGCCACGAGAGGCCGAACGCTTGGCACACTGCCACTCAGCCAACTAAAAAATTGGCTATTGTAGTAGTGTCTTCCACGAAAGGCGCTCTCAATGACTATAGCATAGGGTAACGATCTCAGACCGGAAATAAATTGTATATTTGTACTTTCCTATTAATGCAAGTATCTCCCAGTAGGGCTGAATACTTGTGTTGTAGACAAACATTTATTGGACGAAACAGCACGAATAGTAGTTTCCAGTGGTTATATACTGGTAACAAATAATAATACATAAATATTATTATATGGGGAACTTCCGAGGCGATAATAGGGAATAATAGAACAAATAAGTATGTGTTAGCACTCGGATAAATTAACAGACAAACAACAACAGAAAAAAACGAAGAACAATATATGGTCCGAAGTGGGTTCGAACCCGTACTCCCTGGCACCGCGCCTTGCCACGAGAGGCCGAACGCTTGGCACACTGCCACTCAGCCAACTAAAAAATTGGCTATTGTAGTAGTGTCTTCCACGAAAGGCGCTCTCAATGACTATAGCATAGGGTAACGATCTCAGACCGGAAATAAATTGTATATTTGTACTTTCCTATTAATGCAAGTATCTCCCAGTAGGGCTGAATACTTGTGTTGTAGACAAACATTTATTGGACGAAACAGCACGAATAGTAGTTTCCAGTGGTTATATACTGGTAACAAATAATAATACATAAATATTATTATATGGGGAACTTCCGAGGCGATAATAGGGAATAATAGAACAAATAAGTATGTGTTAGCACTCGGAAAAATTAACAGACAAACAACAACAGAAAAAAACGAAGAACAATATATGGTCCGAAGTGGGATCGAACCCGTACTCCCTGGCACCGCGCCTTGCCACGAGAGGCCGAACGCTTGGCACACTGCCACTCAGCCAACTAAAAAATTGGCTATTGTAGTAGTGTCTTCCACGAAAGGCGCTCTCAATGACTATAGCATAGGGTAACGATCTCAGACCGGAAATAAATTGTATATTTGTACTTTCCTATTAATGCAAGTATCTCCCAGTAGGGCTGAATACTTGTGTTGTAGACAAACATTTATTGGACGAAACAGCACGAATAGTAGTTTCCAGTGGTTATATACTGGTAACAAATAATAATACATAAATATTATTATATGGGGAACTTCCGAGGCGATAATAGGGAATAATAGAACAAATAAGTATGTGTTAGCACTCGGAAAAATTAACAGACAAACAACAACAGAAAAAAACGAAGAACAATATATGGTCCGAAGTGGGATCGAACCCGTACTCCCTGGCACCGCGCCTTGCCACGAGAGGCCGAACGCTTGGCACACTGCCACTCAGCCAACTAAAAAATTGGCTATTGTAGTAGTGTCTTCCACGAAAGGCGCTCTCAATGACTATAGCATAGGGTAACGATCTCAGACCGGAAATAAATTGTATATTTGTACTTTCCTATTAATGCAAGTATCTCCCAGTAGGGCTGAATACTTGTGTTGTAGACAAACATTTATTGGACGAAACAGCACGAATAGTAGTTTCCAGTGGTTATATACTGGTAACAAATAATAATACATAAATATTATTATATGGGGAACTTCTGAGGCGATAATAGGGAATAATAGAACAAATAAGTATGTGTTAGCACTCGGAAAAATTAACAGACAAACAACAACAGAAAAAAACGAAGAACAATATATGGTCCGAAGTGGGATCGAACCCGTACTCCCTGGCACCGCGCCTTGCCACGAGAGGCCGAACGCTTGGCACACTGCCACTCAGCCAACTAAAAAATTGGCTATTGTAGTAGTGTCTTCCACGAAAGGCGCTCTCAATGACTATAGCATAGGGTAACGATCTCAGACCGGAAATAAATTGTATATTTGTACTTTCCTATTAATGCAAGTATCTCCCAGTAGGGCTGAATACTTGTGTTGTAGACAAACATTTATTGGACGAAACAGCACGAATAGTAGTTTCCAGTGGTTATATACTGGTAACAAATAATAATACATAAATATTATTATATGGGGAACTTCCGAGGCGATAATAGGGAATAATAGAACAAATAAGTATGTGTTAGCACTCGGATAAATTAACAGACAAACAACAACAGAAAAAAACGAAGAACAATATATGGTCCGAAGTGGGTTCGAACCCGTACTCCCTGGCACCGCGCCTTGCCACGAGAGGCCGAACGCTTGGCACACTGCCACTCAGCCAACTAAAAAATTGGCTATTGTAGTAGTGTCTTCCACGAAAGGCGCTCTCAATGACTATAGCATAGGGTAACGATCTCAGACCGGAAATAAATTGTATATTTGTACTTTCCTATTAATGCAAGTATCTCCCAGTAGGGCTGAATACTTGTGTTGTAGACAAACATTTATTGGACGAAACAGCACGAATAGTAGTTTCCAGTGGTTATATACTGGTAACAAATAATAATACATAAATATTATTATATGGGGAACTTCCGAGGCGATAATAGGGAATAATAGAACAAATAAGTATGTGTTAGCACTCGGAAAAATTAACAGACAAACAACAACAGAAAAAAACGAAGAACAATATATGGTCCGAAGTGGGATCGAACCCGTACTCCCTGGCACCGCGCCTTGCCACGAGAGGCCGAACGCTTGGCACACTGCCACTCAGCCAACTAAAAAATTGGCTATTGTAGTAGTGTCTTCCACGAAAGGCGCTCTCAATGACTATAGCATAGGGTAACGATCTCAGACCGGAAATAAATTGTATATTTGTACTTTCCTATTAATGCAAGTATCTCCCAGTAGGGCTGAATACTTGTGTTGTAGACAAACATTTATTGGACGAAACAGCACGAATAGTAGTTTCCAGTGGTTATATACTGGTAACAAATAATTTTTTCTGTTGTTTTTTTCTGTTGTTTGTCTGTTAATTTATGTATTATTATTTGTTACCAGTATATAACCACTGGAAACTACTATTTTTTTCACTGGAAACTACGTTTTTTTCTGTTGTTTGTCTGTTAATTTATGTATTATTATTTGTTACCAGTATATAACCACTGGAAACTACTATTCGTGCTGTTTCGTCCAATAAATGTTTGTCTACAACACAAGTATTCAGCCCTACTGGGAGATACTTGCATTAATAGGAAAGTACAAATATACAATTTATTTCCGGTCTGAGATCGTTACCCTATGCTATAGTCATTGAGAGCGCCTTTCGTGGAAGACACTACTACAATAGCCAATTTTTTAGTTGGCTGAGTGGCAGTGTGCCAAGCGTTCGGCCTCTCGTGGCAAGGCGCGGTGCCAGGGAGTACGGGTTCGATCCCACTTCGGACCATATATTGTTCTTCGTTTTTTTCTGTTGTTGTTTGTCTGTTAATTTTTCCGAGTGCTAACACATACTTATTTGTTCTATTATTCCCTATTATCGCCTCGGAAGTTCCCCATATAATAATATTTATGTATTATTATTTGTTACCAGTATATAACCACTGGAAACTACTATTCGTGCTGTTTCGTCCAATAAATGTTTGTCTACAACACAAGTATTCAGCCCTACTGGGAGATACTTGCATTAATAGGAAAGTACAAATATACAATTTATTTCCGGTCTGAGATCGTTACCCTATGCTATAGTCATTGAGAGCGCCTTTCGTGGAAGACACTACTACAATAGCCAATTTTTTAGTTGGCTGAGTGGCAGTGTGCCAAGCGTTCGGCCTCTCGTGGCAAGGCGCGGTGCCAGGGAGTACGGGTTCGATCCCACTTCGGACCATATATTGTTCTTCGTTTTTTTCTGTTGTTGTTTGTCTGTTAATTTTTCCGAGTGCTAACACATACTTATTTGTTCTATTATTCCCTATTATCGCCTCGGAAGTTCCCCATATAATAATATTTATGTATTATTATTTGTTACTTTTATGCAAAGGCTTTGCTAGTATTTCCTTTTTAAATATTTTAATAGACATGTTTTTTTTAAACGTTTTCTTTTTTTTCAGAATGAATTTGAGCTTTTAGGAAGAAAAGACAATTCAAGCATAACAGTAAAGTTGGGAACGTCAATGAATTATGGCAAGAGTTGCTGGACTTTGTAGAGTTGCTAGACTATGTATGCTAGAGTTTGTATGCTAGAGTTGCTGGACTTTATATGCTGGACTTTGTATGCTGAAGTTTGTATGCTAGAGTTGCTGGACTTTATATGCTGAAGTTTGTATGCTAGAGTTGCTGGACTTTATATGCTAAAGTTTGTATGCTAGAGTTGCTGGACTTTGTATGCTGAAGTTTGTATGTTAGAGTTGCTGGACTTTGTATGCTGAAGTTTGTATGCTAGAGTTGCTGGACTTTATATGCTGAAGTTTGCATGCTAGAGTTGCTGGACTTTATATGCTGAAGTTTGTATGCTAGAGTTGCTGGACTTTGTATGCTAAAGTTTGTATGCTAGAGTTGCTGGACTTTATATGCTCGAGTTTGTATGCTAGACTTTATATGCTGGAGTTTGTATGCTAGAGTTGCTGGACTATGTATGCTGGAGTTTGTGTGCTAGAGTTGCTGGACTTTTTATGCTGGAGTTTGTGTGCTAGAGATGCTGGACTTTGTATGCTAGAGTTGTTGGACTAGGTATGCTGGAGTTTGTGTGCTAGAGTTGCTGGATTTTGTATGCTGGAGTTTGTGTGCTAGAGTTGCTGGACTATGTATGCTAGAGTTTGTATGCTATAGCTGCTGGACTTTATATGCTGGAGTTTGTGTGCTAGAGTTGCTGGACTAGGTCTGCTCGAGTTTGTGTGCTAGAGTTGCTGGACTTTGTAGAGTTGCTAGACTATGTATGCTAGAGTTTGTATGCTATAGTCCGTTTCATAACTCGTGCCCAACTTTTAAAATCGATATCTTTTTAACCGTTTTTTGTAAGTTCTTCAAAATTTGCATGTAAAGTTATAATGATTAGAACCCAACAGGGAATTAATTTCATAAAAAAAAAACATTTGGTTATTATTGTTGCTTATTTGATTTATATAAATTTATAACGACCCATTGATGTAGTCAAAACTTAATGTTTACAGTATTTTAAGTTAAAAATAGCGAGTAAAAATCCATAGACGGTCAAATTGACGTGTTTGCACGCTTTCAACGTGGGTTTTCTGACACAATTAGACACATGTAAAAAACACGAGACATTGTGTGTTCCATTTCCGTTCATTCAGCGGCGAAGACGTGGAACGATAATATTTATCATGAGTCTTAAAATGAAATTCTGCAGTTTACAAAACATCGCAATAAAAATGTATGGCTATTTTTGCAAAGAGTTTGTACGATGAAGATTATTTCATTCTTTAGAAAACCCTGAGAATAGGACAAGACACAGTTTGGATTTATCTAAACGGTCATTTAATCGCTGGATTCAAGCACGTGACCGTCAATGTTCCAAATATACAAAATCACAAGGAAGAGCAAAAATGTTGGATAATTTCGACAGTGAACTTATTAGAAGTGAAATTCGCAAAATGTTGGGCATGAATGAAACTGTTACAATAAGAAAATTAAAAGTATCGCTGAAAAAGAACAACAGTATTGAAATATCAAAGTCTAGATTATGGAGGAATGTGAGAGCTGCAGGCTTTACATTCAGAAAGTATTCCAATGGACAAAACATCATCTGTGAGAAGCCACATATAGTAGTCATGAGAAGCAAGTACTTACGTGAAGTAAAAGAGGTGCGCAAGCAAGGTTATGATATTGTGTACTTGGATGAAACATGGATCAATGCTCACCACACTAACCAAAGGGAATGGCAGTCATCAGATGGAAAGATTAAGAGATTAATACCTAGCAGCAAAGGACAGCGCTTGATAATTGCTCATGCAGGTAGTCGACAACATGGACTAATACAGAATGCAGAGCTAATTTTTCTTTCAAAATCCATAGACAATCGGGATTATCACTCTGAGATGAATGGTCACATATTTAGACATTGGATTGAAAATTCTGTTCTCCCATCACTAGATCGACCATCTTGCCTAATAATGGACAAACATTGTTGCACTTGAAGATAAAGTCCTGACGTCATCCAGTACAAAAGATGCTATTAAGATATGGCTCAAAAAGGAGCACATACAATTTAATAACATGTACTTAAAACCTGAATTACTATCTCTAGTAAAGCAAAAACAAAGGACAAAGATTTTTCAAATAGATAAGATTATCCAAGAGCACGGTCATATAAGTTTGAGGCTGCCACCTTACCATGCTCATTTAAATCCAATAGAACTAATCTGGGCAAAATTAAAAGGACAAGTGGCAGATGAAAATACAACATTCAAAATATGCGATGTAAAGACTCTTGCTAATCTCGCTTTATTAAATATAGACAAAGATTATTGGGCTAAATGTGAAGACCACGTCTTAAAACAGGAAGAGGAATATTGGAAAAATGATGGTTTGTGGAATGTTCAACCCCAAACAGTTATTAATCTTTTAGACTCGTCTGATTCCGAATGAAAGTATATAGCCCCCACAATGTTGGCCCCTATATTACCTTAAATTAGTTCAACAAACGGTCCTTTTCAGGACCACACAACTATGAAAATTGGACATACAGGTATACCTTGATATTATCGTCCATTCTCGAACTGAGAATACAATAATTCTCCTGGTGTTTTGTCTTATTAGGTTATTTCCCCATTACGGCCACGCCTTTACCTAGTGAAAATAAATCATAGACCAGCAACTACGGTAATTTCTATTCTTTAGGGGTTCACAATTTACAATTTTGACAAACATCAAAGAAATTCGCCGCTTTAAGAAAACTGCAGCTGCAAGATATTTGTTAAATATACATTTAAAGGGTCTTTTGCATTCTAATAACATTTGGAAAATTTCATCAGTTTTTAACAAATGTTTACTGAGTAATAGCGTTTTGAAGTTGGGCACATGATTTGAAACGAGCTATAGAGTTGCTGGACTTTGTATGCTGAAGTTTGTATGCTAGAGTTGCTGGACTTTGTATGCTGAAGTTTGTATGCTAGAGTTGCTGGACTTTATATGCTGGTGTTTGTATGCTAGAGTAGCTAGACTTTATATGCTGGTGTTTGTATGTTAGAGTTGCTAGACTTTATATGCTGAAGTTTGTATGCTAGAGTTGCTGGACTTTATATGCTCGAGTTTGTATGCTAGAGTTGCTGGACTTTAGTTTATATGCTCGAGTTGCTAGACTATGTTTGCTGAAGTTTGTATGCTAGAGTTGCTGGACTTTATATGCTCGAGTTTGTATGCTAGAGTTGCTGGACTTTGTATGCTGAAGTTTGTATACTAGTGTTGCTGGACTTTATATGCTGGAGTTTGTGTGCTAGAGTTGCTGGACTTTGTATGCTGGAGTTTGTGTGCTAGAGCTGCTGGACTATGTATGCTAGAGTTTGTATGCTAGAGTTGCTGGACTTTGTATGCTGGAGTTTGTGTGCTAGAGATGCTGGACTTTGTATGCTAGAGTTGCTGGACTAGGTATGCTGGAATTTGTATGCTAGAGTTGCTGGACTAGGTATGCTGGAGTTTGTATGCTAGAGTTGCTGGACTTTGTATGCTGGAATTTGTGTGGTAGAGTTGCTGGACTTTATATGCTCGAGTTTGTATGCTAGAGTTGCTGGACTTTGTATGCTGAAGTTTGTATACTAGTGTTGCCGGACTTTATATGCTGGAGTTTGTGTGCTAGAGTTGCTGGACTATGTATGCTAGAGTTTGTATGCTAGAGTTGCTGGACTTTGTATGCTGGAGTTTGTGTGCTAGAGATGCTGGACTTTGTATGCTAGAGTTGCTGGACTAGGTATGCTAAAGTTTGTATGCTAAAGTTTGTATGCTAGAGTTGCTGGACTTTGTATGCTGAAGTTTGTATACTAGTGTTGCCGGACTTTATATGCTGGAGTTTGTATGCTAGAGTTGCTGGACGAAGTATGCTGGAGTTTGTGTGCTAGAGTTGCTGGACTTTGTATGCTGGAGTTTTTGTGCTAGAGCTGCTGGACTATGTATGCTAGAGTTTGTATGCTAGAGTTGCTGGACTTTGTATGCTGGAGTTTGTGTGCTAGAGATGCTGGACTTTGTATGCTGGAATTTGTGTGCTAGAGTTGCTGGACTTTGTATGCTGGAGTTTGTGTGCTAGAGTTGCTGGACTTTGTATGCTGAAGTAGAGTTGCTGGACTATTTATGCTGGAGTTGCTGGACTTTGTATGCTGGACTATGTATGCTGAAGTAGAGTTGCTGGACTATGTATGCTAGAGTTGCTGGACTTTGTATGCAAGAACTGCTGCCAAAAATTTGCAAATATTGCTAGAATCACATGCACAACTGATATTGAAATCACAAACAACAATTGCCAGATACCACATGAAATATTGGCTGGCAAAAAAAACCGCTGCAAAAAATTGTTTGACACTGCCTGCAACATCATTAAATTTATTAGTTCATGCATGCAACAGCCTGTGCAAACACAAAATTCTAGTCAAATTATAAACATTCATTAATAGCATCAAACTTGGTCTCTAATGAAAGTCAATTTAATCACATTCTGATTTTCAATGAATGAAGATACATTACAGCATGAAATTTTCAATTGCGCAGTGCATGGATAGCCAGATATAATTACAACAAAATTGATAATAAAACAACTAAAACTATACAATGATTAGAGAAGGTTTATACCAGAACATTTTAAAAACTAACAATAAAACAAAAGAGACATTGATAATGAGGACTACATTAACCCTTTCAGCGCCATTATCGATAAAAGTATGCCTGGTGATGTCAATAAATAAACAACTTTTAGCTAGGTAATGTAATTTGTTTATCATATGATTACCATACACAAATATCTTGAATGTTTTCATTGTTTCAAGCATTTACAATTGATATTTTAGTCATATTTCACTGAGTATTTTCTAAACAATTACTGAAGTGAAATGGTACAGACTGTGTTTTTGAAAGAAACAGCTCCAGAGTTAACTCTGGCTGATTGTGACCCAGAAACAAAGCAAATATATGGAGGAAAGTAATACTGATTCATTGCACCATGATAAAATATTACTGATCAAATGTCCAAAAATTGTGAAAAATAATTAGTAAAATTATAAAATTTTATTTGTGTAAAAAAAAAGACTTTATCTTATGTCACAAAATGTAAATGTAAAATATTTGATTTGTGTGCATTTTATGAATGCTTATGTACGGGTGGCCCCAAAGTAGCAGATGTCAAAAATATATGGCGCTCGGAATTTGGGCTAAAAAATTGGCACTGAAAGGGCTAAGTCACTATGGTTAATGTTATGGCAGATATATAAATGCATTTATTGCAGCAAAGTGCACTGTGGAGAAGCTCCCTGAGAAGTCTCAACTAATTCAGAAACATCACCACACAATCTCTCTCCAACATCCACAAAACATTCCAATATCATTTGTTCAAACATTTCTTTAATACATTCATTAAGGATAAAGCTTTCATTAGATCAATCTATCTCATTGGAAGCATGAGAGTAATGCAATGATTAATGCTTCTAGATTAAGGTTGAAACACACTCCAGTCAACCAAACTGAAAAAAAAATTTGGTAGACTTATCACCAACAACTATGCTTGCTGGCTTAGGTAATTGGGGGAGCATAATGCCTGCGACCTGAGGTCACAAAAGCACAGGCGGCTCACCATCACATGACCAAGACCTAGCAGTTCCAGTTCATCGTGGTCTCACCTAGTAACAGTCTGCATCAAAACAGGCTGGCTAACAAGAAGCTAGGATCGCAGTGTTCCCTGTAGTGGTGGCTGTTACTGATATAGAAGACCTAGTATTGCAGTACCTCTGGGCAGGACCAGTAGTTTCCCAGCATAGCCTAAGATAGACGAACTCCAACCTCTCCAGTAAGAGCCAGGAATGTCAAGAAAGTCATTTTGACCCACCACATCAATGAGCAAAAGGGCACATTGCCCGCATCAACTCATGGAATTACATCAACAACATAGGTAATCATGAAAAGCTTTGTGAAGTCTCTTCATAGCTTTCTATCTCTACAGCTGTTTATCAATTCATTTATGGACTTTCTAGCAAATAATTCTCTAAAACTGTCAAGCATCTTGTTCTCTGTTTTTCCCTATCACTTCTTCCCTTAATTCTTCTTCAGTTTTGGTTACACAAAAAAAAACACATTTAGAGTAATAATTTAATTTTTTTAAGGATGATAAACTGGGAGCCGCGATAGCTCAGTGGTTAGTGAACTGGACTACCACAGACAAGGGGTAGGGTTCGATCCCAACCGACGGCTTCCGGGTTCACCCAGCCTTAAATGGGTACCGGATTTTTTCTGGGAAAGTAAAGCAGCACGGGCGTAATACTGACCACATTACCCCAAAAATCATGTGCTGAAGGTCTGTAAAATATAGGGTCACTAACACCATATTTCCCTATACGCCACTTGGCGTGACGGGGGTACTTTACTTTTTTTTAAGGATGATAAACTGTCAAAATACATATGACTGTTGAAAATAAGAACATTAAAAGTTCTTTTTTCTTTCAACTGCTTCCAGATATCCACATTGATTATTCTGTAGAAATCATTAGTCAACTGACCCTAATAGCTTCACAAAGCCTTTCATTGAAGAATACTGAATGCTTCCATATAACACTTCTTTCAATGCTATACTATGTGCAGGTTTGCTACTAATATTATGTTCAAAAGTCATGAAGTTGCTACCATAGATGAAGGAATTTATTTTCTCAGTATAATACCTTTATATATGGTACAAATGGTATCTCTGACTTGTCTGCACACAACCCAAAGATTAAACAAGAAAAATAAGAAAACAGAGGAGCTGCTCAAAGAAATAAAGAGACTCTACACTTGAAGTCATAATTCTAAAGAAAATAGAGAAAAACACCCAATCAGTTTCTGAGCTCAAATGAACACATTACAGCACAAGAAATCTTCAATGATCAAGAACACTTGAGGATATATTATTGAACCAGTCCAAAAAGAAACCAATTTTTACAAACTGTGCAGTTTTTTATTATATTTATGGACTCTTTGAAAAACCTCTAATTACATCAGAGATGATATACTAAGATTAGTAAAGTAAAACCAAGTTTCTGCCTATTTTAAAAATAATCTAAATAATCTCTGTACACTCACACATGGTTGACTTTGCTGATATATATGCTGGTTTTTACCCAGTAGTGCTCAAATTTCTCCAGCAGGAATGATGAAATCACAAAAGCCATTGCAGTCTGAGACATCAATTGAACCAAGTGCTACAATCTTGTGGATTAATCATCACTCAGCATTTTATTGGGGTGCATAAATTCAACAATAAAATAACTTGAAACTAGTAATCATTCACCACAAATACAACAATCATCTTATTGTTAGAAACAAATCAAAGACAGTTGAGATTAGATTTAATTGTCCATGGCAATTACAATCATTCATTTAGAGAGTAACAAACTTTTTACATTTTTTTTAAATTATCAAAAGTAACAAACTCTAATCAAGATTGAAGAAAACCAATCTCAAAAATGAATGAATCAATCAATCAGATAAGAAGAGCAATCTTGAAAATAAATTTCAAGAATGAAATATATATATACAGTACAACATACAGCATACAAATTTATACAATTTTTCACATCCGTGTGAGAAAATCCAAACTACATAAACAAGAATTAACGAATAATGAAACAAATCATGAAAATACTTTAAATATGGCAAACTATAATTAAGAATTAATTCAGAATAACAAAACAATTCATTCTTTAAACAACATGTCATGTTTGTAAAAACAAACTCAGACTGTAGAAATTGGAAAGAATGAATGAAGATGGCAAACTGTAAAAAAAAAATGAATATGGACACTTCTTCCCCACTTTCTCTATTTGGGTATTGAGGATAATGTCCACACAGTCAAAGTTTAAAAAAAAAAAACAAAAAAAAACATTAAAGCAAAAAATTAATTTGAACATTTCATCACTTTCTTCAATACCCATTTGGGTGTGGGGGAAGATGGATCCTTCACAATAAAAATAAAAAATACAAACTTTAAAACAAAAAAAATTAATATGGACATTTCATCTTTCTTTCTTTCCTTGCTTATTTGCCTTTCGGCGTTGAAAGGAGATATGGTTCATGGTTTCTTGCTCTTCTTTTGGCCTCTTCTGCTGTTATATCTCAGAGTGTTTCTAGTATTTAATTTATCCCCCTTTTTCTTGGTCCGCCTCTTGGTTTGGTTATTCCCATATCATTGGTTAGTAACTTGTTCTACTAGATTTAGTTCAGTCGTCAGACATTTCATCACTTTCCTCAATACCCATTTGTGTGCGAAAAAGTTGGACTATAAAAATAAAACTATGCCATATATTTTTAACATTGTTATTTAACCAGTGTGAGAACAGACACAAAATGTACAAGCCAGAAGCACCAATGTCAAAAATAGTATATGATACAATATGATAAGCTGAGGACCTATTTTATCATTAATAAGTATTACAAAGATTGTCGTCTCATGTATCACTTTCTGGTTGAAACAAAATTCAATTTTCCAAACAAATAAGAAAATAGATGCCAATTATAACTTTGTTTAATCAATTTATAATAGATAAATTTTATACAGATCATATATTTCAAAAACACAGAGAAAAATAAAATATTAGCTGTGTACAGTACTATGGCAATAAATGGAAGGAGAAACTGATGAACAGGTAAAGGAAAAGATTATACTAATATATATATATATATATATATATATATATACACACACACACATAGTAATGGATCAGGTGGATGTCATCAAGACCCTCTGAGATGTGGGAAGGGCACAGGACTTTGATAACCATGAGTCCACGTCATTCCTTTGGAAGAAAAAGATGGGAGTCAGGATGGGCACAGCCAGAAACAAGAAACTTAGTGGGCGTACAAGAAGACTTATTAACCAACACAAAATTGGAGTCATCAGTTGCTGGACACTGCGGGACTTGCTGAGGAGGGGATGTGAGCACCGATTATGTTAAGAGTGTAACAATGATGACCCACAAATAACTCAGTATAATTATACTCACACCAAGCTAGTATTCTGAAGAAAAATTTAGATTAAGACTGGACATTCCCAAAAGTAGTAAAAGGTCTCACAATTAATCTCACCACACTCATAGCAGTCCCTGAAGTGCCCTTACTCTTATAGCACTTGATACAACCATGGCACTCATGCAAGTCTAGAAATTTTGACATTGTTCATGTTAGAGACTTTTGTATAGTAGGAGTATAGGCAGTTCCCTCATTTTTTTTCACACAAAAAAAATAATTTTAATTAAAAAAATAAATATAGTTCTTTAACATATACTAAAATCTAAAAGGTATGAAATGAGGTTCTTCACTCCACAGCCCATAGTTGCAGAATTTCAAGGCAAGGGGCTTGAGAAGAGACAGCCTCATATGTGTATATGTTTCCTCAAGTGACTCAATGAGTATGCTCAGGTTGAAACTGGCTTTGATATACAACAGTGGTTAGTGTCTCTAGGGAGGTCTATTCTAACAAGTGTCTGCTTCATTTTCATGCCAGAGCATGTGGGTGAAGGGGTAATGAGCTTGCTGACGACTTGCCACTTTGGCTAATGTTGCATGTGGATGGGCAATGACTGCTCTGACACTCTGAATGCCCTGAGGGACACACACAAAAATGGCCTTGAATCCACAGCCTTGAACAGACTTCATGAATATAATGTCAAGGTTGGAGACACCAGTCAAGAGCGATAAGTAGGAATCCAAAGAAGATTATCCACCAACACAACACGAGTGTCATTAATTGCTACACTTTGAGGGATATACTTCTGAAGAGATCTAAGTACTTATGAACTTGTCTCATGTGCAATGAGGATGGCCTGTTGACTAAACTAAAGTGAGGGGGATTAATGTACTTTCTCAATATCATTTATTATCTTTCCCAATCCTGCAAGCCATTTCCCCAAATAGTTCAAATAAGGAAACTGAGATTGTCAGACAGGAAACAAACCTACAACCATTGGACCGAAAGTCAGTGCTAATCTATATTTAAAAAAAACAAGCAAAGTTGAGCAACTGACCAACCAATCTAAAAAAAGATAAAATGTTAGAAAAAGAGTTGTAGAAGGAAGGAATCAATTTACAAGAAGTTAAAATGTTACGGTTAAGATTAGCAGAAAGAAGGAATCATTCTACAATAAGATGACATCTTAAGACTAATATTTGCAGAAGGAAGGAATCAATTTACAAGAAGATAAAATGTTACAGTTAAGATTAACAGAAAGAAGGAATCATTCTACATTAAGATGACATCTTAAGACTAATATTTGCAGAAGGAAGGAAATAACGAGACAGAAAAAGGAATGGTTGTGAGCTTCTAAAAACAAATCTCAAAAGACCTGACTTTTATTTTAAATATTTGGTTATGGAAGGCCCCAGTATCACTGCAAACGAATTAAAATCCATAATTGCTCAACCTATTTTAAATAATAAGGAGCTAATATTGTTTTGTAGCAGAGCTTGTTGATGATGAGAGGCCTTCTATCTAGATAAATAACATGATTACAGCCCCTTAATAAAAGAAATGATGGAAATCACTTTGTTTATTGAGTCCATACCAAATAAACAACAATTATTTTTGCCAAAGACTGATTTAAATTGGCAGCAAACTCAATGCTCATATTTTGCACAGACAGATATTTTAAGAATCAAAAATCTTTTCTGCGCCAGCTTTTTAGTTAGGGTAGTAAGGGCATAATTTCATAAAGAAAACAAACGAGGAGTTTTAAAACAACTAAAAATGAAAAGGGAACTACTAAACACAATTAGAGCAAGACAAATGAAATTTGTGGGTCATGTTAAAAGACACAACAGCCTAATAAAAGTAATATTGGAAGGGAAAATACAAGGTAAAAGAGGCAGCGGCAGACCAAGACTAACATGGACGAGTAACATCAAAAGATGGACAAGTCAGCCTATGACAATCTGCACCATCAAAGCAAGAGACAGAGTGGAATGTCGCTCCATGGTAGCCAACCTTCGATGCGGAGACGGCACACAATGATGATGAGTAAGGGCATGATTGCATGTGTTTACAAGTATGGATGTACAAAGTGGCCTGAAATTGGCATTTCCACTTCAATGTGTTATTTAAATGTGACTGCAAGAGGGTTATGCATTTTATTTTAAATGTGGCTGCAAGAGGGTTATGCATGTTATTTTTAAATGTGACTGTAAGAGGGTTATGCCTGCTATTTTAAATGTGACTACACGAGAGTTATACGTGTTATTTTAAATGTGACTACACGATAGTTATACATGTTATTTTAAATGTGACCTCACGAGAGTTATACATGCTATTTTAAATGTGATTGCAAGAGGGTTATGAATGCTATTTTAAATGTGACTACACGAGAGTTATACATGTTATTTTAAATGTGACTACAAGAGAGTTATACACGTTATTTTAAATGTGACTGCAAGAGAGTTATACATTTTATTTTAAATGTGACTACAAGAGAGTTATACATGTTATTTTAAATGTGACTACACAAGAGTTATACATGCTATTTTAAATGTGACTGCAAGAGGGTTATGCCTGCTATTTTAAATGTGACTACACGAGACTTATACATGTTATTTTAAATGTGACTACACGAGAGTTATGCCTGCTATTTTAAATGTGACTGCAAGAGGGTTATGCCTGCTATTTTAAATGTGACTACACGAGAGTTATGCCTGCTATTTTAAATGTGACTACACGAGAGTTATACATGTTATTTTAAATGTGACTACACGAGAGTTATGCCTGCTATTTTAAATGTGACTACACGAGAGCTATGCCTGCTATTTTAAATGTGACTACACGAGAGTTATGCCTGCTATTTTAAATGTGACTACACGAGAGCTATGCCTGCTATTTTAAATGTGACTACACGAGAGTTGTACATATTACTTTAAATGTGACTACACGAGGGTTATGTGCGTTATTTTAAATGTGACTGCATGAGGGTTACGTGTGTTATTTTAAATGTGACTACATGAGGGTATGTGTGTTATTTTAAATATGACTGCAAGAGGGTTATGTGTGTTATTTTTAATGTGACTGCATGAGGGTTATGTGTGTTATTTTAAATGTGACTACAAGAGGGTTATGTGTGTTATTTTAAATGTGACTACAAGAGGGTATGTGTGTTATTTTAAATGTGACTACATGAGGGTATGTGTGTTATTTTAAATGTGACTACAAGAGGGTTATGTGTGTTATTTTAAATGTGACTACAAGAGGGTATGTGTGTTATTTTAAATGTGACTACAAGAGGGTTATGTGTTATTTTAAATTTGACTACGAGAGGGTTATGTGTGTTATTTTAAATGTGACAAGAGAGTTATGTGTTATTTTAAATGTGACTACAAGAGGGTTATGTGTTATTTTAAATGTGACTACAAGAGGGTTATGTGTTATTTTAAATGTGACTACACAAGAGTTATGAGTGTTATTTTAAATGTGACTACACAAGAGTTATGTGTGTTATTTTAAATGTGACTACACAAGAGTTATGTGTGTTATTTTTAATGTGACTACACAAGAGTTATGTGTGTTATTTTAAATGTGACTACACAAGAGTTATGCATGTTATTTTAAATGTGACTACACGAGAATAATGTACAAATACAAGATTTTAATCCTCAAGCATATTGTTCCTGCTTGATAAAGTGTGAGGTGATTTTAAACATGGTGTACTATAGGTCACTGGTCTTTTTTTTTGTTTTTGTTTGCTAGCTTTGACCTTTGATGAAGTCCCTAGAGACTAGGAACTGAATTTTGCGTGTTAATCCATTTTTCCCTGGCAGCCGCGTGCACAGGGGTCCCTCGCTGCACAGGCAGATAACTCCAACTTCAGAGGTACTCATATTTTTACCATCGATGAGTAATTGATGTTTAAAGCCAAGCCTCACTGCTGAGACCAGGGGTGGTTGCCGCAGATAGAAATCATAAATAAAAATCCCAGTCACTGGTCTGAAAATATCCACAGATATCATTGAGTTTAAGGGGGAGGAAAATCAAAAGGAGAGCAAAATAATGGATGGAAACATAATCACTGAAGTATCTCTGTACTTGTTATAATGGAGAATTAGAAAGAAAGCAATAATATGTTAACCATTACTTATTTATATAAGTTCACATTGTTGAACTTAAAGACACAGTCGTAAGAAAATATTATATAATGAAAAAGATTACGATTTAAATTTTATTAATATCTTGATCAGCACAAAGTGAGTTGGAAAAAGAGATTTATAATCATTTGATTAACATAACAACCAATGAAATGAAATTGATAAATTCATATGCAGTCTTAAAACATTTTGTTAATGCACAATTCACAGAATTTTAAAATAAAAAGAGAATTAAATAAATACAATTAAAAAGCAAATCTCAAAAACAATTCAGTGCATCTTCAGTTATTAAAATACTGGACAATACAGTAGCAGGGACACAGAACATAAAAAAAAATATGATTTGGAGATGATAATCATAACATAACAACCCCTGAGAACTACTTGTGAAATCTGTGGAGATGTCTTTTTTTTCTCCCCACAGGTTGTTGACCTAGCGCTGGCTAAATTAAGATCATTTAATTGGTGGTTCTGCACCGACGGCCACACCATGGCCACTCCTCCCACAGGTCATGTTGGTAACATCATACCACTTGTTTCCTTCTGGGCAGTAGCACTCCACAGAAGATAAAAAGTCACTACCGTCATAGCCACCTGTTTGTAAACAAAGTGAAACGTACACAAATATAAATCAACATACTTATCTACACAAATATAAATCAACATACTTATCTACACCAATATAAATAAACATACTTATCTACACCAATATAAATAAACATACTTATCTACACCAATATAAATAAACATACTTATCTACACAAATATAAATAAACATACTTATCTACACAAATATAAATTAACATATTTATCTACACAAATATTAATCAATATATTTTACACAAACATAAATTAACATATTTATCTACACAAATATTAATCAATATAATTATCTACACAAATATTAATCAATATATTTATCTACACAAATATTAATCAATATATTTATCTACACAAATATTAATCAACATACTTATCTACAAAAATATTAATCAATATACTTATCTACACAAATATTAAACAACATACTTATATACAAAAATATTAATCAACATACTTATCTACACAAATATTAAACAACATACTTATCTACACAAATATTAAACAACATACTTATCTACACAAATATTAATCAACATACTTATCTACACAAATATTAAACAACACACTCATCTACACAAATATTAATCAACATACTTATCTACACAAATATTAATCAACATACTTATCTACACAAATATTAATCAACATACTTATCTACACAAATATTAATCAACATACTTATCTACACAAATATTAATCAACATACTTATCTACACAAATATTAATCAACATACTTATCTACACAAATATTAATCAATATATTTATCTACACAAATATTAATCAACATACTTATCTACACAAATATTAATCACCATACTTATCTACACAAATATTAATCAATATACTTCTGTGCATGCTAAAAAAAAAATCCTTGGCAGTTACAAATTTAAAACAGTAGGTCAAAGAACCACCACATGGACAAAACTGTTAAGCAAATCTACTCAAAGCTGAAATCATGTTCTGGTCCAAAAAGCAAATATTGAGTTTGCTGTCAACTAGTGGTACAATGCATCCATGCCTATTAACCGGGTGAAAAATGAAGAAGACAAAGAACAAAGTAAGAAAAGCAACAGAAATATTCACAAAAATAGTTAACAGTTAATTGCTTGTGCCTGGAATGGTGACAACACTGGATCAAGATCAAACTCCCTGCTGTGGCCCAGGTAACAGTGTTGCCAAAATAAGCAGGAATTGAGAGGAAAGGCAGCAACCAGGCATCTAAAATAAAAGGTCAGGCTGAAAGACTGATTGTTATTGTAGTTAGTCGAAGGCCCTGGTATCACTGCAAATGAATTAAAATCCATAATTGCTCAACTGCCTGTGCAAGTGGAATCATCCAAATTAACAAATCATATTGAAGGATCAAAACAAAGGCAGCTGCAGTTCCCATCATAAGAAAGACTGATGTGTCAGGCCAAAGCAAATGCAGCTTGATGTAAACCACAACACAAGCCATCTACTTAATTTAATGTCCATTTAAGGACAAATGACTGGGGTGAAGTTGTTGTTGAGCGAACATAGAAAAATAAATAGTAAATAGACAGTCAGGTAACTATCTCTTACTCAATAGACAAACATTTACCTGCCAAGGATACACAAAATTGACAAAAGAGCCACACTCTATCAATACAGAAGGAGGCTCACATACCCAAAGTAGGTTTTATCGGATCAAACTCACCCAAGGAATAGATTTGATTACTGATGACAGCCACGCTTAATGCACTTCGGGGGCTGCTCATGGGAGCAACGAATTCCCACTGTTTCTTATCTATGCTGTACCTCTCCACTGATCGCAGCTGGCAAGTGCTATCATAGCCTCCTATTGCATAGATATAGCTGTCCATTGCAATCACACCTGTAAATTGAGTACGCTTGTTAGATCAGAAGTGACATTAGTGTAAATATGTTTCATTATGACTTTCACAACAGAAAATGATTAAATTAGTTGTGATGAAATAACCAGCTCTATGTTCTGAAACGTTTTCTACTACTTTCCATTATGTATTTATTTAATAATAATACATTATGTATTTATTATGCCTTACCGAAGGTAGTCATTCTTTCGTTTGGTTCCCGGCGGATTAACCAGTCGTTCAAGCTAAGTGATTCTGTATTTTATATTTTAATTATACATATATTCTCATATTCTTTCTATATTCTTATCTTAGCTCTCTTCTTTTTTTATTTTTTCATCATCCTACTTTTTTCTTTTCTATCCTCTTCTTCTGATCATGTATTTATAGATAATTGTGTTTCATCGTTTGTTTTCGTTGTCCTTGAACTCTGAAAAAGGCCCCTGGCCGAAACGTCAGTATTGTGTTGTGTTCCTCCCTTGTGAAGCTGTCTTCATACCTTGGAGTGTACTACACTCCTCACCACTGGTTTCTTTACTAAACTAATTGTCTAAATCAAGATCCTTCATTAAGCAGCTGATTGTCTAAATCTAGAGTCTTCACTAAACTGATTGTCTAAATCTAGAGTCTTCACTAAACTGATTCTCTAAATCAAGAGTCTTCACTAAACTGATTCTCTAAATCAAGAGTCTTCACTAAACTGATTCTCTAAATCAAGAGTCTTCACTAAACTGATTCTCTAAATCAAGAGTCTTCACTAAACTGATTCTCTAAATCAAGAGTCTTCACTAAACTGATTCTCTAAATCAAGAGTCTTCACTAAACTGATTCTCTAAATCAAGAGTCTTCACTAAACTGATTCTCTAAATCAAGAGTCTTCACTAAACTGATTCTCTAAATCAAGAGTCTTCACTAAACTGATAGTCTGTTCACTGTTCTGCTATTTTAGTTTTAGAAACTTTGCTTACACTGTTTTTCTTTTAAATTGCTTTCATGGATGATGATAAGTCTGCAAAGAAAAGCAGAGGAAGTAAACATAAAGTAAAGTATGCAAATTAAGAAAAGTCATCAGTGGAAAGGGAACAGCAACCATCATACAAGTAAGAGACAAAAGAAGAACACTTTTCACCACAGGGAAAAGGGTAATAAGACTGGCGATAAAAATATATAAGAAAAATACTCTGTAAGAAACTATCAGAGATACCACAAACTATTCTTGAGGCCAAAAGAGATCTTGATATAGATGCAGACACTCCAAAGAGAGAACTGATCAAAGCCACCAAGAAAATGAAGAACAGGAAAGGTCTTTGTCGTGACAACTTTAATGCTGACCTATTTAAAAGGATTATCACCCAGGAATACAGAAGAAATTTTTTAAACCACAAAAATGAGGATATTCTGGGAGAGTCCAAAGCAAAAATGAAACTTATTGCCAACATCAGGAGGAAAAAATCATCATTTGTGTTACTATGTAATGAGAAAGGAATAGCTAGAATACTGTGTGACAGCTGAAAAATATGAAGGAAGAAGGGATAGAGTGAAACAGACAGAAAAGATACAACAGTTTAAGAGAATGGTTTGGTCGGAGATCAACAGCAGGATTAATAAACAGCTGTAGAGATAGGAAGTTGTGGAAATACATGATTACCCATGCCACTTAATGCATGACACTTAATGATGATCAACATTATCTTCAAATAAAATAAGAAAAAGTCATCTTAACAAATAAGAGAAAAGAAAGGAGACAATCTCATCCATACCTGCCCCACTCCTCATGGTGTTCATGGGCTTAATCTCTGTCCACTGGTCATGTTCTGGATCGTAGCACTCTACGCAGCTCAACCTATACTGACCATCAAAGCCTCCGACAGCATACAGCAATCTGTTCAGCACAGCACAACCAACTCCTATACGCCTGACAGACATGCTGGCAATATTTGTCCAACAGTCATTCTCAGTATCATACCTGCAAGCCATTACATTGCAATATTACGTTGCTATGTGTCATGCCTCACAATACGTAACAAAATTGACAATATCAAGATCATATGTGTAAGAGATTTAGCTCAGAAAATGTTTATTTGTCATTCTCAAGTCAAGCTAAAGCTATTATTTAGAGCGAATGTAAAAACACTTGTATTATGACACGGATGCTGAATAAAACTATTTACAGCATTATCCCATTACTGGTCACTTGTCCAGTGCAGACACAGCGAGGTGTTCGAAAAGTCTCAATTGTTGCAGTTTTCTCAAGTTCCAAGTCCGGCTTGCAGTTGGAGCTACTGAGTTAGTGCTCTGCACACAGTGAGCTGTGTTTTTCATCCGGATCGTGTTTTGATATTCCAATTGCTTACGATGAATGATGATACCACATGATAAAGGACAGTTAAGCTGCATTCACTTTCAGTGCCGCTTGGCCTTATGTCTTTTGGCGTGTGCTGTTGCTGCTATGATAGGGACTGCAGCTATCTTTCTTTGATTGGATCCTTCAATGAGATGAGTTTTAATTCGGATAATTCCACTGGCACAGGTGTTTGAGCAATTATGGATTTTAATTCATTTGCAGTGATACTGGGGCCTTCAACTAACCATAACTATATAACCAAATAATGGATACAGATTAAGCACCCATTGGGAAAATTATCAACACTAAATGGTACAACAAGATGTGATTTGAAGATATCTGGGAAAGAACAGAACATCAAGCAACAGATTATGAATAGAGATAACTGAGATGGACATGTACATATCTTCCATCTTATGGGCATTTCCCTTAAGTTTCAAGAGTTTTTCTAAAAAATGGACTTGTGTCAGTTTTAGAAGGTGTAAGTTTTACAAGGAGGAAGGGACAACAGACCATTTAGTAATTTTCTGCATCTTTTACTTATCAATATAACAAAGATGGAGAGACCTTACCTTCTGTATGGCATATGCTCCAAAAGACTTTTTTTAAAGTGATTGGTTGACTAATGATTCCAATGTGCAATGAATAATCACTCTTTAATCTTCTTTATCACATTGTAAAATGATCATGATATTCTCTGTGAATCTATATCACTTGAGTACCAGCATCTGATGTCTTGTGGAATACTCATTTGAAAATTGTTCATCTTGTTGAACAAATGATATGGTACTTTACTTCACCACAGCTTGGGTTAATGGTGAATATAAAATGATAAGATTGAAAGTGCCATCTCCTCAAGGGAAAGACTTATATTTTTTAAAATAAGTAAATTAATGTTGCAGTTTTAAAAGAACCCTCCCTGTATAGGTAAGACATTGACTGACTTTGTTATGGCACCACTGTGTGATCAGACAGACTTAGATATCACGGGATGTGCCACCAGAAATTGCTTCAGGAATAAAGAGCTGAATAAGAAAGTAAAGTGAATGGTTTATAAAATATGCACAGATAAAAGTATTTTTACAGAACTCAGAAACATTCAAAAATAACAACAGCAAACACAGTAAACAACAGACAGCCTGAAATAGCATTCAAACACAGGCTCAGCAACACAGCCCCTTGTCACACTGCATTTGCACAGACTGCCAACTTATTACATCCAAGAAAAAGAGGTAATATCACTGGCAGGCTATTTATGCAGGCCCCAAATGTGACTAGAGAAATTGGGTCACCATGCAGATTCAGCAATATGTTTATATACAAACATTTGTTGGTGCTAAGTTTTCTATTGAAGTGTATTAAGAGTACTCTTCACCAAAAATAAAAAGTATAATAAGTAAGTAAAGGACAATGTGCACTGTCACTGTATGTACATATTTTCTATGGCAGCATTATTGTTCAATGGTAATTGACTTCACATTTTATATTCCACAAAAACATCTACGTCAGAGTGAATAACACTGCATGGTTTCATGAAACATGGATTGCATACAAATTCAGTTGATATTCCTTATAGGTTTGTTTGCCCTAGTCTATGGTTGTTCCCACCCTGCATATATGGCAACCAAATTGGGTATTATCTAGTCCTTTCCACTTCTTTCATCTTCTTCAATTTCAGAGAGCTGTTGGGTTTTATTTCTATCACATATAGTTCTTGAAGACATGCAGGCTCTCCTACAAATCAGAAATGGTTGAATTATCTTCAGACTTTAATGCAATGCATAAACTGACAGCAATAAATGATTTACGATTGATTGCTGGTGCTAAGGAAGAAGGAAACAAACTCATTCCCTCAAGAAACAATCAAAATGCAATTTTACATCCTAAAACCACAAAGCAATCAACAGCTTCCTCTACTCTCTTATTTAACCACTGCTGCACCATAATTTGAGGAAAGGCGTCAGAGGTTGAACCATAGTCAGATGAAAGGATGACATAGAGGATAACAGCATCATAATGGCAACAGTGAAAGTTGTCAGGTAGACAATATATTAGAACTGTTGATCTCCCAAGGAATCTGATGGTGTATAAGAAGAAGACAGACAGGGTGGGAGACTTATGGTATTTGGCATTTCATATATCATCATCATGTGCCATACCGGTTGGCATGGGCGATCATGTCCTTCCACAATCTTCTATCTACAGCGCAACGTATCGGTTCTGTTGTTGGCTGTTTTCCATGCCATGACACCATGCTATCCAGTATTTTCTCTCTTTGTCGTCCGCGATCTCTCTCTCCTTTTATTTGCCAGTTGTAACCAAGTATTCCAACTTTCCTCTTCTCATGATGTGCCCGAAAAATGTTGATTGCTTTTTTCTGATGTTTTTTAAGAGTTCCCTTTTTGTGTTGACCTCTGAGAATTTCCTCGTTGGTCTTTTTAGCTGTCCAGGGAACTTTTAACATTCTTCTGAGAAATCCCATCTCTGCGGCCTCCAATCGTCTTTTCATTTGTTTGTCTACTGTCCATAATTCACTTCCATAGGTCAGAATTGGTTCTATATAGCACCGATGAACTCTCTTTCTCATTTCTATTGACATAAATTTGTTGCATAAGATATTTTTCATTTTCTGAAATGCTATTTTGGCCTGAGCTATTCTGCTTTTTATTTCTGTGGTGCATCTCCCATCTGATGTTATTATTGTGCCCAAGTATTTGACACGTTGCACTTGTTTCAAATTTGTCCTGTTTATTTCTATGCTGCATGCTGGTGATGATTGTTTCTTCGATATGACCATTACTTCTGTTTTCTTACTATTCAGACTGAGACATTTCTTGATGCTTTCTTTTACTCTTATGTCTATCATTTCTTGTAGTTCATTCTCTGTCTTTGGTATTAAGACTGTGTCATCCGCATATCGCAAATTATTTATGTTGTGACTGTTGACTTCAACTCCTTTTTTGTCTACTATTGTTCGCTGTAAAGTGAAAACAAATCCGCCGACAGAACACAGCCTTGTCTGACTCCTTGTTTTATAAATTGAAATTGTCCTGTTTGGTTGTTAATTCGTATTGCTGCTGTTTGTTGCCAGTACATGTTTTTTTTATGATTCGCAGATCCTTGCCATCAATGTTTAATTTCTCCAGCATATTGATTATTTCCACATGCTTTACTTTGTCAAATGCTTTTGTATAGTCTATAAAGCACATATATAGATCTTTCTTTACCTCTATTGATCTTTCTATCAATGTTCTTAAGATGTATACTGCATTATTGGTGCCCTTTCCTTCCACAAATCCACATTGTTCCTCACTTATTTCTGGTTTTATTTTGTTTCTTACATGTCTCATGATGATTCTTAGTCATATTTTTGTCATATGGCTCATGACACTAATAGTGCGATGGTCTTCACAATCAGTGGCGCCTGACTTCTTCGGTATGGCTACAAAGATAGATTTTAGTAGATCTTCGAGTATATGTCCAGTGTTATATATGTCATTGAGTAGTTTTGTTGTGACTTGAACTCCCAGCTCTCCTAATGCATTTATCTCTTCGATTGTTATATTGTCAGGACCAGGAGCTTTGCCTCTTTTCATGTGTTGAATTGTGTCCTCCACTTCACTCTGCATAATTGGTGGTCCTGTGTCTTTGTTTAAATTGTTTAACTCTGGTCTTTCATCATCATAAAGTTGACTGATATATTCTGTCCATCTTTCTATTGTCTTCTCCTGTCCCATTATTATATTTCCTTCCTTTGACTTAACACATCCTGAAACTTTGACTTCTTTTCTTCCTGTTAATTCATTTAACTGATTGTGCATACATTTTGAGTCTTTCTTTTGCTGTTTTTCCATTTCTTCACATTTCTGTTTTAACCATCCTTCCTTTGCATCTCTGCATTTGTTTTGGATCTCTTTGTGCAATATTTTGTATGTCCGTTCTTCTTTCTTATGTTTTCTTCTTTCATCCATTAGTTGTAATATATCTTCTGTCATCCATTTCTTTTTGTTTATTCTTTTGGTCACTGGTATTACTTTTTTTAATGTTTGTTGAATCGATTGTTTGAGCATTTCCCACTGCTCCTCGATGTCCTGCATTTTCTCAATAGCAATATGTATATTTTGTACTATCATGCCATACTTATCACTCATCTGTTTATCTACTCTAAGTATATCTAGTTCTAATTATATATTTCTTGGAGATTTCTGAGCCTTCTGCAGTTTTATTCTTATCTTTCCAACTACTGGTACATGGTCACTATTGTAATCTGCTCCTGGCCTTATTTTAACAGATGTTAGCCCATTCCTGAATCTTTTCTGTACCAGTATAAAATCAATTTGATTGTGTACTTTTTTGTCTGGGCTTTGCCATGTCCATAGTCGCCTAGGGTGTTGTTTTAACCAGGTGTTACCTATAATCATTTCATGTGTCATTTCATATATAAGTGTATAAATATATAATATGGCCTTTTGCATCTTCACAGGTGGTTGAGAACAGATGAATGCTGGTCTACAAAAGTAAATGCCTGATACTGTTTTGCCAAACAGCTTTCCTCAAGGCTGATCTTGCCAATGGCAGGTTCTGGCTGCAAAATAAACAAGGACATTTTTTATCACAGTCTCACTTCTTTTCTCTTGTGCCTTTTTTCTTCTAACTTTGACTTCATTTCATTCTCATATATTAGCATGCCTCCTTTTATATATCTGCTCCATGGTTTACGATCATCTGCAAGCTTTTCCCAGATTTTTTTTCACTAATGGTGAATTCACTTTGGATACCTTTCATTTTTTGTATCTCAATTTTAGTCTGCCCAAAGGCCACTTCTACAAAGAGGAAGACCAAGGAATTCTTGGAGAAGACAGATCGAAGCAGAGATGAAGATGATGGGGAAGACATGGAATGATCTTAAAAGAATTGCAAAAAACAAAACGACTTGGAAAGTGTTTGTTGAAGACCTATGCTCCACTGGGAGCTAAAAGGTAGAAGAAAGGCCACTTCTCATCTATAAGCTCCTCATATAATATTTATTGGAATGTGATAGTTGTCCATTTTTCAAACATGTCCCATCCACTTTAATCTTTGACACCTCAGTGTTGTCATAACGGATGGAAGTCTAGAAAGCTGCAGAACATCTGAGTTGGTTACTTTGTCCTGCCAGTTAATGTTAGTCATTTTTCTGAAGGTAGCACACGTGGAATCTATTATTTTTTTAATCTCTTTTTTTTCTTGAACAAAATGTCAAAGTTTCAGGTCCATACAAGGAGAACATAGGGCTGAAGAATAAAGATGGCACACCTAGTGTAGTCACCATGGGGTGTTTGGGTTTTTATTTCACCCCAATAGGAAAAGAAACTTCTTGACTTTATCATGATTTCGACCTGAATCCACCTGATGTGGAGATCAACAGTGGCTTTTATCAACTCAGGTGGACAGCTGGGTTGTCTAAAACAGCTGCTTGGCAAGGTGGTCTTGGGTTTGAATTTTGCCACAGGCAGAGCAAATTTTTCTCTTCAAATCAGTGCTTTCTTTGTGGCTTTACCCTTCTACCCAGTTCTCTAGGTGGTGAGATCCTGTGAAAAAAAACAGATCACATGTACACTCTGCACATGTTAATGAACTCTTGGCAGTTAGAAGTGAAAAAAAGAATAGGCCAAAATGTTTGCTGCCCTGGCGAAACTGTTTAGCAATTAAAAATTGAACTATGCTGAATATAGATATATCAGGGCAAAAGGTGCAGATATCATGGCTTACCATGAACTAGCAACCCAACTGGTTAAGCTACACTAAAAAAAAGATCTAAAAAAAAAGAGAATCCATCCACTCGGATAAGAAAAAGTGAAGATGGGGGGAAAATAAGCCCTAAAATTGTCAATATTTAAGAAAAATGACTTTTGTCAAACTAAGTTGTCCTTTTAGAGAAGTAAAAATGTTTCACTTGAAATATAATTTTCATTTCTATGTTTTCTATTATTTTTGTGTTATTGAGTTATTTGCGGGTCATCATCACTGCACTCTGAACATGTCCATAGGTGCTCAGACCACATCCTCAGCAAGTTTCGTAGTGTCCAGCGACTGATGACTCCAGTTCTGTGTTGGTTGATAAATCTTCTTTTACTAGTTTAAGTCTTTTCTCTAAGTTTAAGTCTTTTTGTGTACTCTACCACTGAGCTCACATTTAAATACTAAACAATGCAATCATCTTACCTTTCTGCTGATGTATGATGGATAGTCCCATGAGAGCCTCCAACTGCATAGATCATATTGTCTATAACACCAACTCCAACTCGATTACGAGGATAATTCATTGGATGTTTGGGTATCCATACGTTCCTCATGGGATCATACATATCCAAGCAGGTAGAGTCCACATTGCCATCAGGTGAATTGTTTCTGCCACCAATAATATAAAGGGCTCCTCGTACTGTACAGGCCCCTAATCCACTTCGTGGTGTTGGTAAGTCAGGAAGACGCAACCACTGCTTATTTTTAGGGTTGTAACACTCAAAATTGCTCAACGACTGCCTCAGATATCCTCCAGCACAGAATATTACTAAAGGAGCACACGGTCTTCTTGGCAAATCAGAGCATTTCTGGTGGAGTTTCAGCCCCTTCAGCTTTTCAGATATTGTTTCAATGCATTTCGGCATTTTCTTTAACAAATGACAGTTGTTTAACTGTTGCTCCAGAAATGTCGGAGACAGAAAATTGAGCCTCACAGATGATAATAGCCCATGAAGAATTTCGAGCCGTCTTTCAGGATCATGTTCCACCCACCGTATAACAGCCTTAAACACCTCTGACTCACACTGGACATTCAGCTCATCCTGCTTCACCAAGTTGATCATCTGGCACGGGCTCAGAACGAGAAACTCATCACACTGTATCACTTCACAGAAATGTTTTCTGATAAACTTACGAGCTTTATTTTCCAGCTCTAAACAACCGTGCTCACTGGCAAAGTCTGCAATTCCTATACAGTTGCTGGGATCTAACTGGTGTTCTAAGAAAACTGTGCATGCTTCGACAACATGGTTCATCTGAAACATTGTAGCTGCTGGCAGGAGATAGCAAACGTTGGTTTCTTTTATACTGACTTCTGCGGTGTATGCAAACTCCACAAGTACTGCTAGTGTGCAGGGTGAGATTCCATGCAATGGAATTGTAGTCATCTCTTCCTCCCTCATACCACTAGTGAACATGGCTCGGAAATAGGGACTTGACGCAGCCAAGACAATCTTATGTGCCATGATCTTCTCTTCACCTACGACCAGGGTGACATCACAAAGCTTCTTAGAACGCCGCAGAATGCTCATCACTTCCAGGGCTTCCTTCGGATGTTTCATAATTGTGAAATGCATGCTGCCGTCTGCTGGTTTTTCAGTTATTTGTGCTCTTGGACGGTAGCTTGATGTGTCTTTGGAAGACATGATGGATTGTTAAAATGAAGAGAAACTTGACACAAAGGGTACAAATGACACTTGAGACACATGTAAATACAAGCAAGTGTCAGGAGAAAACTTCAACTAGTAGCAGATGACAAAGTGAAAGAGCTGTATGTTTACACATAGCAACATTGTATTTCTTTTGACTGTGGTAGAGTTGTCTTGTCATTGTTAGGTTCTGAAATAACCACACAAAAATCATCTCATCAAACAAAGATGTCAGTTATTAGTAAAGAAGAAATTCAAGTTGTTAATCACATAAGTCCTGGCATATGTTTTAGTCAGAACATATATGAACTCTTAATTTTTTAAATCCTTATGAGTTTAACTACTAAAACAATTTGATGAATGAAATATAATGTGAGAATATATGATCCAACATGTAAGCTACATATCCAGTTAATCTAAATAATGATTTACTAAGCACATAAATTTATAATGATGACATCTAGAATCTCTGATTACAAAAGATTGGGGATATTATTCAAAAAAGGCAAAAAGTTTAGCTAAATATTAGTGATTCAGAAATTGAAACATCTGCTTTGTAAACAAATCTTTGTAATGAAGTGCTCATATTTATTTTTTTTTAAATCAGTGGAACACTGGTTTAAGGGAGGGAAGAGAAGAGAGGAGAGGAGGAGAGGAGAGGAGAGGAGAGGAGAGGAGAGGAGAGGAGAGGAGAGGAGAGGAGAGGAGAGGAGAGGAGAGGAGAAGGAGAAGAGAAGAGAAGAGAAGAGAAGAGAAGAGAAGAGAAGAGAAGAGAAGAGAAGAGAAGAGAAGAGAAGAGAAGAGAAGAGAAGAGAAGAGAAGAGAGAAGAGAAGAGAAGAGAAGAGAAGAGAAGAGAAGATGAGAATCATGGACAATTAATAAACAAACAACAAATGAAGGTGAAACCTATGAGATGTGATCTACAACAAAATGGTAATGAAATGAATTCCCATGAAGTTACAAAACCTGATAATGATGTGGTCAGCAAAATTGAATGCATGGGGGCCTCGGTAGCCTAGTTGGGAAAATCACCCGACTGGACTACTGATATTCAGACAACCTGTGTTCGATTCCCGCTGGGAGCAGTGAATTCTACTCGTGGTTGAAAAAAAAAAAATACCCCCACGGTTGACCTAAACGTTGGCAGAAATGGGTACCAGGGTATTACCCTGGGAAGGTGAAGAATGTCGCCTCGCATCTGAATTTCGATGCTTGAGGCGACACTATACAGAAATCTCCTAACATTTCTGGATAGGCGGCGGCCGAGCAATTATAGGTGTAAACTCACGTGCTAAGACGTCGGTTGAAGTCTCGTACTTTACTCTTACCGAATGCATATAAAAATATTTATAACAGGCAAGCTTTACATAAACAATGAGAGGAAAGCTGCTTGTAATGAGCCCTACCTAGTAAAAGGGCATGGGATGTTCAAATTCATCAACACAGCCATAAAATACACAAGACAACAAACTAATGCTGGAATAACTAGATCAACATTACATATTTTAAATGTACCACAAGGATAAAATGTTCAATAGAACATTGCCAGCTCAAGAAATCAATATCTAAAAAGACAGCCTCCAGAAATTCAACAGTGCCATAATGTTCCTATGTTTGTTTTCCTTCATTAGTGAAGACACAATGTGCCCTTTGAGATTGGCTGTGTTCACTGAATACACAAAGATGAGACAAATATATATTTGGAACTGGTAATTCCAACCTGAATATGTTGGATGTATGCAGTCTATTGTTAATGGGGAAGGTATTGGGAAGTGAGTCTAAAAATATGTTATGTTTTGAGTATAACTAGAGGTTGTTAATTATAACTTTCAAAGACTTTCTAAAAGAGGGTATGACTGGTGGCTGTAGTGTACAACTATAAGAAATTATGCATAACTAAGAAATTTGGTATAACTGGAGGTTATTTTGTATAAATAAGAGAAATTTGCTATAACCGGATGTTGTTTGGTATAACTAAGAGAAATTTGGTATACCTGGAGGTTATTTGGTATAACTAAGAGAAATTTAGTATAACTGGAGGTTATTTGGTATAACTAAGAGAAATTTGGTATAACTGGAGATTGTTTGGTATAACTAAGAGAAATTTGGTATAACTGGAGATTGTTTGGTATAACTAAGAGAAATTTGGTATAACTGGAGGTTATTTAGTATAATGAAGAGAGATTTGGTATAACTGGAGGTTATTTAGTATAACTAAATTTAGTATAACTAAGAGAAATTTGGTATAATTGGAGGTTATTTAGTATAACTAAATTTAGGATAACTAAGAGAAATTTGGTATAACTGGAGGTTATTTAGTATAACTAAGAGAAATTTGGTATAACTGGAGGTTATTTAGTATAACTAAATTTAGTATAACTAAGAGAAATTTGGTATAACTGGAGGTTATTTAGTATAACTAAATTTAGTATAACTAAGAGAAATTTGGTATAATTGGAGGTTATTTAGTATAACTAAATTTAGGATAACTAAGAGAAATTTGGTATAACTGGAGGTTATTTAGCATAACTAAGAGAAATTTGGTATAACTGGAGGTTATTTAGTATAACTAAATTTAGTATAACTAAGAGAAATTTGGTATAATTGGAGGTTATTTAGTATAACTAACGAGAAATTTGGTATAACTGGAGGTTATTTTGTATAACTGAAGAATGTTAAAAGTTTCCTGGACAGCTAAAAAGACCAATGAGGAAGTTCTCAAAGAGGCCACACAAAAAGGCAGCTCCTAAAAACATCAGAAAGAAACAATCAACATTTTTCGGGCACATCATGAGAAGAGGAAAGTTGGAATACTTGGTTACAACTGGCAAAATAAAAGGAAAGAGAGATCGCGGACGACAAAGAGAGAAAATAATGGATAGCTTGGTGTCATGGCTTGGAAAGCAGTCAACAACAGAACTGATACGATGCACTGTAAATAGAAGATTGTGGAAGGACATAATCGCCTACGCCAACCGGTATGGTACATGATGATGATTTAGTATAACTAGAGAAATTTCTCAGAAAAGGGGTGGGGGCGCAGTGAACTGCACAGTAAACGGGAACTCCACCTTTGCTAAGGGGTGTCCCGAAGGTGAAGCTCTCGTTTAGCCCCCGTAGAAACTTGTTTAGTATAACTATAGCTTGTTTCATAACTCGTACCCAACTTTAAAAATCGATAGCTTTTTAACCGCTTGTTGTAAGATATTCAAAATTTGCATGTAAAGTTATAATGATTAGAACCCAACAGGGAATTAATTTCATTAAAAAAAACATTTGGTTATTATTGTTGCTTATTTGATTTATATAAATTTATAACGACCCATTGATGTAGTCAAAACTTAATGTTTACAGTATTTTAAACTAAAAATAGCGAGTACAAATCCATACACAGTAGAATTGACGTATTTGCACGCTTTCCCCATGGTTTTTTTTTACACAATTAGACACTTGAGAAATTGTGTGTTCCATTTCCGTTCATTCATAGGTGCAGACGTGGAACAATAACATTTATCATGAGTCTTAAAATGAAATTCTGCAGTTTACAAAACATCGCAATAAAAATGTATGACTATTTTTTGCAAAGAGGCTAAACGAGGAAGATTATTTCATTCTTTAGAAAACCCTGAGAATAGGACAAGACACATTTTGGATTTATCTAAATGGTCATTTAATCGCTGGATTCAAGCACGTGACCGTCAATGTTCAAAATATACAAAATCACAAGGAAGAGCAAAAATGTTGGATAATTTCGACAGTGAACTTATTAGAAGTGAAATTCGCAAAATGTTGGGTATGAATGAAACTGTTACAATAAGAAAATTAAAAATTTCGCTGAAAAAGAACAACAGTATTGAAATATCAAAGTCTACATTATGGAGGAATGTGAGAGCTGCAGGCTTTACATTCAGAAAGTATTCCAATGGACGAAACATCATCTGTGAGAAGCCACATATAGTAGTCATGAGAAGCAAGTACTTACGTGAAGTAAAAGAGGTGCGCAAGCAAGGTTATGATATTGTGTACTTGGATGAAACATGGATCAATGCTCACCACACTAACCAAAGGGAATGGCAGTCATCAGATGGAAAGATTAAGAGATTAATACCTAGCAGCAAAGGACAGCGCTTGATAATTGCTCATGCAGGTAGTCGACAACATGAACTAATACAGAATGCAAAGCTCATTTTTCTTTCAAAATCCATAGACAATCTGGATTATCACTCTGAGATGAATGGTCACATATTTAGACATTGGATTGAAAATTCTGTTCTCCCATCACTAGATCGACCATCTTGCCTAATAATGGACAATGCAGCGTACCACAACATTGTTGCACTTGAAGATAAAGTCCAGACGTCATCCAGTACAAAAGATGCTATTAAGATATGGCTCAAAAAGGAGCACATACAATTTAATAACATGTACTTAAAACCTGAATTACTATCTCTAGTAAAGCAAAAACAAAGGACAAAGATTTTCAAATAGATAAGATTATCCAAGAGCACGGTCATATAAGTTTGAGGCTGCCACCTTACCATGCTCATTTAAATCCAATAGAACTAATCTGGGCAAAATTAAAAGGACAAGTGGCAGATGAAAATACAACATTCAAAATATGCGATGTAAAGACTCTTGCTAATCTCGCTTTATTAAATATAGACAAAGATTATTGAGCTAAATGTGAAGACCGCGTCTTAAAACAGGAACAGGAATATTGGAAAAATGATGGTTTGTGGAATATTCAACCCCAAACAGTTATTAATCTTTTAGACTCGTCTGATTCCGAATGAAAGTATATAGCCCCCACAATGTTGGCCCCTATATTACCTTAAATTAGTTCAACAAACGGTCCTTTTCAGGACCACACAACTATGAAAATTGGACATACAGGTATACCTTGATATTATCGTCCGTCCTCGAACTGAGAAGACAATAATTCTCCTGGTGTTTTTCCTTATTCAGTTATTTCCGCATTACGGCCACGCCTTTACCTAGTGAAAATTAATCATAGACCAGCAACTACGGTAATTTCTATTATTTAGGGGTTCAAAATTTACAGTTTTGACAAACATCAAAGAAATTCGCCGCTTTAAGAAAACTGCAGCTGCAAGATATTTGTTAAATATATAACATTTAAAGGTTCTTTTGCATTCTAATAACATTTGGAAAATTTCAACAGTATTTAACAAACGGTTTCTGAGCAATAGCGTTTTGAAGTTGGGCAAGTGATTTGAAACGAGCTATAAGAGAAATTTAGTATAACTGGAGGTTGTTTAGTATAACTAAGAGAAATTTGGTATAACTGGAGGTTGTGTAGTATAACTAAGAGAAATTTGGTATAACTGGAGGTTGTTTAGTATAACTAAGAGAAATTTAGTATAACTGGGGGTTGTAAGGTATAATTAATAAATCTGCATCAGCGTAGGCTTACAACTAGAGGA
Organism: Megaustenia siamemsis; assembly: GCA_032433765.1. NCBI lineage: Eukaryota > Metazoa > Mollusca > Gastropoda > Stylommatophora > Ariophantidae > Megaustenia > Megaustenia siamemsis. Next base: position 30,731,782 of record JAVIAB010000160.1, on the reverse strand, counting down.
GGTGTTGTATATAATTAATTTTACTATGAACTATTATCTATACTATTATCTATAAGAGGCCTTAAGTATGTATACAACTGTAAGAAATGTAGAAACTTGAGGCTGTTGGGCTTAAATAACTATAAATGGACCGAGTTAATAAATTTTAGATATAAATACTGGTTGCCAGACTGAGCTATAATAGAAGCATTTGCACACAGGGAATTGGAAAAATGGTGGGAGGGTGGAGTAATGTAAAATCATCAGCTCTTCTCTACCTCTATTGGAACTATAGAGAAGCATGGCCGTATTTGTTCCGCGCTATTCAAGGCCCAAACATATATCGAGTATGCTGCATGCAATATTCATATCGTTTGAAACATGAGTTCACTAGCCGTCCATCCTTGCCTCCCCACAAACATGCAGCGACCTACAATGGACTGGCGGGAAGGTCGCGATGTCGCTGTAATAGCAGAGCCGCGATCAATAAGAACTAGTTCAGTCCGGTGTACACCAATTCCCAAACGAGGCTCAATAGGAAAACTATTGTTTTCGTATCAAAGGCTAAAGCCCAAGGTTAGGACGCGTTTCTTTCTCGCGCGCTCTCTCTCTCTCTCTCGCTCACACACACGACATACCAATGATGAAATAACAGATACATATTCTGAATTGGCGCCTCTTAAAAAAAATACGCATAATGATATAATAGTCTGCCTGGAGCATAAATATGACCCTTCATACACGCGTGAATGGTTAGTTAGCGTTAGTTTTTTTCTACTTATATCATCATTATGCCCACCATGCAACATAAAAAAAAAACGGGACAAATCTTTAGCAAGAGCTAGGCGTTAAATATATTTATTTGTATATATTATAACATATTTGCAAATAATAATTATGTTTGCGATTTTGTTTACATTATAACGCGTTCATAAATAATAATTATAAACGTTGCGAGAACACCAGAGTCAAGGGCCGACCACGAAGAAGATGGATTGATGGAATATTAGAAACACTAGGAAACACAACAACAGAGGTGAACAGAAGAGCAAAACACTGCAAATTATATCTCCCCTCGACGCTGAAAGGCATATGAAGATGGAAATACTAATACTAAATAATAATTAATGTTGGTTCTTTATTATTGTTCGTTCCTTAGCGTCCACCCGATAACTAAAGGGATAGTTACAGCTCTTCATCCGCCCTTTAAAAGGACGGTAAGTTTGCATTATGGTTCGCAGTAAAAAGCCCACGTCACGCCAAGTGACGTATAGGGAATATGGTGTTAGTGACCATACATTTTAACGACCTTCAGCACATGGTTTTTGGGGTAATGTGGTAGCTATGTTTTGAAGCTCTCTATTTTTTTTTAAATTTGATCTTCGTGCACATTTTTCAGGCTTTATTACACAGGCCTGCGAGCAGAAAAAAACCCCTCCAACTGGTGTGACGTTAACAGCTATTGGAGCTATAGACAGCTGACGTCACTCTACCCACAATCACCCCTGCTCGCAAAGCTGAAAACGTCAGGTTAGCTAGAGGTTTTCCGGGAATTTCCTCTCAGACCGTGGGCCTTATAAATCTATAGATGGCTTTGATGGGAATGTGCTCGTCGCTGATATCGTCTCTGGAAACTAAACAGATGGAGGTCAACTTCTGATAACCTGTTTACCTCCTACATGGCAGAGCTTTTTTTTTATAACTTGACAAAACAAAACAATTAACAAAAAACTACAATTTTAATATTCTTATTATGTTTACTCGAAGGTGAGCCCACATATCGTTCATTTGTACTTTAAATACAAAACCTGCATGGCAAAGCGAGAGCATCACTAACTGATAAATGTAACAAAACATCACTTATAGTATAGCCCACATATCACTATCATGTTCTGTTGTTTAAAAAAAAATAATCGATATTTCACAAAGCGAGTGGAACAAACCATGTACCACATTGGCTGGCAAAGGCGATCATGTCCTTCCACAATCTGCTATCCACCGTACGTAGTATCAATTCTGTTGTTGACTGTTTTCTATGTCATGACACCAAACTATCTAGTATCTTTTCTCTTCGTCGTCCGGGACTTCTCTTTCCGTGTATTTTGCCAGATGTATCCAAGTATTCCAACTTTCTTTTCTCATGCAGTGCCCGAAAAAATGTTGATTTTTTTTTCTTTCTGATGTTTTTTAAGAGCTTCATTTTTGTATTGAATTATTTGAGATTTTATACCTTGGTCTTTTTTAGCTGTACAAGAACTTTTTCAAAATTCTTATGAGAAATCCCATCTCTATGGCCTCTAATCGTCTTTTCATTTGTTAGTCTACTTGTCCGTAATTCGATTCAGTCAGAATTGGCTCTATATAGCACCGACGATTTCTCTTTCTCACTTCCATTGACATAGACTTGTTGCACAAGACGTTTTTTATTTGGTGGCATGCTATTTTCGCATGAACTATTCTGTTTTTTACTTAACAAAACATCAATTACGGTAGAACTCCCATACTCTCACGAAGGAATACAAGCTGGCTACACATTCTCCTGCTGTGATCTCCATGACTATGACATTACACGTATACAAGTCTGATGTGATCCCCATGACTTTGACATGACACATATACACGTCTGCTGTGATCTCCTTGACTTTGACATGACACATATACACGTCTGCTGTGATCTCCTTGACTTTGACATGACACATATACACGTCTGCTGTGATCTCCTTGACTTTGACATGACACACATACAAGTCTGCTGTGATCTCCTTGACTTTGACATGACACATATACACGTCTGCTGTGATCTCCTTGACTTTGACATGACACATATACAACTCTGCTGTGATCTCCTTGACTTTGACATGACACATATACACGTCTGCTGTGATCTCCTTGGCTTTGGCATTACACATATACAAGTCTGATGTGATCCCCATGACTTTGACATGACACATATACACGTCTGCTGTGATCTCCATGACTTTGACATGACACATATACAAGTCTGCTGTGATCTCCTTGACTTTGACATGACACATATACAAGTCTACTGTGATCTCCATGAATTTGACATTACACATATACAAGTCTGCTGTGATCTCCTTGACTTTGACATGACACATATACAAGTCTACTGTGATCTCCATGAATTTGACATTACACATATACAAGTATGCTGTGATCTCCTTGACTTTGACATTACACATATACAAGTCCGCTGTGATCCTCATGACTTTGACATTACACATATACAAGTATGCTGTGATCTCCTTGACTTTGACATTACACATATACAAGTCCGCTGTGATCCTCATGACTTTGACATTACACATATACAAGTATGCTGTGATCTCCTTGACTTTGACATTACACATATACAAGAATGCTGTGATCTCCTTGGCTTTGGCATTACACATATACAAGTCCGCTGTGATCCTCATGACTTTGACATTACACATATACAAGTCCCCTGTGACCCCCATGACTTTGACATTACACATATACAAGTCTGATGTGATCCCCATGACTTTGACATTAGACATATACAAGTCCGCTGTGATCCCCATGACTTTGACATTACACATATACAAGTGAAAACACGGACCATTCCCATATACCGGTGTACACGGACAAATGTATTACAAACATAATCATCAAGACAACAATAAAACATAAACTTCAATACAGCTCTCTTCTGTAACAATAATAACTATCAACAAAATTCAGCACTGATTAATCCTACTGCTCTCTCTCTCTCTCTCTCTCGTACACACAAACACAGATATATGTATATCTAGTTAATCTTTATGTTGTACTATTTAGTCATGCAGGTAAAAACTCATCAATTCTATTATTATTGTTATTTTACCGTATTTATTCAATTTAGTGAGTCTGTTGGATTGTTTTTAATAAGGCTAGATAATAGAGGTCGCGTGCCCCGTATTGGTGCCATGTGGATACATGTATATATATATATATATATATATATATATATATATATATATATATATATATATATATATATATATATATATATATAGTCGAACCTGTCTAAGGCGACCATTCACGGGACTTTCAAAAACTGGTCCCATAGGACAGGTGGTCCTGCCTCACAGGTTTCACATAATAAATAGAGCGATAAAAAAAATTTATCCTAAGCACTATGAAAACTAACCTGCAAATCAGCGTAATCCATGAGTAGAACATAGTGCACATGTCGGTCTACAATAGCCACTGGTTGGACACTTTTCATAAAACACGATAGTTAAACACACAAAAATATTTTGTCGAATCACTGATATTCGTTCTTCCAGCGTTAATGCTTTTGGTTTTACACTTTTGACACTGGCCATTTCCTATATTGTGTGTAACACTTTTAAAATCCACAAAAATAATTCACTGAGATACTGTACATGTACGTGAATACACTCTAAGCGGGCAATGACTAATTCTTTAGTTAATTCCTGTAATTTATACGGGCCACGCAATGGTCTACTCTGGTCTAGACGGAACCGCGAAGTGATGTCACTTCACGAATCATAGATCTGTGTCTGCCGTGTTTCTCACACCAGTATTGACTGATAAACGTAACACGTCCCACTGTAATCTGGGACTCACTAAATACGGGAAAACTTCGACACCTGTAGACACCTGTGTCGATCGTTTATGGCTCCCAGCGAGACGGAGGACTGGCTGGTCAGTGTATCTCGGATTAACCCGCGTGTCGTAAACGGGATAAATAACATTGGCGGCGGTTAATTAGCCTGGTCTCTGGTCGCGTCATACGGTGAGCGCCGTAATCAGTGTTAGCATATAGTAAAAAACTCGGGGAAATTGTAGACCCGGTCCTATAACCAGGGAAACGCTTTAAACAGGTGGTCCTAAGACCAGGTTCGACTTGTATATATATATATATATATATATATATATATATATATATATATATATATATATATATATATATATATATATATGTCTGCATATGTATGGGCACCTTTGGGGTTTTTTTCTGGATGCTTTTGTGGCAATATATACTGATTTATGCTTGTACGCATGTATTGTTATATACACATGTTTTTTTACACATCGGTTCGGGGTGCACACACAGAGTTAGATATGCACAGTTTATACATATCTTGTACCCACCTCCCAAAATTTTTAGAACCCTTCTGTTCCGTCTTCTCCCCTGCCTGGTCAGTGAGATATACAGTTGGTCATCCCGCCTTCTCATTTTAACTCATTCAGAAGCTGACCACGCTCTGGAACACAGGGAAGTGACCTTTTTTTAAATTTCATTTCTTGAGTATCTAGCCTATTATCGCCATGTAGTTAGATTTGTTTACATATCCTTATATATATTTTTGTGTGTTGTTGTTTGTTGTTAAAGCAGAAGGCCTTCTTGGCCGAAACGTCGACTTTTGTTTTGTCCATTACCACGTAAAGCTGTCACTATACCACTTTTTTCTTCTTTTTTTTTTAAAAATTGCCATTATCATCAGCTTCACAGCGGCTTCGCATCTCTACGCATCTTGATGCTTTTATTTCTTCACTGGATTTAACTTAGCAACACAGTGATCTCTCTCATAAAGTTGTCTCTAGTTTTTCCTTGTTACTATATATAGAGCTTGCTATGTCTTTGATACCAAAGAGCTTGTTACTTTCCTTGCCACCACATAGCTTGCTACTTTCCTTGCCACTATATAACTTGTTACTTTCCTTGCCACCACATAGCTTGCTACTTTCCTTGCCACTACATAGCTTGCTACTTTCCTTGCCACCACATACCGTGCTACTTTCCTTGCCACTACATACCTTGCTACTTTCCTTGCCATTACATACCTTGCTACTTTCCTTGCCACTAAATAACGTGTTACTTTCCTTGCCACTATATAACTTGTTACTTTTATTGCCACTACATAGCTTGCTACTTTCCTTGCCACTATATAGCTTGCTACTTTCCTTGCCACTATATAACTTGTTACTTTCGAAGCTTTCGATTTAGGTTTTTTGCACCATCATTACCATGTTCGTGCGTTGTTGGCTGCATTCACTATATTAATTGGTTGTTTGTGTGCGCATCCATTGTTGCGTGTGGCACGTCATCATGATGGCTGATCGTTTATCCCTAAACCGGTCGTAGGCTTATAGTGAAGGGCGAAATGACGGAGTTTTGTTCATGACTTTGCAGCCCCAGTGTGACTCACGGAGTTTCATGTTGGTCAAGAAGGATGCTGACTGGATTCAAGACTGTGAGATCGAGGGTAGACTTGTGCACTGGTTTATCATTTAATTGATTCACATTGCAGGGGATATCTCAACGCTTACGGTCTGTTGTTAGATGCGGATAATCCGACGAATAACTGTGTTTCATATGTTCAGATATGGAGATAAAAACGATGTCCTAACATCATTATGCGCTATACATGAAAAAAAATAGGACGATCAACATTTTCTGGAGGACGTGAACTTCTAGTCAATATGGCGGACAGGCGGCAAGAACCATTATAGGAGGTATCTGAAAAGTGTTCCTTGTTGCAGTTTCCTCATATTCCAGGTGCGGCTGGCTGCAGGAGCTACTGAGTTTAGTGCTCTGTGTACACCGTGAGCTGTGCGTTTCATCCGTTATGATCGTGTTTCGATATTGCGATTGCTTACGATGAATGATGATATCGTATGACGGGGAACAGATGGATGTGGCTGTGTTCACTTTCTGTGCGGTTTCGCCTTATGTCTTTTGGCGTGTGCAGAGACTGCTATGATGGTGACTGCAGCCACTTTTCTTTGTTCGGGAGATGAGATACTAATCCGGATGATTCCACTGCACGGGCGGTTGAGCAATTATGAATTTTAATTCGTTTGCAGTGATACTGAGGTCTTCCATAACCATAACCTGTCACTTTCCTTGCCACTACATAGCTTATTACTTTTATGCCACAACATAACTTGCTACTTTCCTTGCTACCAAAGACCTAATTACTTTCCTTGCCACTACATAACTTGTTATTTTCCTTGCCACTACATAGCTTGTTACTTTCCTTGCCACTACGTACTTTGCTACATTCCTTGCCACTAAATACTTTGCTACATAACTTACTACTACATATCTTGCTACTTTTCTTGTCACTACATAGCTTGTCACTTTCCTTGCCACTACATAGGTTGCTACTTTCCTTACCACTACATATCTTGCTACTTTCCTTGCCACTACATAAGTTGCTACTTCCCTTACCACTAAATAGGTTGCTACTTTCCGTACCACTACATAAGTTACTACATTCCTTACCACTACATAAGTTATTACTTTCCTTACCACTACATAAGTTATTACTTTCCTTACCACTACATAAGTTGCTACTTTCCTTACCACTACATAAGTTACTACTTTCCTTACCACTACATAAGTTGCTACTTTCCTTACCACAACATAAGTTACTACTTTCCTTACCACAACATAAGTTACTACTTTCCTTACCACTACATAAGTTGCTACTTTCCTTACAACTACATAAGTTACTACTTTCCTTATCCCTACATAGGTTGCTACTTTCTTTACCACTACATAGGTTGCTACTTTCCTTACCACTACATGAGTTGCTACTTTCCTTACCACTATATAATTTGTTACTTTCCTTGCCATTATATAAATTGTTACTTTCCTTGCCACTATATAGCTTGCTACTTTCCTTGTCACTATATAACTTGTTACTTTCCTTGCCACTATATAACTTGCTACTTTCCTTGCCACTATATAACTTGCTACTTTCCTTGCTATTATATAACTTGTTACTTTCCTTGCCACTATATAGCTTGCTACTTTCCTTGCCACTACATAACTTGTTACTTTCCTTGCCACTACATAACTTGCTACTTTCCTTGCCACTACATAACTTGTTACTTTCCTTGCCACTGCATAGCTTGCTACTTTCCTTGCCACTACATAACTTGTTACTTTCATTGCCACTATATAACTTGTTACTTTCGAAGCTTTCGATTTAGGTTTTTTGCACCATCATTACCATGTTCGTGCGTTGTTGGCTGCATTCACTATATTAATCGGTTGTTTGTGGGCGCATCCATTGTTGTGTGTGGCACGTCATCATGATGGCTGATCGTTTATCCCTAAACCGGTCGTAGGCTTATAGTGAAGGGCGAAATGACGGAGTTTTGTTCATGACTTTGCAGCCCCAGTGTGACTCACGGAGTTTCATGTTGGTCAAGAAGGATGCTGACTGGATTCAAGACTGTGAGATCGAGGGTAGACTTGTGCACTGGTTTATCATTTAATTGATTCACATTGCAGGGGATATCTCAGCGCTTACGGTCTGTTGTTAGATGCGAATAATCCGACGAATAACTGTGTTTCATATGTTCGGATATGGAGATAAAAACGATGTCCTAACATAATTATGCGCTATACATGAAAAAAAATAGGACGATCAACATTTTCGGGAGGACGTGAACTTTCAGTCAATATGGCGGACAGGCGGCAAGAACCATTATAGGAGGTGTCTGAAAAGTGTTCCTTGTTGTGGTTTCCTCATATTCCAGGTGCGGCTGGCTGCAGGAGCTACTGAGTTTAGTGCTCTGTGTACACCGTGAGCTGTGCGTTTCATCCGTTATGATCGTGTTTCGATATTGCGATTGCTTACGATGAATGATGATATCGTATGACGGGGAACAGATGGATGTGGCTGTGTTCACTTTCTGTGCGGTTTCGCCTTATGTCTTTTGGCGTGTGCAGAGACTGCTATGATGGTGACTGCAGCCACTTTTCTTTGTTCGGGAGATGAGATACTAATTCGGATGATTCCACTACACGGGCGGTTGAGCAATTATGAATTTTAATTCGTTTGCAGTGATACTGAGGTCTTCCATAACCATAACCTGTCACTTTCCTTGCCACTACATAGCTTATTACTTTTATGCCACAACATAACTTGCTACTTTCTTTGCTACCAAAGACCTAATTACTTTCCTTGCCACTACATAACTTGTTATTTTCCTTGTCACTACATAGCTTGCTACTTTCCTTGCCACTACATAGCTTGTTACTTTCCTTGCCACTACATAGCTTGCTATTTTCCTTGCCACTACATAGCTTGTTACTTTCCTTGCCACTATATAACTTGCTACTTTCCTTGCCACTATATAACTTGTTACTTTCCTTGCCATTATATAACTTGTTACTTTCCTTGCCACTATATAGCTTGCTACTTTCCTTGCCACTACATAACTTGTTACTTTCCTTGCCACTACATAACTTGTTACTTTCCTTGCCACTACATAGCTTGCTACTTTCCTTGCCACTATATAGCTTGCTACTTTCCTTGCAACTATATAGCTTGCTACTTTCCTTGCCACTACATAACTTGTTACTTTCATTGCCACTATATAACTTGTTACTTTCGAAGCTTTCGATTTAGGTTTTTTGCACCATCATTACCATGTTCGTGCGTTGTTGGCTGCATTCACTATATTAATCGGTTGTTTGTGGGCGCATCCATTGTTGTGTGTGGCACGTCATCATGATGGCTGATCGTTTATCCCTAAACCGGTCGTAGGCTTATAGTGAAGGGCGAAATGACGGAGTTTTGTTCATGGCTTTGCAGCCCCAGTGTGACTCACGGAGTTTCATGTTGGTCAAGAAGGATGCTGACTGGATTCAAGACTGTGAGATCGAGGGTAGACTTGTGCACTGGTTTATCATTTAATTGATTCACATTGCAGGGGATATCTCAGCGCTTACGGTCTGTTGTTAGATGCGAATAATCCGACGAATAACTGTGTTTCATATGTTCGGATATGGAGATAAAAACGATGTCCTAACATAATTATGCGCTATACATGAAAAAAAATAGGACGATTAACATTTTCGGGAGGACGTGAACGTCAATATGGCGGACAGGCGGCAAGAACCATTATAGGAGGTGTCTGAAAAGTGTTCCTTGTTGTGGTTTCCTCATATTCCAGGTGCGGCTGGCTGCAGGAGCTACTGAGTTTAGTGCTCTGTGTACACCGTGAGCTGTGCGTTTCATCCGTTATGATCGTGTTTCGATATTGCGATTGCTTACGATGAATGATGATATCGTATGACGGGGAACAGATGGATGTGGCTGTGTTCACTTTCTGTGCGGTTTCGCCTTATGTCTTTTGGCGTGTGCAGAGACTGCTATGATGGTGACTGCAGCCAGTTTTCTTTGTTCGGGAGATGAGATACTAATTCGGATGATTCCACTACACGGGCGGTTGAGCAATTATGAATTTTAATTCGTTTGCAGTGATACTGAGGTCTTCCATAACCTGTCACTTTCCTTGCCACTACATAGCTTATTACTTTTATGCCACAACATAACTTGCTACTTTCCTTGCTACCAAAGACCTAATTACTTTCCTTGCCACTACATAACTTGTTATTTTCCTTGTCACTACATAGCTTGCTACTTTCCTTGCCACTACATAGCTTGTTACTTTCCTTGCCACTACATAGCTTGCTATTTTCCTTGCCACTACATAGCTTGCTACTTTCCTTGCCACTATATAACTTGTTACTTTCCTTGCCATTATATAACTTGTTACTTTCCTTGCCACTATATAGCTTGCTACTTTCCTTGCCACTACATACCTTGCTACTTTCCTTGCCACTACATAACTTGTTACTTTCCTTGCCACTACATAGCTTGCTACTTTCCTTGCCACTATATAGCTTGCTACTTTCCTTGCAACTATATAGCTTGCTACTTTCCTTGCCACTACATAACTTGTTACTTTCATTGCCACTATATAACTTGTTACTTTCGAAGCTTTCGATTTAGGTTTTTTGCACCATCATTACCATGTTCGTGCGTTGTTGGCTGCATTCACTATATTAATCGGTTGTTTGTGGGCGCATCCATTGTTGTGTGTGGCACGTCATCATGATGGCTGATCGTTTATCCCTAAACCGGTCGTAGGCTTATAGTGAAGGGCGAAATGACGGAGTTTTGTTCATGGCTTTGCAGCCCCAGTGTGACTCACGGAGTTTCATGTTGGTCAAGAAGGATGCTGACTGGATTCAAGACTGTGAGATCGAGGGTAGACTTGTGCACTGGTTTATCATTTAATTGATTCACATTGCAGGGGATATCTCAGCGCTTACGGTCTGTTGTTAGATGCGAATAATCCGACGAATAACTGTGTTTCATATGTTCGGATATGGAGATAAAAACGATGTCCTAACATAATTATGCGCTATACATGAAAAAAAATAGGACGATTAACATTTTCGGGAGGACGTGAACTTCCAGTCAATATGGCGGACAGGCGGCAAGAACCATTATAGGAGGTGTCTGAAAAGTGTTCCTTGTTGTGGTTTCCTCATATTCCAGGTGCGGCTGGCTGCAGGAGCTACTGAGTTTAGTGCTCTGTGTACACCGTGAGCTGTGCGTTTCATCCGTTATGATCGTGTTTCGATATTGCGATTGCTTACGATGAATGATGATATCGTATGACGGGGAACAGATGGATGTGGCTGTGTTCACTTTCTGTGCGGTTTCGCCTTATGTCTTTTGGCGTGTGCAGAGACTGCTATGATGGTGACTGCAGCCACTTTTCTTTGTTCGGGAGATGAGATACTAATTCGGATGATTCCACTACACGGGCGGTTGAGCAATTATGAATTTTAATTCGTTTGCAGTGATACTGAGGTCTTCCATAACCATAACCTGTCACTTTCCTTGCCACTACATAGCTTATTACTTTTATGCCACAACATAACTTGCTACTTTCCTTGCTACCAAAGACCTAATTACTTTCCTTGCCACTACATAACTTGTTATTTTCCTTGTCACTACATAGCTTGCTACTTTCCTTGCCACTACATAGCTTGTTACTTTCCTTGCCACTACATAGCTTGCTATTTTCCTTGCCACTACATAGCTTGTTACTTTCCTTGCCACTATATAACTTGCTACTTTCCTTGCCACTATATAACTTGTTACTTTCCTTGCCATTATATAACTTGTTACTTTCCTTGCCACTATATAGCTTGCTACTTTCCTTGCCACTACATAACTTGTTACTTTCCTTGCCACTACATAACTTGTTACTTTCCTTGCCACTACATAGCTTGCTACTTTCCTTGCCACTATATAGCTTGCTACTTTCCTTGCAACTATATAGCTTGCTACTTTCCTTGCCACTACATAACTTGTTACTTTCATTGCCACTATATAACTTGTTACTTTCGAAGCTTTCGATTTAGGTTTTTTGCACCATCATTACCATGTTCGTGCGTTGTTGGCTGCATTCACTATATTAATCGGTTGTTTGTGGGCGCATCCATTGTTGTGTGTGGCACGTCATCATGATGGCTGATCGTTTATCCCTAAACCGGTCGTAGGCTTATAGTGAAGGGCGAAATGACGGAGTTTTGTTCATGGCTTTGCAGCCCCAGTGTGACTCACGGAGTTTCATGTTGGTCAAGAAGGATGCTGACTGGATTCAAGACTGTGAGATCGAGGGTAGACTTGTGCACTGGTTTATCATTTAATTGATTCACATTGCAGGGGATATCTCAGCGCTTACGGTCTGTTGTTAGATGCGAATAATCCGACGAATAACTGTGTTTCATATGTTCGGATATGGAGATAAAAACGATGTCCTAACATAATTATGCGCTATACATGAAAAAAAATAGGACGATTAACATTTTCGGGAGGACGTGAACTTCCAGTCAATATGGCGGACAGGCGGCAAGAACCATTATAGGAGGTGTCTGAAAAGTGTTCCTTGTTGTGGTTTCCTCATATTCCAGGTGCGGCTGGCTGCAGGAGCTACTGAGTTTAGTGCTCTGTGTACACCGTGAGCTGTGCGTTTCATCCGTTATGATCGTGTTTCGATATTGCGATTGCTTACGATGAATGATGATATCGTATGACGGGGAACAGATGGATGTGGCTGTGTTCACTTTCTGTGCGGTTTCGCCTTATGTCTTTTGGCGTGTGCAGAGACTGCTATGATGGTGACTGCAGCCACTTTTCTTTGTTCGGGAGATGAGATACTAATTCGGATGATTCCACTACACGGGCGGTTGAGCAATTATGAATTTTAATTCGTTTGCAGTGATACTGAGGTCTTCCATAACCATAACCTGTCACTTTCCTTGCCACTACATAGCTTATTACTTTTATGCCACAACATAACTTGCTACTTTCCTTGCTACCAAAGACCTAATTACTTTCCTTGCCACTACATAACTTGTTATTTTCCTTGTCACTACATAGCTTGCTACTTTCCTTGCCACTACATAGCTTGTTACTTTCCTTGCCACTACATAGCTTGCTATTTTCCTTGCCACTACATAGCTTGTTACTTTCCTTGCCAGTACGTACTTTGCTACATTCCTTGCCACTACATAGCTTGTTACTTTCCTTGCCACTACGTACTTTGCTACATTCCTTGCCACTACATAGCTTGTTACTTTCCTTGCCACTACGTACTTTGCTACATTCCTTGCCACTACATAGCTTGTTACTTTCCTTGCCACTACGTACTTTGCTACTTTCCTTGCCACTACAAAGCTTGTCACTTTCCTTGCCACTACATAGCTTGTCACTTTCCTTGCCACTACATAGGTTGCTACTTTCCTTACCACTACATAAGTTCCTACTTCCCTTACCACTACATAGGTTGCTACTTCCCTTACCACTACATAGGTTGCTACTTTCCGTACCACTACATAAGTTGCTACATTCCTTACCACTACATAAGTTATTACTTTCCTTACCACTGCATAAGTTGCTACTTTCCTTACCACTACATAAGTTACTACTTTCCTTACCACTACATAAGTTGATACTTTCCTTACCACTACATAAGTTACTACTTTCCTTACCACTACATAGGTTGCAACTTTCTTTACCACTACATAGGTTGCTACTTTCCTTACCACTACATGAGTTGCTACTTTCCTTACCACTACATAGGTTGCTATTTTCCTTACCACTACATATGTTGCTACTTTCCTTACCACTACATAGGTTGCTAGTTTCCTTACCACAACATATACTGCTAGTTTCCTTACCCCAACATATCTTGTTACTTTCCTTGCCACTACAAAGCTTGTAACTCAAAATAAGGCCACATGTCTCGCTGCTCCTCTTGTGAAGAATGCAGCCCTTAATGGCATGTTGTGATGTTTGTTTATCCGTCCTATGTCGGGACATGCCTATCTATAAATGCCAAGTTCACTCTACATTTTGTTTGATTTAGTCAGAGGTATCTTGGGCTCTCAAACGACAGATCGCAAGTCATTAACCATGACACATTTACAATGAGCAGGGTTTGTTGTTGTGAGAACTATGAGTTTGAGAAGAAAACTTTCATGAGGACTCTCTGTGGCAATTTAGCGGCGAGTGACGTAGTTATGCTTGCTTGCGTTCGCCCGATGACTAAAGGAGTACACATCTTCGTCATCCGCCCTTAAAAGGACGTTAAGTGGGCGTGTCTGTGTTGTGTTTTGCAGTTTATCTGTGATATGTGCGCCTTCCGGTCAAACACATCCAACTTCAGCATGTTATTTTTGAGTACCGGGTTGTCTTCCCTCTTCGATCCCTACTCTCTTGGCCAGACAAGACAGGTTAGTCTGTTACTGGAGGCACCACGGAGAGGAGGAGCAGGATCTGGATGGTTCTGGTTCACAGATCCTGGCGCAAGCCATCAGCTGTGGGTCGCTGACAATCCAGCTCTGCTGCTGTGAGGCGCACCTTCGCCTCCGACGTAATTATGAGACTCCGAGAATTGGAAGTCAACAGACTAGACAAACGTTAGTCAATAAGGGTTCTCGTCCACGGCTTAATGTGTATGGGGGAACGTGGGTTTATGCCCATAATTTGTATTGATTAAATTAAGAGTGCATTTTATGTGCGATGTGTTCGGTATTACGCCAAGCTGCTCTATTTTCCAATAAAATCTTTTGGAACCCATTTTCCAAGTCTTGTTGAAACTCCGAAAAAAAAAAAAATCGCGCTGGGAACTGAACCCGGAATCCTCTAGCCAATAGCGATCGAACTAACCGCCCAGGCACAACTGACAAGACGGATCTGTATTATGTATAACCAGCAAGCTACAGAAACTACCAGCAAACATAACCAATAAAGCATTATCCTTTGAGGTTTTCCCATAAACGTATCTGCCATAAATACGGTTAAATCTGTAATTCTGCTGTGGAATTAAACGTAATAGTGACAAAAGTGAAATAAAATCTTGAAATACAGTTAGCAAATTTTTTTTTAAAGAAATATATTAAACTGTAACACAACGCTTCCAGATTTTTGACACAAGAAAATGATCCAAACAAATTGTCCTTAATAAAAAGTAAAGAAAAATAAAGTCTGAATAACTTTAGTCAGTCTAAAAAAAAACGTTTATAAGATTCCTCCAGTAAAATACAAAAGAAAGGAAAGAAGGAGGAAGGTGTGTACACTTAATAGGAGAAAGTAACAGAAAAATAAAATTAAAAATGGTATAGTTACAATTTCACGTATACAATAGACAAGATGTTGACTTGTCCATGTATGTGAAGTTTTTCGGCTTAAATATTCTTGGAGAAGACAGATGGAAACAGAGATGAAGATGATAGGGAAGACATGGAATGATCTTTAAAAAATGGCAAGAAACAGAACGGCTTAGAAAGTGTTTGTTGAAGACTTATGCTCCACATGGAGCTGATAGGTAGAAGGAGATGAAGAATGGACAAAACTGAACGACGTTGCGGCTCATTAGGCAAAGGAGAATTGTAGAAAATCTTAATCACTGCTTGGCCTCAGTGAAAATAGTGAACAAACGCATAGAAAGGGAAACAATACTTACGTAACTTGAAATTAATTGAAAGAGCACCCACAGTAAATGATGTAATTATTTGAAGAAGACTTTACGAGAATTAGAAAAGACACAATACAAAAGTTACAATCTAGAAAATCTCCAGGACCAGACAAGGTACATAATGAGATGATCAAGTACATTGGCAAGCAGGAAAGGAAACACTACTTAGAATTATCAACAAGACATGGAGAGACAGCAAAATCCCCAAAGCATGGATGAATGCCTATGTGGTACCACTGCTCAAGATGAACAAACCAGCGGGTGACACAAGAAGCTACCGGCCCCTATCACTAACATCGTGTATAGGAAAAATAGCTGAGAGTATGATTAACAGCAGACTTTATTGGCATTTGGAAGTTTCTAATAACCTGTGCCATGAACAAGCTGGATTTAGGGCAAGTAATGATGCACAAACAATATTAAAACAGGTAAATTAATTTAAATATATGGAAACAGCGTTAACCCCAGATGGTGGATGTACAACAGAGGTGAGATGCAGGATGGCTCAGGCAAAAGCAGCTTTCCAAAGAAATGAGGAAGGTACTGTACAATCCATTTTTGTAAATGGCAAAAAAAGAAAAAAAGAGTTCTTAAATGTTATGTAGAGCCAGTCTTAAAATATGCATGTGAATCATTGACAATAGGACAACAAACAATAAAATCACTGGAGACACTTGAGAATGCAATAGACAATTAAGAAGAGTAATGAAAACGTTCTGAAAGAGGCTAAAGCAAAGAGTGAGCTAATTTTAACTATTAGGAAAAAACAATCATTTTTTTGTCATGTAATGATAAGGGAACAGCTGGAATATATTGTGACAACTTTTAAAAATTAGGGACCAATAGATAGAGGGAAGCAAAGAGAAATGATTCCAGATACCTTAAGAGAACGGCTTGGCAGAAAGTCAACACCAGAAATGATAAATAATTGTCGAGCTCGCAAGTTGTGTAGAGACATGATCACCGATGCCAGCAAACATGGTATTTGATGATGAATAATGCAGAAGATCAAATCATCAGGTCAATGCAGCAAGTCCAGGATTGATTCCAGAAGACAACACATAGGCCTCCTGGTCACACATATGGTCCCACATATACACAGATGGCTCTGCTACAAAGGCCACCAGAAATGGAGAAGGAGGTGTGTTCTTGAGGCTGAATAACCAGGAAGAGATTACCAAGTCAATAGCTACTGGGAAATTCTCAAACAACTTTAAAGCAGAAACTGAAGCCCTCAAAGACGCTGCAAAACTGGCTATCCAACACAAAATTAAAATGCACAAGAAATTGGTGATACTGACTGATGCACTGTCAGTCCTAACAGCTCAAAAACCCTACAGGAACAGTGAGCCTGAGAACAACCCTAGACCAACTGTGCAATAACTTCCAGAGAGTGGTCATCCAGTGGATACCATCACACTGTAATATACACGGAAACGATCACGCAGACAAATTAGCTAAAGAGGTAGGGAGATTACCACAAGAGAACCATCTGGTCAGATACGATGAAGCCCAAATATATCATCAAAGGCTAGTACCTTGAAAAATGGAAGCGAAAACACCCAAAGTATAACGAGAGGGATGGATACCACCAACTATCAAGGAGGGATCAAGTCATCATACTTCGCCTACGCACTGGCCACTACAGAATGAGAAACCACATGTTCACCAAACTCAGAATAGAAACTACCAGCCAATGCCACTGTACAACATGACTACAAAACATGTTCTACAGGATTGCCCCAGTACACAGACCTGAGAAGGACAATGTGGTCAACACCAACCTCCCTGGAAGAGAAACTATACGGAGCAACCGAATCACTTAAACAGACAGCTAACTTCATGAGAGAGTCCGGAATACTAGTCTGAATGACGTCATGATATAGTAGAAGAAGAATATTTCAGAAGAAACAACATACTCTAGCCGTCCTAACTGACTTGCAACAATCCTACCATCGAGTCTGACACAAACAACATACTCTAGCCGTCCTAACTGACTTGCAACAATCCTACCATCGAGTCTGACACAAACAACATACTCTAGCCGTCCTAACTGACTTGCAACAATCCTACGATCGAGTCTGACACAAACAACATACTCTAGCCGTCCTAACTGACTTGCAACAATCCTACGATCGAGTCTGACGGAAAGGACTCCTGTTGAAGATGAGAGACACGGGTATACATGGACAACTTTACAAATGGGTCAAACACTTCCTAATCAACAGGACAGTCCAAATAACAATAAAAGACCCTAAACCAGACAAAGAGTTCTAGAAGAAGGGCTACCACAGGGGTCACCACCACGCCGCTCCATTTTTTAAAAAATATTTTACATTAACGACCTGACCTGGCCCTGACTAATGAAAAAAAAGCTCTCTATGGTAATGGCTTTCTTATGTGGCATTGAAAATTGAGAACATTATGATAGCTGAAACAGGAAGACCTCAGATGTCTGGAAGAATATTGTGATACCTGGAAACTAATAAAGGTAAATATACAAAATACAGTATATACAATATTTACCAGAAGTAACAAAACAGTTATGGCAAATATCAAAATTAATCTCCAAAAGGAAGGTCGACAAAGAGATGAGCACTCCCCCCACTTAGGAATACAACTAGATCATCAGCTGAACCTGAAGAAACATGTAAAAAACATGGCTAAGAAGGCAAAACGAAGACTACAACTTATGAAACGGCTTTGTAGTACTTCATGGGGAGCAGATAAGGAAGCTCTTAGAAACCTCTGTCTGGGTTATGTTCGCTTTATTCTGGAGCATGGTAGTTCGCTGCTAGTGACACGCAGCAAAACAATCAACATGTCTCTTAGCAGGATACAAAACAGCGCACTACGGCACATCGCTGGCGCAACGAGGTCCACGCCGACTGCAACATGCTAAATACACTACAATGTAGAAGCTTTATAGATTAGATGTGACAAGGCCACTATGATTGTAAATGAACTACCAAAAAAAAAAAAAAAAAAGAGAGAGAGAGAGAAAACCATCATAAAAGAATTTTAGGCATACATCAATTCCTAAACAAGGAATCAAGCAGATCTCAATTTTGCAGCATGTTGAAAACATAGAAGAGAAATGCCACGTGCTAAATAAACATCAACAAACGTCAAGAGTCATCAAAGAACTGTCACCAAATACAAATATGATACACCTGGAAATATGTACAGGAATATAAGACACATTAGATCAACATGTTGACCCAGTATCAATAGCATCCGCCGCAAGGAAAACCATCGATACGTTCGCCCGATGACTAAAGTATTCTAGAGTATTCGTAGACTATAGAATTCCTCTTCTTCGTCCGCCCTTAAAAGGACGTTAAGTGGGTGTGTCTGCGTTGTGTTTTGCAGTATAACTGTCATATTTGCGCCTTTCGGCCCAACACATCCGACTTCAGCACGACATTTTTGAGTACCGGGTTGTCTTCCCTCTTCGATCCCTACTCGCTTGGCCAGACTAGACAGGTTAGTCTGTTACTAGAGGCACCACGGGGAGGTGGAGCACGGTTTGGATGGTTCTGGTTCACCGATCCTGGCGAAAGCCATCAGATGTGGGTCGCTGACAATTTCCAGCTCTGGTGATGTGAGGCGCGCCTTCGCCTCCACTTATCCAGATGACTGGATACATGTTTGTACAGATGACGCAATCACAAAGGGAACTATCAAAGCTGGATATGGAATTTTGATAAGTTATCCAGATGATAAAGTAGAAGAATTATATGGCTCATTTGATGAAGTCTGCAACAATTATGGGGCAGAAATAACAGCCATAGAAACAGCAGTGTACCATCTGAATATTGTGCTAGATACCACACCACGAAAGAAAATAAATATAGTCATATTTACTTTAGATTGCAAATCAGCTATGCGGGCGCTAGGAAGTAACACAACAAAACCAGAACTCACACAGATCACCATAGACATCAATAACCTCATCAATACACAAGACTAGGCTAGTGATGCAATGGATCCCAAGACACTACAAATCCCAGGAAATGATAAGACAAATACATTAGTCAAGAGAGGATTCAGACAGATATAATTTCACACCGACATCTCTTTAAACACATATAAACAAATTATAACTCAAAAACAGTAGAGAAGATTGGCTGAATGGATGGACCATGGGAAAAATAGGGAGAGGAATTTTTTAATACATTACAAGGCCAAACCCCTATGACAACATTAACTACATAAAAGAGAAGAGGCCAAACCACACGAGAACCGGTCATGTGCCACTGAACAATCACGCAGACAGAATACAACGAAACCAAACTCCAGCATGTCCACTCTGTGAATACCCACATAAAACAGTAGAACATCACCTTTCTGAATGTCCACAAGCTCACTGACATCAAATCGACTCTACTTCCTCAAAGACCTGATAAATGGATCATCTTGTACGGAACTACAAGGGAACCCAGAAATACCTGCAGATATCAATCATTTGGGAGGGGCGTCAGCTCACAGGCTTCTGGATCCATAACAACAACAAGAAAAGATTTTAAAAACTAACAACTGTGTTAACGCTGTTCAATCTGGAGTCCACAAAAATATCTTAAGAAGGGGGTGGGGGTGAGAAAATATAAATGACTGAAACTGAGGATCGTGTGCTCAATCATCACTTGACATTTAGCTGACAATTTTTAAATCACAACAATTAAATAGTACCACGAGACTACAAGTTTTAAATCACAACAGTTAAATAGTATCACAAGACTACAATTTTTGGCACAAAAACATGTTCAGGTAATTACAATCAGAACCAATAATTATGATTTTTTTTTTTTAAAAACACCAACCATATAGCTTGTTTCAAAACTCGTGCCCAACTTTTAAAATCGATAGATTTTTAACCGCTTGTTGTAAGTTGTTCAAAATTTGCATGTAAAGTTATAATGATTAGAACCCAACAGGGAATTAATTTCATTTTAAAAAAACATTTGGTTATTATTGGTGCTTATTTGATTTATATAAATTTATAACGACCCATTGATGTAGTCAAAACTTAATGTTTACAGTATTTTAAGTTAAAAAGAGCGAGTAAAAATCCATACACGGTAAAATTGACGTGTTTGCACGCTTTTACCGTGGTTTTTTGACACAATTAGACACTTGTAAAAAACACGAGAAATTGTGTGTTCCATTTCCGTTCATTCATAGGTGCAGACGTGGAACGATAACATTTATCATGAGTCTTAAAATGAAATTCTGCAGTTTACAAAACATCGCAATAAAAATGTATGACTATTTTTGCAAAGAGGCTAAACGAGGAAGATTATTTCATTCTTTAGAAAACCCTGAGAATAGGACAAGACACATTTTGGATTTATCTAAACGGTCATTTAATCGCTGGATTCAAGCACGTGACCGTCAATGTTCAAAATATACAAAATCACAAGGAAGAGCAAAAATGTTGGATAATTTCGACAGTGAACTTATTAGAAGTGAAATTCGCAAAATGTTGGGTATGAATGAAACTGTTACAATAAGAAAATTAAAAATTTCGCTGAAAAAGAACAACAGTATTGAAATATCTAAGTCTACATTATGGAGGAATGTGAGAGCTGCAGGCTTTACATTCAGAAAGTATTCCAATGGACGAAACATCATCTGTGAGAAGCCACATATAGTAGTCATGAGAAGCAAGTACTTACGTGAAGTAAAAGAGGTGCGCAAGCAAGGTTATGATATTGTGTACTTGGATGAAACATGGATCAATGCTCACCACACTAACCAAAGGGAATGGCAGTCATCAGATGGAAAGATTAAGAGATTAATACCTAGCAGCAAAGGACAGCGCTTGATAATTGCTCATGCAGGTAGTAGACAACATGGACTAATACAGAATGCAGAGCTCATTTTTCTTTCAAAATCCATAGACAATCGGGATTATCACTCTGAGATGAATGGTCACATATTTAGACATTGGATTGAAAATTCTGTTCTCCCATCACTAGATCGACCATCTTGCCTAATAATGGACAATGCAGCGTACCACAACATTGTTGCACTTGAAGATAAAGTCCCGACGTCATCCAGTACAAAAGATGCTATTAAGATATGGCTCACAAAGGAGCACATACAATTTAATAGCATGTACTTAAAACCTGAATTACTATCTCTAGTAAAGCAAAAACAAAGGACAAAGATTTTTCAAATAGATAAGATTATCCAAGAGCACGGTCATATAAGTTTGAGGCTGCCACCTTACCATGCTCATTTTAATCCAATAGAACTAATCTGGGTAAAATTAAAAGGACAAGTGGCAGATGAAAATACAACATTCAAAATATGCGATGTAAAGACTCTTGCTAATCTCGCTTTATTAAATATAGAAAAAGATTATTGGGCTAAATGTGAAGACCACGTCTTAAAACAGGAAGAGGAATATTGGAAAAATGATGGTTTGTGGAATGTTCAACCCCAAACAGTTATTAATCTTTTAGACTCGTCTGATTCAGAATGAAAGTATATAGCCCCCACAATGTTGGCCCCTATATTACCTTAAATTAGTTCAACAAACGGTCCTTATCAGGACCACACAACTATGAAAATTGGACATACAGGTATACCTTGACATTATCGTCCGTCCTCGAACTGAGAAGACAATAATTCTCCTGGTGTTTTGTCTTATTAGGTTATTTCCCCATTACGGCCACGCCTTTACCTAGTGAAAATTAATCATAGACCAGCAACTACGGTAATTTCTATTCTTTAGGGGTTCACAATTTACAATTTTGACAAACATTCAAAGAAATTCGCCGCTTTAAGAAAACTGCAGCTGAAAGATATTTGTTATATATACATTTAAAGGGTCTTTTGCATTCTAATAACATTTGGAAAATTTCAACAGTTTTTAACAAACGGTTACTGAGTAATAGCGTTTTGAAGTTGGGCACGTGATTTGAAATGAGCTATAAAACACGGACTCTGCAAAGGCTAGTTTAAAAAAAATAAAAAAAAAAAGGTTAATCAGCGCCAAAAGACCTGAGGCTATTGTGCCAAGACGGACTGGTCTCCGTGTATCTACTTAGTAAAAATAGCTGACGGGAACTTTAACGAACACGAGAGTGATCATGTATGTTTACCAAAGACGCTATTATAACTGAAACCACACACAGGTTTCTTCGCGCCTCCCAGCACCAGAGCTGGAAGTTGTCAGCGACCCACAGCTGATGGCTTGCGCCAGGATCGGTGAACTAAAACCATCCAGACCCTGCTCCACCTCTCCGTTGTGCCTCTAGTAACAGACTAACCTGTCTAGTCTGGCCAAGCGAGCAGGGATCGAAGAGAGAAGACAACCCGGTACTCAAAAATGTCGTGCTGAAGTCGGATGTATTGGGCCGAAAGGCGCAAATATAACAGTTATACTGCAAACCACAACACAACGCAGACATATCCAACTAACGTCCTTTTAAGGGCGGATGACGAAGAGGAATTCTACAGTCTACTAATACTCTAGAATACTTTAGTCATCGTGCGAACGCAACCAACCACCATATCAAACATGGTTATAATGAAACGGTGTGACACCATGACATTGACTAGCATCACTTCGTGATGTTATTGTTGACATACGTTCTCTAATCTCCTCTCCTTCCCTACTCCTCCTAAACTTCCCCCTTTCAAAAAATGCCTCTCTCTGATTCTTTCTAACTTTTCTTACTTCGTCTCACCTTCTTTAAAAAAAAAATATTCACAACCGAAAGGCGAAAATTAAAGTCCGAAACTAACAGACTTCGTACAAGGAACATGAAACCCTGAGTCACGATCATGGAAGACTGTACAAGAAACATGAAACCCTGAGTCACAATCATGGAAGACTTTGTACAAGGAGCATGAAACCCTGAGTCACAATCATGGAAGACTTTGTACAAGGAGCATGAAACCCTGAGTCACAATCATGGAAGACTTTGTACAAGGAGCATGAAACCCCGAGTCACGATCATGGAAGACTTTGTACAAGGAACATGAAACCCCGTGTCACGATCATGGAAGACTTTGTACAAGGAGCATGAAACCCTGAGTCACGATCATGGAAGACTTTGTACAAGGTGCATGAAACCCTGAGGCACGATCATGGAAGACTTTGTACAATGAGCATGAAACCCTGAGTCACAATCATGGAAGACTTTGTACAAGGAGCATGAAACCCTGAGTCACAATCATGGAAGACTTTGTACAAGGAACATGAAACCCCGAGTCACGATCATGGAAGACTTTGTACAAGGAGCATGAAACCCCGAGTCACGATCATTGAAGACTTTGTACAAGGAGCATGAAACCCCGAGTCACGATCATGGAAGACTTTGCACAAGGAGCATGAAACCCTGAGTCACGATCATGGAAGACTTTGTACAAGGAGCATGAAATCCCGAGTCACGATCATGGAAGACTTTGTACAAGGAGCATAAAACCCTGAGTCACGATCATGGAAGGCGTTGTACAAGGAGCATGAAACCCTGAGTCACAATCATGGAAGACTGTACAAGGAGCATGAAACCCTGAGTCACAATCATGGAAGACTTTGTACAAGGAACATGAAACCCTTAGTCACGATCATGGAAGACTTTGTAGAAGGAACATGAAACCCTGAGTCACAATCATGGAAGACTTTATACAAGGAACATGAAACCCTGAGTCACGATCATGGAAGACTTTGTACAAGGAGCATGAAACCCTGAGTCACGATCAAGGAAGACTTTGCACGAGGAGCATGAAACCCTGAGTCACGATCAAGGAAGACTTTGTACAAGGAACATGAAACCCTGAGTCACAATCATGGAAGACTTTGTACAAGGAGCATGAAACCCTGAGTCACGATCATGGAAGACTTTGTACAAGGAGCATGAAACCCTGAGTCACGATTAAGGAAGAATTTGCACAAGGAGCATGAAACCCTGAGTCACGATCAAGGAAGACTTTGTACAAGGAACATGAAACCCTGAGTCACGATCATGGAAGACTTTGTACAAGGAACATGAACCCTGAGTCACGATCATGGAAGAAAACATTTATCAACCGCGTACCCCCCACCCATCAAAACTTTTGTCTAACTGGAAGTGTCGATCCCTTCCCCAATCTCTTCATTCACGCTCAACTTTGTCAAGGAAATCAATAACGTACACTACGGAATCAATGTAAACCCCGCAGGAATAACCAAATAAATTTAAAACAATCTAATTCAAATATTACGTCACACACACAAAATA
Source organism: Megaustenia siamemsis (assembly GCA_032433765.1). NCBI lineage: Eukaryota > Metazoa > Mollusca > Gastropoda > Stylommatophora > Ariophantidae > Megaustenia > Megaustenia siamemsis. Next base: position 30,706,712 of record JAVIAB010000160.1, on the reverse strand, counting down.
CACAGACAAATAATCTTCTCAAGCACTGCGCGACAACTATGACTGACAACAGAAAGGCTTTTCAAAGTGTTTCTTTCGCCTGGGCTAATCTTTTCAGTTGAAAACTTTGTCCTCAGTTTTACTTCCTCCACGCATGATCATGTGAATAGCCAGCTATTGGAACCGTGGTTCGGTTGAGAGGGGAGAGAAGCAGAGATTCTTAGTCTCAAACAGCGAATGATAAAACAGTAAGCACGTCGATGGTCTTCCAAGTACAGCAATCAATGAGACTATTCAATATAGCGCCAGTGCCAAGTTCTCACAGGGTAAAGGCAGAGGTTAGTTACCAAAGAGATTAGATTCAGGAAGAATGCAGTTCGGGTGTCCAGAGCAGAAATAATCAGAAATGGGATCATAAGACAAAAGAGTTGGCATTGAAACAATCGTGAACTACAGAGCCAACAAATGACATGGTTTACCTGCCTATAAAAATTGATTTTTTTTTCTATATTATTGGTGAAATATGGAAGGGCAAAGAGCTCGAGGAAGGCCATGAGAAAGACTGTTGGAGAGAGAGAGAGAGAGACGGGGAGAGATAGAAAGAGAAAGATAGTCTATAAAAATTGATGTTTTCTACGTTATCGGTCCAATATAGAAAGGCAAAGAGCTCGAAGAAGGCCATGAGAAAGATTTTTGTTGGAGGGAGAGGAGTCAGAGAGAAAGCGAAGGATAGAGAGAGTGAGGGGGGGGGAAGAGAGAAAGAGAGAGAGAGAGAGAGAGAGAGAGAGAGAGAGAGAGAGAGAGAGAGAACTTAAATGAAACTTAACAAAAAATCAAACCAAATGAAAAAGGTCAGGCTGCATGTAAAAATGCTGCGATTTCTATCAACCTCGACATCCGAAGAGGTACAAATGGAAACAATGAAGAAATTGTAACAAAATGTGTGTGTGTGTGTGTGTTTTTTTTTTTTTTTTTTTTTGGGGGGGGGGGGGTGTGTGTCCAAATAAGTATATCATTAACGACTTTTTATTCGTGCCAAACTTGCTGAAATATATTTGCAATCTCTGGATTTCAGTTACACCTGATCTCGTTTGGATTCTTATTTCTTTCCTTCATCACAGATCGACAAGGTCATCAGTTCTTGGCACGCCCTGTGACGCCACAGGCGAGGGGGAAAAAAACTGTGATTGGTACGTCTTGTGACGTCACAGAACGAAACCAAAAAAAAATGGTGCCTGGAACGCCTTGTGACGTCACAGATAGACAAAAACAGCAGTGCCTGGTACGCCCCGTGACGTCATAGAGCGACAAAACCATCAGTGCAACCTGTGGTGATTTATATGACAACAAAGTTTCCCCCCACATCGTGCAGTCCTTGACCAGCCTTCAGAGGGTGCCTCAGATCTGCCCCTAGTCATGAGACTAATCGTCTCTCTTTAAACTGCCAATCGTCCGTCTCTTTTCTGAACTCAAATGTAGTTATTGTTTCTGGACTTCTCTCGTGGGCATATGGTCTCTAACCAGTCTCATCGTCGGAAGGGAAAATAGAATTGATCACTTTCCGTAGGTAGGTTTCATGAAACGTCCCCTTCCAAAGTGAAACATCTACCAATACGACAGCCAACTCCTAAATCGGGCTTGCTATTGGTGTGGGGGTGGGGAAGGGGTGGGAAAGAGAGAGAGAGGAAAGACTAGAGAACAAAGGCCGCATGCCCTGAACACTCACAACGAGATATTTCGTTAAAGTCTTTATTTCACTTCCTGCAGGATATTGAAAGAAAAAAAAAACAGTTTAGACTCGAGCGTAGTTAGAACTTTGGTGTGCCTAGTTTGTATAACGCAGGTCAACTCACCCCCCCCCCCCCCGCCAATTAGAAAAAACCCCATGATATATCACGTGACTACATTACTTCAACAAAGACATTCTTATTTTCAAGGTCATAGGTCAAGATTCTTTAACAGAGGGAGGGAAACAAAAAACAAACACACAAAAAAACTAAGATATAGGAAAAAGGACTAAAAGATATTGCAATGTTTGGCGACTCAAAGTTGACTATAAGTGCTCAAGTTGGAGGGGGAAAAAAGCAACACAACAAAATTAATACACTTCGCCTCAACATGGCGGTCATTTAAAAGGTCACCCAGTTTTGTCAAGTGAGAAAGGATCGAAGGTAAAGTGTGTCTTTAACACGGTGACGTGTGTGAAGGTCGGAAAGGCGCAAAATATCGTAGTACCGATGTAAACTAGTAAACTGTGACAAGGGATGAACATACCGTTTTCAAACTGAGCAACAAAGATGAGAAAAAGGAAACAATGAAATAAATGAACGTTGTTACTCTTAATAATAACTCATGGTAAAAGTCCTAGTTTAGTCACATGCATTATTTAAGCTAAACGAGTTATCTCCCCTTATATGGCGTCGCAACGAAACTACAGTAGTTCTCAATTACTAAAAATTAGTTTAGAGTTTAGGTTAAGAGTTCGATTTATGAATTTACCCTCGCGTTGTTTCTCTTTTTTACACAATTAGGGGTCCTAATAAAGTGCAATGTTAATCAAAGGGGACGTTAGTCTTTCGAACTTTACATGACTAAACTTACCTAACACGCATATAAATTATAACAATGTTATCAATATGATAATAACATCAGCACTAATAATGCAGATCATACATATGTTATTGAGTTATCATACATACGTGTGTCGGCTACGTATACGACCCAGACAATATCGATAATGAACGAATCCGTAATCAAACTAACACTGCCCTGAGCGGGCGATACTATCAACAGGTAGAAAATTACACACACTAGTGTCTAAGAGAATTTAAAATAAAAATAAAAAACATGTCGTGGATGACGTTGCACATTTTATCAGCTGTGTCTATGCACAGATGACTTGCAGGTTGTTGAATAGGTCCTATTTTCCGAAAACTTTGGTCTAATTTCACTGTGTTCTTAACTCTGTATACATGTGTTCAATAACTATGCTATTACCGGTTTACCTCAATAAGGACATGTACATGCATGATGGTAGTCAACACTTGAACATTAATCGATTAACGTGATACTATTACAGGGACGGATGTCAATATATAATATAGACTATCTTATTATTGGGAGCCGCGATAGCTCAGTGGTTAGTGAACTGGACTACAAAGGACAAGGGGTAGGGTTCGATCCCAACTGACGGCTTCCGGGTTCACCCAGCCTTAAACGGGTACCGGATTTTTTCTGGGAAAGTAAATCAGCACGGGCGTAATACCGACCACATTACCCCAAAAATCGTGTGCTGAAGGTCTGTAAAATATAGGGTAACTAACACCATATTTCCCTATACGCCACTTGGCGTGACGGGGGGTACTTTACTTTACTATCTTATTATTATTATTATTAGCTTTCGTCCGTTAATTTAGCGTTGTGTCGCTACTTTACGACAACTCCGCGATATCTGCGTCTATCGACTCGAAACATCCGTCCTTGACATTAGTAGATTAACTTGACAATTTTTCTGCCCCGGCAGCGCCCATTTTTTGGCCTACCTTTTGTCTACTGTTTTGAAGCGAACAATTCTTTATTGGTTATGGAAGGCCTCGGAATCACAGCAAACAAATTAAAATCCACAATTGCTCAACCGCCCGTGCCAGTGGAATCATCCGAATTACTAACACATCTCCCAAACAAAGAAAGGTAACTGTAGTCCCCATCGTAGCAGTCTCAGCACACGCCAAAAGACATAAGGCGAAACCGCGCAGAAAGTGAACATAGCCAACTGCTCCCTGTCATACGATATCATCATTCATCGTAAACAAGCGGGATATCGAAACAGGATAAAAACGGATGAGACACACAGCTCACGGTGTGCACAGAGCACTTAACTCAGTAGCTCCTGCAACAAGCCGGAATCCAAGGAAAACTTCTTTAAGGATTAAGTGGCAATGGTTGCTTGTTTATTGATATAGTAGCCTATGGGCATCAAGCAAAATAAAGGAACAATTCTTTAATGTGCGCAAGTGCACGGGATATTTTTTCTTTCGTTGTCACCCAAGAGGGCTAGACAAGGGATCTCATTACGCAGAAATCTGAATAAAGCCACGCAGAGACAGGATAAAGTCACGTAGAGACAGGATAAAGTCACGTAGAGACAGAATAAAGCCACGCAGAGACAGGATAAAGTCACGTAGAGACAGGATAAAGCCACGCAAAGACCAGGATAAAACCACACAGAAACCAGGATTAAGCCACGCAGAAACCACGGATTCAATTTTGCTGTCCAGAAACCGCTGCCGTACCCTAGACCACCTGGCCCTCTTGTACAACATGGCACAAAGATCAGAAATCAACGTCAGACCATAAATTTACCTGACTATGCGTTAGTATAGGGGGCGCCGTGATAACTCAATGGTTAGTGAACTGGACTACAGAGGATAAGAGTTGTTTTCGATCCTGATCGACGGATTCCGGGTTCACCCAGCCTTAAATAGGTACCGGATTTTTTTTTCTGCGAAAGTAAAACGGCACGCGCGAAATACCGACCACATTACCCCAAAAATCATGTCCCGTAGGTGTTTATAAATTATGGTCACTGACATCATATTTCCCATACGTCACTTGGCGTGACGGGGCTCTTTACTTGTACTTTTTATGCGTTAGTATAGGTGAACATCAGAGCTGAACCCGACTATACTCTACCTCCCAATGGTGCTCCAAGGAGATAGACTGATAAAGCCCGTAGCAATTTATAGGGAAAAGCAACTTGGTACCCTGAGAATGCCTGGCGGAAAACGTATGTATTACGCCGAAAAGCGCAGATATCGCGAGAATCAGTATTCTAACGACATAACGCCCACTTAACATCCTTTAAGTGCGGACGATGTTGAGGAAGAGAAGTGGTGTCACTAGAAGAACGCTGAAGAAAATCTAACAAATTATTCTGCACCTCTTCCACGCCAATTATTATTATTATTTTCTCTCGACCGTCAGCTTTCACCTCTGGCAAAGCCTCTAGAGACATGGGGCCGCGATAGCTCAGTTGTTAGTGGACTGGATAAGGGGTAGGGTCCGAAGGTCTGTAAAATCTATGGTGACTAACACCATATTCCCTATACGCCATTTGGCGTGACGAGGGCACTTTACTTTTTTTAAAATTTTATTTTAAAAGCCTCGCCGCACATGCAGATAACTCCGTCTCCGGAGGTACTCATAATTTTTCCGTCGAAGAGTAAATGGCATTTCAAGCCGGGCCTCGCTGATGAGACCAGGGGTGGTTGTGGCAGACAGAGATCACACATAAAAATCCTAATTGGTGCAACCAGGATTTGAGCTCACAACCTCTCTGTCTCTAACCCAGCGTCTCAGACCAACCAGGATTTGAGTTCACAACCTCTCTGTCTCTACCCCAGCGTCTCAGACCAACCAGGATTTGAGCTCACAACCTCTCTGTCTCTGTCACCACCCCCTATTCTTAATTAATCTGATACGATTTCTTCGCTTTAAAAAAAAAGGGGGGGGGGGCATCTTCCTTCAACGGTTCATGTTACAGTTTCTTCAAATTCCCACTGCCGGTTACCACTTCCTTTCAATCTGTTTCAACGATTTTTATGTCTCTCAGTCCCATCCCATATATTCCAACCCCCAAATATATGCATCCTATTATAAAACGATATATTTACCTTTGATATATCAGATCTAACACACTGCTGTATTATAACTAAGTAAATACTTCGCAACAAAGAAGGTTTTTAATGTCTGAAAATGTGACATTAACACACCTGTATATACATGGGTAATATATGATACTGTATTATATGTACACATTTTCGAAGAAGAGATAAGAACACGAATGCGTAAAACTGGAGAGAAGAAAGCAGGTTCTGTTATCTGGCGACCGATAAACCATCGAAAAGGCACAGCGGACCAGGACCCTTAAGGTTATATGTGCCTAGAGCCCTAAAGAAGTTGGGCGCGATCAATGGGCAAATGGTGGCTGGAAATGTACGCAGTGATCCATTCTTTGCTTCAGTATCCTGGGGCTGAGTGCAGATACTAGCTTATATTCCACCCACATTAACTAGAATGACCACTTGTCTAATTCCAGACCTATGTTGGCAGATAAATCCACCCAGCACAAAAAACGCCACTCCATATGGCTGTATAGAGGGCAGATGCGCATAGGCTACTATATCAATAAACAAGCAACCATTGCCACTTAACAGTAAATGATAAATTAAAACTTATTATATACAATAAAAATTGATGTATACAGCAATTAATTTAATTCATTTCACGCTTATTTAGATAATACTTTTGGGAGAATTAAAAGAACACACGTCACTGACACTAAGAGTTAAAATGATATATGGGTGGTCAGTTTTAGATCTCATGTAGTAACCATCTTAATTCAAGAGTAATTTAAGAGGGAAACAAAGAGAAAAGATACCAGACAGCTTAAGAGAATGGCTTGGCAGAAGGTCAATAACAGAAATGACGACTGACTAGATCGAAAGTTTTAGAGAAACATGATCACCTACGCCAGCAGGCCCGGTACTTGATGGTGATGAACACATAAATAAACCCGGAACCAGATTACAACAGCACCTATCATCCTCACAACCTGGCTGCTGTGAAGATACTCAACCGCTACCGTTCCATTCTCTCTCTGATCCCCCGATGATCGCCTTCAAACGCGGTAGGAATTTGGGAGATATTCTGGTTAGGAGCCATCTCCCTCGCTCCGACCATCAACACTTCGGTACGGCCCCTTGTGGTCGGAACTATATCACCTGTGCCTAGGTGCTCCCCACTGACTCTGTCGTGCTTGTCTGTTTGTACGTGTATCTATGTATACACGCATCTGTGTGTGTGTGTATATATATATACATGTATTTATGGGCCCTTAGATACTTTTAGACATTGTCAGTGTCTTTGCAGTCGAGGTAACCTAGACAGCGTTCCACCCACTCGTGTATTTTTAGAACCCTTCACCTGACCAGAGGGTATAATTACAGCTACACCCGTGTGACTCTCTCTTTCCCATTCTGACCACGGGCCACGACACAGGGAAGTCATTTTTATTTTCTTTAACCAATTTCGATTATTTTGTTTTGGATGTTCACGTACTAGTTAGCTATGTAGGATCAGTTTTATTTACTTACACATCTGTGTTTGTGTGTTGTTTGTTTGTTCCTGCTGAAGGCCTATTGAGCCAAAACGTCGTTCAAATCTGTGTCATTTTCCAAACACGTAAAGCTTTCACCATACTATTTTTTTCTATTTTTTTTTGCTTCCTTGCGTTATTTTATTTTATTATTTTCAATTCTCCCTCACATTTAGTTTTACTGCAGCTTCGCATTTTTATGAATTCATGTGCATTTCTTTGCCTTGACCCCGTACTACAACAGGGAATAACAGATAAAGACCATGACCAACTGATTGAATTGGTGCCCCAATAGCATCCCTTTGAAAATCGTAAGTGTTAGACATGGCACATCATGTAGTCAATGTGCAGTCTTCCAGTATTTTAAATCACACACATTATCTTGAAAGTGAGAGAAATTGGAGGGACGAGGGATTATACAACGCTGCTATTATCGTCCCAAAATCTGCAAGTCAATTAAATATAATCAAACAGTGTGGACCGGAACTTGCACGAGATGACACCAAACCGGGATATTTGCGACATCAAGCATGGAAACAACCACTTAGAACATTCCACCGTCCCACAAAGCACAAGGTTCGTGACTTCACGCACAGACCTTCAAAGGATAGTTGCGCACAAAGAAAGGAAAGCTGTTTCTTAACAAAGACTGGCTATGTCAATTTTAGCGCACGCACAATCTATTTTTATAATATTGCGTACGTAGTAGAGTGCTAGTTTCGCCAATGTAATTATAAACTACTAAAACACTATTATAGCAATGTTCAATCCATGGGCGCATGATTTGGTGAGGAAGGGGGGGGGGGGGAAGACGAACAAGGAACCGGGCGAGGTGGGGGGGGGGGGGGGGGGGGGGAAGTAGAGATGAACACCAAACTATTGTTTTTTTTTTAAAGGAGTAGATAGTTCTGTCCCTAGCTCCAAGTAATTTGTCATACTTTAAGTCCGTTAGGTGCACATGATGTCATGTAGACAAATGCCTTCATGGAACTAAACAATTTAGTCTCGACCTACGTGATACCCACTCCAGACCTTCCAAGCCAGTGGTTCAGCCTATACAATCGTGTCGCATTCAGCTGTGAGTCACAATAGAAGTCTAATATACAAGAAAAAAGGGAGCCGCGATAGCTCAGTGGTTAGTGAACTGGACTACAAAGGACAAGGGGTAGGGTTCGATCCCAGCCGACGGCTTCCGGGTTCACCCAGCCTTAAATGGGTACCTGATTTTTTAATGGGAAAGTAAAGCGGCACGGGCGTAACACCGACCATATTACCCAAAAATCATGTACCGAAGGTCTGTAAAATTATGGTCACTAACACCATATTCCCTATACGCCGTCTCTTGGCGTGACGGGGGCTCTTTACTTTTTTTTTTATATAAAAGAAAAAAACCATTACATATTGTATTAATGTGCTTACTGCCTATCTCTTCAGCAGAATGGTTGCTCCGAAAAAAAATCAACCACACAAACTCGCAAGCTAAAAAAGGTTGAAAACCGTCTATATCAATCAACCACTGATTTTCCTTTTTTACGTCATCCGCCAACATGAAATAACAAACCCCTAAAGCATTACACACGTTCTGACGTCAGCGAGACCGGTGTAGCCAGCACACCACTGCAACTGCATGCCTCACTTAGCTAGTGTTTTCCTTCAGCTATGCACCAAAGACTGATCTATTATACTTCTGCCCATTGTTCACCTTTCACTAAATACTCGATGTTTCTATTGTTCGTCGTCATGTCCTATATCTCTACAACACACTGAGGTTCCAGTTGTCTGCCTACAATATTTATATTTCATAACTACACCTTTTCTGTTTTTCTAGTTCATAACTACACACCAATGGAAAAAAAGAATAGCTGCAGGACCAGACATATATATATATATATATATATACACACACACACACAGAGACAATAAAGGCACTAGAAGACTTTGGCATTGAAATTACCACAGACATATGCAAAGTCATATACATGTACCATAAAGGGTACAAACAAAATAACTGAAAACACCAACTTTCATCGCATTGCCTGAAAAGAATGGAGCAGTTGAACGCAGTAATTTTAGAACAATAAGCCTAATGAGCCATGTAACAAAAATCGTGATAAAAGTTAGATTTAGGAAAAACAGTGGGACAAAAGAAGCCATATTCCTCATGAGGATATTAACTGAAAAGTACACAGAAGTATTCATCATCATCGAGTGCCGTCTCCGCATCGAAGGTTGGCTACCACGGAGCGCCTTTCCACTCTGTCTCTTGCTTTGATGGTGCAGGTTGTCACAGGATGACTTATCCTGCACAGATGTAAACAGACCAATATATGCCTACTTCATAAACTGCGCCAAAGCTTTTGATAGGACGGACCATAAACAACTTTAGGCAACGACTATCTAAAAGAGATACATCTAGATGACACAGACATACGATTAATATGTAATCTATACTGGGAGCAAACAGCAATAATAAAATACAATAAAGAGAACTCTACACCCATTGATATAAAAAGTGGAATAAGACAGGGATGCATCCTATCACCAAGCTTGTTCAATCAAGGTGTACTGAGCAAATCTTTAAAAAACATCACAGAGACGCCATGCCTAAACATAAATAGAAAGACAATCAATAACCTAAGATAGGCTGATGATATCATATTACTATTATTCGTTCACAAATTCGTGCCCACAGAGTTTATTAATTATCTCGGAAACTGTTTGATGAATTTCTGTAATTCTTTTTCGTGAAATCTTATTTTTTCACCGACCTTCAGCCTGATTGTTTGCCCTTCTGTCATGCATTTAGGAAAGATTTTTGCTTATTTGAGGTATATAGAAATATGATTTTCTTGCGTGTCCTAAATTTTAGGATTTTACAGTACCCACATTTGTTGTAATCAACTCACCAATTAAAAAGGCAAATCTCACGTGCACACCACACAATCTTAGGACCGTTTCGCACTCTTAATTTGTAAAACGACGCCACTCCGAGGTTTTATTTTGTCATTTCATTTCCGGTTTCTTGTTAAATTGGTCCAGAGACATATTGTGACAAAATATTTATTATTAATGAATAATCCTGTATGTGTGATAATTTGTAAGCTGTTGTGAAGTGACTACGTAAATTTTTAAAACCATGAAGAGTTTAAAGTGTAAATTCATCACTATGAAAAAGGTAACTGTGTTATTGTTCTCTAAAGTTATATAAAATTGATAAAATAATTGCAAAGTATGGCCACACATCTCTTCGATCCCACCTTATCATTCGCACCTCAACCAATAGAACGTGTGTGGGCTAAAGTCAAAGGGCAAGTTGCTGCGCAGAACACGACGTTTAAAATGCGTGATGTTAAAGAATTGACGCGAGATGCCCTCTCAACGATAGACATTGAATACTGTAGAAAATGTGACGACCATGTGTTCAGAGAAGAAGAAAAATAGCAACGAAATGGATTGCAGTTTGTGCAACGGATAACAGTTGTTAACCTCTTAGAGACTTCTGATTCGGAATGACATATGTATGACATGTGCACAATTTTGTTGATGACACTCTTACTATTGCTGACTATGTGGGTTTGATGTTCTGGTTGTTCCATATATTTTGTTGAAAACACGCCTGTTATTTGGCGAATATGTGAGTTTGATACTTTGGCCAAAGCTTACCTATCTGTATGACGAAGATATAAAATCAAATGAAAAAGTTTGCCCTATTCAATGTAAAACGGATACGCCTTTGGCTTGCATTGTTAGAAAATTAACATAATTTACAGTAAAATCTCATGTTTAGAGCACGAGGTTTGATATTTTCCTAAAATTATATAACAAAAAACGACTTGTGCAAAATTCAGACTACCTTTGTACTTAAATGTTATAAAATCTGAAGGTCGGTGAAAAATAAGATTTCGTGAAAAAGAATTACAGAAATTCATCAAACAGTTTCCGAGATAACTGATCAACTCTGTGGGCACGAATTCGTGAACGAACTATAGCAGAAAAAATCCTAAAGATCTACAACAATTACTTAATGAAATAAACACGACAAGCAAAAAAATATGATATATGAAGACTATGCAGTTCTATCCTGTATTCCCTACACTACTCAATGATATCTACTGTTTGACAACAACATTTCTTTCACGATCGCAATATTTCTTTTTCGTCACAGCACCATTTCTATTTTTCTACTGTCTAACTACAACGTCTTCCCCCCCCCCCCACCATTGTTTACGTTTCTGAGTGCAATCAATGCGATGTACATGCCACACAATGCATTATATCCGCACAACTGAGCCTTATGGCGTATCTTTAAATTTTCAGTGCCACAGATCTGTTTAGGGAAATAAAGTTAGACCTGTTGCAATAGCCGTGATTGTGCATAGCGCTAATGATATTTGAGATTAAATATTCAGCATGATTTTATTCACAAACTTGATATTATTTCTATTGAGCCTGCCTTTTTTCAATTCATTCACTTTTTGTTGTTAGGGGTTGCGTGTGGTATTATGGCAGCACGTTATAAGACTGCTATTCGTTTCGCTAAAGTCCACTGAAATGTCAGCTATACGGTGAATTTATGTCGAGTTATGTATGTACCTCTGTTATGACTTAACGGTGTGGCCATACACTTGATTATTTGAATGAAATTTTAATTCACTGGAGAGAACAGGCTGCGGTGGCGCATTTCACAGCCGGAGTTACTGTGTACTACAGTACTTATAAATGTACTGTCACGGACGTTTCATGCAGCATACAAGCCAATGTCGCAAACTATCAATAAGCAGATTTACCCGCTTTCATTGAACATCGAATAACTATGATGAAAAATCGAAAACATTTTAAGACAAGCCTACCGGTGCCCATCGGAGCCGCGATAGCTCAGTGGTTAGTGAACTGGACTACAAAGGACAAGAGGTAGGGTTCGATCCCAACCGACAGCTTCCGGGTTCACCAGCCTTAAATGGGTACCGGATTTTTTTCTGGGAAAGTAAATACCGACCACATAACCCAAAAATCATGTGCTGGAGGTTTGTAAAATATAGGGTCACTAACACCATATTTCCCCATACGCCACTTAGCGTGACGGGGGTACTTTCCTTTTTTTTTTTTTTCTACCGGTGCCCATCATGAGTACACATGGGGATGGCTTCTACGGTACACGTGTTGTACACACACACACATACATTAACTACTTTTCGTTCATTGTTTTTGCCTCTCGTTCTGACCTCAAATCTCTGGCTGGGTGCGGTGAATTAAAAATAAACAGCTCAAAAATCACCACATGCCTTTCTTCTTTCCTCCCCATACCAGTTCTTTGGCAATACAAATATAGATCTGGTCTGCAATTATTTGAATAAAACAATCGGCCGATGAGAGCACACAGACTGGAAATGGTCAGGGACTAGTATAGATGATTGATTGTTTGAATCCGGATCGATGAGCGAGACCCTACCCCAGCCGCCCAAGAAAGAAACAAACAAGCCTGTCCAAGTAAGTAGTAGTCGAGGTGGATAGACTACACGGGATCTAGAAATGCTTTGGTGAAACCGGATGTGTCGGACCGAAAGGCGCACAATCACAAATGTTTGTCACTAATACTTTAGTGGATTTGCTCATATGCGTCTTACTATGAAGATAAAATACACAAGCTTCGTCTATTATAAATTCAAAGTGTTTAGAAGAAGTTATATCTCAACATTTAACTGTTGTGGCTAACAATTGAATACTGCACACCGGAAACTCTCAGTTTTGCCGATCGTTTGACCTTTTTGTTGTGAGCATTTACTACTAAAATGTTATTCACTTATATAGATACTTGCAATAGTTCAGAAACTGTGTGTCTTGTGTTTATGTCACAAATTAAAACCACTCTCATCAATCCTTAGAGTTAGTGAAATACAGGTCTGTTAGGCCCAGGACATTTCAATTCATAACTGATACAAATGTACAAGATTAGAACTAAAATGCCACTCAGTGAAGAAAACTAACAGCTGTGCAATGCATCTGTGGGACTAGAACAGCCCTTTTATTGGCAGACATTGATATCAACGAATGAGAAGAATAGAACCGTCTCCTTAACAAAAGAACACACATCAAACTACAGTATACAAGTGTTATATAACATGCACATGCATGTTCCGGCTGCTTACATTTTATGTTCGAGGAGAAACCGCCAGGCCCTTACCTTTGTCAACATTGAGTTCTGCCTACCGGTGTGTGCAGGCTGTTGTCAATGTTTGTGCTGTTTATTTATAGGCTTATTCCCCAACACCCAAAAGGAAGTGCGTTCAGATGAGTAACGAAGGGTGTGTGACGGTAAGAAAGAAGGGGTGGGGGGGGGGGGAATAAAGATAATCCGTGTGTGTGTGGAGGGCGGCGATAGAAATGAAAAAGGGGGAAAGATATAAAGATAATCCGTGTGTGTGTGTGTGTGCGGAGGGCGGCGATAAACAAGAAAAAGGGGAAAAGATATAAAGATAATCCGTGTGTGTGTGTGGAGGGCGGCGATAAACAAGAAAAAGGGGAAAAGATATAAAGATAATCCGTGTGTGTGTGGAGGGCGGCGATAAACAAGAAAAAGGGGAAAAGATATAAAGATAATCCGTGTGTGTGTGGAGGGCGGCGATTAAAAAAGAAAGAAGGGGGAAAAGATATAAAGATAATCCGTGTGTGTGTGGAGGGCGGCGATAAGAACGAAATGGGAGAAAAGATATAAAGATAATCCGTGTGTGTGAGAAAGAAATAAAGAGAACTGTGAACGGTATACGCGTGTGCTAAAGAAAGCGGCGGCCGGGGGGGGGGGCATTTTTGTTTGTGTGGTGTGTGAGGGAATGAAAGAGTGTGGTGATCGTTGTGTGTGGGGAGAAAGCGTGAAGGACTGGTGATGGTTGCGAGAAAGAGAACTGTAAGCTCTGTGCTGGTATGAGCAAAATGTAAGAGAAACTAGGAGTGGCGTGTGTTAAGAGAATGTAAGGTATTGGGAGTATGTGAGAGAGTGAGAAAGTGACGGCTATTCGTTAGCAACAGAGTTAGGAGACCTCCGTCAAAAACTAAAAAATAAAAATTCTTCAATTTTTTAATAAATGTAACAAACTGAAATAAATCTATGAGCTCGTCTTGATTTACTTTGAACACCAAGAAGACAGGAAATGCGCGGAAAAAAATTATCCTGAGAAATCTATGCAGTAACATTCGGCGAATGGATGGCAAAGCAGAAGTGCTGACTGTCTTAATTTAAGCAGTAATAAATTAAGTAACCGCTAACTTTATAAAATACTGTACCGACTTTTTTTAGTGTTCGTTAATATATATATATATATATATATATAATAGTTTAACCGGGATTTCCCATTCATTTCTAGATAACATAGAGTCTACTGTAGTTGGGAAGTTAGTATACAGTTCTCTCTCTCTCTCTGCAATCAGGACTCAATCATAGTAGGATTCCAGACTCTCACATGAAGTCAGCTGTCAGGTTAAGTGTGTTGATCGCCCCCACAGGCAGAACATCACAATTAGAGTCTGTCATATCCACTCTGATTGAACACCCGTTAAAACGTTGCACTGTGTTCTGCGACAGTGGCCCAGTGCATCCGATTTCAGCCAGCATTTTATTCAGGTTTGCATTCCTTAGCCTTGGATTGTCCCCAAACTTTCTGCAAGGCAGCAGACGATCTTTACTGTAGGGGGATTCTGCCCTTAGATGGTCGGCCCTCCCAGGTTTACGAGCACCATCTGTCCAGTCACTAGAGGTGGCTAACACAGACATGCACACACAAAGATATGAGATGTGACTAACACAGACATGCACACACAAAGATAGGAGATGTGATTAACACAGACATGCACACACAAAGATATGACCAACACAGACATGCACACACAAAGATATGACCAACACAGACATGCACACACAAAGATATGAGATATGACTAACACAGACATGCACACACAAAGATATGAGATATGACCAACACAGACATGCACACAGAAAGATATGACCAACACAGACATGCACACACAAAGATATGACTAACACAGACATGCACACACAAAGATATGACTAACACAGACATGCACACACAAAGATATGACTAACACAGACATGCACACACAAAGATATGAGATCTGACCAACACAGACATGCACACACAAAGATATGACTAACACAGACATGCACACACAAAGATATGAGATCTGACCAACACAGACATGCACACACAAAGATATGACCAACACAGACATGCACACACAAAGATATGACTAACACAGACATGCACACACAAAGATATGACTAACACAGACATGCACACACAAAGATATGACTAACACAGACATGCACACACAAAGATATGACCAACACAGACATGCACACACAAAGATATGACTAACACAGACATGCACACACAAAGATATGACTAACACAGACATGCACACACAAAGATATGACTAACACAGACATGCACACACAAAGATATGACCAACACAGACATGCACACACAAAGATATGAGATGTGACCAAGACAGACATGCACACACAAAGATGTGACCAAGACAGACATGCACACACAAAGATATGAGATGTGACCAAGACAGACATGCACACACAAAGATATGACCAACACAGACATGCACACACAAAGATATGACTAACACAGACATGCACACACAAAGATATGACTAACACAGACATGCACACACAAAGATATGACCAACACAGACATGCACACACAAAGATATGAGATGTGACCAAGACAGACATGCACACACAAAGATGTGACCAAGACAGACATGCACACACAAAGATATGACCAACACAGACATGCACACACAAAGATATGAGATGTGACCAAGACAGACATGCACACACAGTTCTACATCATAAGAAGTCATAATATGCTATGACTGCACCACAATCAATTCCGAACCGCTTGAAGGTATCGAGCGGTCCACTTTTATGGCGACATGAATATGGCACAACAGCAAGGGGCTTTGCCTCCAAATCAAACACATTAAGCCCAGGAAAAGCACAAAACACAGGGCAAAGACTGGTAACTGGAGGGATTGTTCGTCCGTGCTCACACGATCAGGAATAGTCAGAACTCTTCCTCATTCGCCCTTAAAATGACGTTAAGTGGACGTAAATGCGCCATGTTGTAAAGTAAAGTAAAGCGCCCCATCACGCCAAGTGGCGTAAAGGGAATATGGTGTTAGCGACCATAATTTTTACAGACCATCGGCACATAATTTTTGGGGCAATGAGGTCGGTATTACGCCCGAGCCACTTTACTTTCCCAGAATAAAATCCGGTACCCATTTAATATGGCTGGGTGAATTCGGAAGCCGTTGGTCTGGATCGATTGTAATCCAGTTCACTAGCCACTGAGCTATCGTGCCTACCGCGCGATGTTGTGGTATATAGTAAAACTGTGCTGTCTCCGACTTTTCGACCCAACACATCCGATTTCAGGGGGACGTTTTTTGTACCGGGTTGTCTTCCCTTTCCCATTTACTGTATAGTTTCTTTCATTTTATATGTAAATCAGTATGTGCATTATCAGTATCCTTTTATATTAAGCAAATCATGGACAATATATGCAAAGCAAGAGAGTTCATAATATCACATGGAGGGACAAACGTTGAGGTCCTCACTCGCGCAGACCTCCAAAACATATACAGGCTGCTCAAACAACGTAGGTTACGCTGGCTTGGTCACGTAAACTGGGTGACGGATTACCGTATACCAAAAAGGTATACTTTAAGGACAATCAGCAGAGGGCAAAAAGACTAAGAGGCGCCCAAAACTCCGATTTCTAGACGCGACATGAAGACTCTGAACATAAACTCTGCAGCTTGCTCCTTGGAAGACAGCTGCAGACCGTAAATGGAAACAAACCCTAAAGCTCCAACTCAAGCAAGAAGCAGACAGATCCATAGAAAAAAAAAGAGAATTTACGCGCGAAAGAAAAAAAAAAAAACATTCTAGGGGCGCTGAAAAATCCATAGTCAACTATTAGTGACGGAGGGTACTAGATGTAAATACATATGCAGTCAGTCCACCTTACTATGCTGTTATTAGTTCCAATAATTTGGATTTCTATATGATTAAAACATGACAAAAATTGAAGGGAAAAAACAAATGTAAAAATTACAAATGTTTTTGCTAATATAAAGGGGACAAGAATCGAAGTCTTCTTCTTCTTCTGCGATCATGACGTCATTCAGACTAGGATTCCGGACTCTTATGAAGGTAGCTGTCTGTTTAAGTGATTCTGTTGCCCCGTATAGTTTCTCTTCCAGGGAGATGGGTGTGGACCACATTGTCCTTCGCAGGTCTGTGTACTGGGGCAATCCTGTAGAACATGTTTTGTTATCGTGTTGTCCAGTGTGCAGTGGCATAGGCTGGTAGTTCCTATTTTGAGTTTGTTGAACATGTGGTTTCTCATTCTGTTGTGGTCAGTGCATAGGCGAAGTATGATGACTTAATCCCTCCTTGATAGTTGGATGTATCCATCCCTCTCGTTACACGTTGGGTGTTCTTGTTTCCATTTTCTGACCTTTGATGATGGATTTGGGTTTAATCGTAGCTGACCAGATGGTTCTCTTGTGGTAATCTCCCTCCCTCTTTAGCTAATTTGTCTGCACGATCGTTTCCGTGTATCGTTCAGTGTGATGGTATCCACTGGATGACTATTCTCTGGAAGTTATTGCACAGTTGGTCTAGTGTTGTTCTCAAGTCTCAAGAGCTGACTATTCCTGGGTTTTTTTTTTCAGAGCTGTTAGGACTGACAGTGCATCAGTCAGTATCACCAGTTTCTTGTGCATTTTATTTTTGTGTTGAATAGCCAGTTTTGAAGCGAATTCATGGCTTCAATTTCTGCTTTATAGTTGTTTGAGAATTACCAGTAGCTATTGACTTGGTGAACTCTTCCTGGTTATTCAGCCTCAAGAACACACCTTCTCCATTTCTGGTGGCATTTGTAGCGGAGCCATCTGCGTATATGTGTGACCAGGAGTCCTGTGGGTAGTTGTCGTTCGTGTGTTTTTCTGCCTAGTGTTTTCTCTCTGTGTCTATTTGGATGTCTTTTTCATGATTCCTATTATGTCTTCCTTAAGTTCTGGTATTTTGT
Organism: Megaustenia siamemsis; assembly: GCA_032433765.1. Taxonomy (NCBI): domain Eukaryota; kingdom Metazoa; phylum Mollusca; class Gastropoda; order Stylommatophora; family Ariophantidae; genus Megaustenia; species Megaustenia siamemsis. The sequence continues at coordinate 30,688,451 of JAVIAB010000160.1, read as the reverse complement.
GTTTTCCATGAGTAGTCATATCAGATGGTCATATGGCTTTCGGCATTGTTAGGGACAATACTGGGTCACTAGTTGCCAGTTCTTTGGAGATTGTAGCGAAGTTGCTCCTCTTAAGTTTTACTTTTCCGAAACCAGTTATTCTTTGGTGCATTGGGTGGCTAGGAAGCCTTTTATATTTCTGCGTGTTGCAATACTTTAGTTTTCCTTCTGTTATCTACGGGTTGTAAACCTAAAACTGTTTCTAGAGTCTCGATAGGTGTAGATTTCATAGCACCAGTTATGATATGGGCAGCTTGATTATGTTTTCTGTTAATTTTGCCAAGGTGTGATTTGGAATCTGTAACCCAGGCTTGTGACTCCATACGCTAGGAGTGTTCTTACTCTTCCTACGTATAGTCTTTTCAAGATATTGCTGTTTCCTCCCCAGTCCGTTCCTGCCAATTTCTTCATAATATCTTATTCGTTTTCTGGCTCTTTTGTTTGCTTTGTCTATCTGATTTATCCATGTCATTCTGCGATCCATTGTGATGCCAAGATATGATGGGTTTTGATCAATAGTAAGTGTATGGTCTAGTATCTTCAATTCCAGCTAACTCAATGCAAACACTTTTATTATAGACACCAATTGTAGCTAGAATTAGTATTGTACACACACCTATTAAACTATATAAATGTAATATCTGCGACATGAATTAATAGTCCTATGAGAAACACTTGTATTGAGCGGTCTGAAGAATGCATTGAACTACATACGTGCACAGTAAAAAATAGAACACGCTGACTTCTTCTTCCTCTACCTTTTTAGCTCCTCATGGAGCATAGGCCTTCAACAAACACTTTCCAAGTCGTTCTGTTTTTTTGTCATTCTTTTAAGATCATTCCATGTCTTCCACATCATCTTCATCTCTGCTTCTGTCTGTCTTCTCCAAGAATATTTTAGTCTTCCTCTTTGTCTTTTCCCCTGGGGATTCCAAAAAGGGCCTGTTGTGTAAAACTCTCAGTTGGCTTCCGTAGTGTGTGTACTATCCAGCGCCATCGTCTTCGCTGTATCTCTTTATCCACTGGTATTTGACTGGTACATTTCCATAATTCTATGTTAGTGATTTTGTTCTGCCATTTCCATCCTTTTATTCTGCGTAAGCATCCATTAATGAAAGTCTGTATCTTCGTGATTGTTAATTTTGTTCTTCATGTTTCACAGCCATATAATAGGACCGCCTTAACATTTGAGTTGAAAATTTTTATTTTTGTATTTAACCTAATTTCTTTGGATATCCATATGTTTCCCAGGTGCAATGATAGCTCCTCTTGCTTTTGATATCCTTATTTTGGTAACCCAATCTATGACCAGTAGAAAGAGAAATGGAGACAGAAGGCAGCCCTGCCTTACTCCTGTTCTTATTTCAAATGCTTCTGTAAGCTGTCCTTCATGCACCACACTACATTTTGTTCCTTCATACATTGTTTTTATCAGGTTAATAAACTTTATGGGGATTCCGTAATGACTCAGCAACTTCCAAAGCATTCTTCTGTCTAAACTATCAAATGCCTTTTCGTAATCTATGAATCCAATATAAAGTGGGGATTTTAGTTCTAAACTTTGTTCAACTATTATACGTAGAGTAGTTATTTGATCAGCACATGATCTGTTCTTCCTAAAACCTGCTTGTTCATCTCTGAAATGTTTCTCTATAGCCTCTTTTAGTCTCTCCAGAATGATTCTGCTTAATATTTTTCCTGGCACTGATAGTAGCATAATTCCCCTATAATTTGTGCACTCCTGTAAACTTCCTTTCTTTGGTAGTTTGATAATGTAACCTTCTTTCCAGTCTTTAGGTATTTCTTCCCTCTTCAATATTTTATCTAATAGATTATGTAACATCTTGGTAGAGGTGTTAATATCTGCTTTGATGCCTTCTGAAGGAATTTCATCTGGTCCTGTGGCTTTACCATTTTTTAATAGTTTGATGATGAACATGCTGACTGGCACACGAAAATGATCTATCGTGCGGCTTCTGACCCGCCCAGCATAGTCATACGGCAAGAACAGGTAAAGGTATATAACATCAGAAAGTCAATGAGTATGACCACAAATAGATATTTTTAAAACGTTCGAATCACTGTACAAGCAACCATATGGTTGGTATGTTCATTTATCAATCCTAAAGCAAGCCAGTATAATTCAATATAAGCAATTCTCCTGTTAACAGAACTGGGTTGAAACAAAAACAACTGGAGGCTGATCGAAGCGTGAGGAGAAGAAATATAAGAACGGTAGACAATAAATACAAGGTAAAAGAGGCAGAGGTAGACCAAGACTAACATGGACGAGTAACATCAAAAGATGGACAAATCAGCCTATGAAAACCTTAACCATCAAAGCAAGAGACAGAGCAGAATGGTGCTGCATAGTAACTGTCGTGTTCATTCTGCTATCAGACCAGTCATTCCTGTATTGGCAAATCAGCCACGAGAGATACTGATTAACATAAATCGGCCAAGAGAGATATTGAATGACATAAATCAGCCGAGAGAGATATTGAATGACATAAATCAGCCGAGAGAGATATCGATTGACATAAATCAGCCAAAAGAGATATCGATTGGCATAAATCAGCCAAAAGAGATATCGATTGGCATAAATCAGCCAAGAGAAATATTGATTGACATAAATCAGCCAAGAGAGATATCGATTGACATAAATCAGCCAAGAGAGATATCGATTGGCATAAATAAGCCAAGAGAGATATCGATTGGCATAAATCAGCCAAGAGAAATATTGATTGACATAAATCAGCCAAGAGAGATATCGATTTGCATAAATCATCCAAGAGAGATATCGATTGGCATAAATCAGCCAAGAGAGATATCGATTGGCATAAATCATCCAAGAGAGATATCGATTGACATAAATCAGCCAAGAGAGATATCGATTGACATAAATCAGTCAAGATAGATATGGATTGGCATAAATCAGCCAAGAGAGATATCGATTGACATAAATCAGCCAAGAGAGATATTGATTGACATAAATCAGCCGAGAGAGATATCGATTGGCATAAATCAGCCAAGAGAGATATCGATTGGCATAAATCAGACAAGAGAGATATTGATTGGCATAAATCAGCCAAGAGAGATATTGATTGACATAAATCAGCCAAGAGAGATATTGATTGGCATAAATCAGCCAAGAGAGATATTGATTGACATAAATCAGCCACGAGAGATATTGATTGACAGAAGAATGTCAGATGGTTACTAGTGAACACATCTGCTTGTTTCCAAATTATAAAATTGAATATTGCACTGACGTTACACTTTGGATATAAATCTGTTTTCGCTGAACTCTGGGGATTGGTGACTGAAGCTCTCCAATATTAGCCCTGAAGAAGACATGAAATGTTGCGCTGTAATTAACAGCAAAGCTGCAATTGAATACCTTCAGGCAACCTCATCCGTCATCAATCGGATTTTGTCACAGCATTTGTAGGTGTCAGATATATCTTCCTTCTCTGACCCATATTCACTTGCCAGAGAGGTCAGCCTATTTCTACGCCCGTGCCCCCCCCCCCCCTTCCCCATTTTGCAAAGTAGATCAGCTTTATAGTTCGTTCAGAAATTCGCGCCCACAGAGTTTATTAATTATCTCTAAAACTGTTTGATGAATTTCAATAATTTTTTTTTTTTAATGAAATCTTATTTTTTTCACCGACCTTGAGCCTGATTTTTTTTCCCCTGCTGTCATGCATTTAGGAAAGATTTTTGTTTCTTTAGGGTATATAAAAATATGATTTTCTTGATTGTCATAATTTTTAGGAGTTTACCCACATTTGTTGTAATCAACATTGTCATCTTAAAAGGTAAAATGCCACGTGTTTATCCACGCAATCTTAGCACTTGCTCACACTTATTGAACGTGATTTTGAAAGACGCGCCATTTTTGTCATTTCTGATTTCTTGTTAAATAGGTCCAGAGGCGTACTTTGACAAAATATTTACTATTTATGTATATTCTTTACATGTGATAATTTGTAAGCTATTGTGAAGTGACTACTTGATTTTGAAAATCATGAAAGAGTTTTAAAGCGTAAATTCATCACTATGCAAAAGCTAACTGTGTTATTGTACAGGCTCTTTTGTAATTAACTATTTCTATGACAAAGATGTAAAATCAAATGAAAATTGTGACCCTCTTCAGTGTGATACAGATACGCCTTTGACTTGCATTGTTGGGAAATTAACATAATTTTCAGTAAAATCTAATGTTTAGAGTAAATGGTTTGACATTTTCCTAAAATTATATAACAAAAAAATGAATCGTGCAAAATTCAGACTACTTTTGTACTTAAATGTTATAAAATCTTACAGTTGGTGAAAAAATAAGTTATGAAAATGAATCACAGAAATTCATCAAACGGTTTCAGAGATCAACTCTGTGGGCATGAATTTGTGAACGAACTATAGCAGAAAAATCCTAAAGATCTACAATAATTACTTAATGAAATAAACACGACAAGCAAAAAAAATATGAATATGAAGACTATGCAGTTCTATCCTGTATTTCTGAAACGAACTATAATTATTACCATATAATTAGCACCAGCAGTTAATCATAGATAACCACTGAACACTTTCAACCCACTCAGTACATGCACTTGCATGATATAAAGAGCTGAGACAATTTCCACCAATTATACCATTATATATATATATATATATATATATATATAATAAATAAGCCTTAGCTCCATCAGCCAATTGCACAGACTTGGCCATTCAAGACTTTTATGAAATTTTAAAGCAAATAACGAAACTGCTTAATTAAAGTGAAAGTTAACAAATTATTTAATGCAAAAATCTGATGTTAATTGTGAATGACTAATCTGATGGTTGTGAAAACAACCAAGTAGAGATTAAGAATTTAAGTTTGTAATTAGTGTTAATCTTTGCAATATGTGCCATTTTGGCACGCAAGGTTTCTATTTTTGAGTTTGTGGTTCTGCCCTATGTGCAGTCTTTGGCTCGAAAGGACAATAGATAGATAGATGATAGAATTAGTGTTAAGAGAAGCTGCACGTACAAGTTTTCTTTATTATTGTTTACACTAATGGATAATACAACAATCATCATTTTTTAGCCATGTTATGAGAAGGAAACAGATGGAATATATTGTAACAACTGGGAAAATTGAGGGACGAAGAGGTAGAGGGAAGAAAATAGAAAAAATACCAGACAGCTTAAGAGAATGGCTTGGCAGAAGTTCAACAACAGAAATGATAAATAACTGTCGAGATTGAAAGTTGTGGAAAGACATGATTACCTACGGCAGCAGGCATGGCACTTAATGATGATGAATAGTTAATATTATTAAGCGAACAACCACCACAAAATGATTTATAAATGCTTTGTTATATCTTATATTTGTTAGTGATGACATTTTAAACCAACTATTTATGCAGAAAATGCACTATAACCATTGTAATAAAAACCACATTATCTAAATTTAGCAATAATTTGAATTTCCACAAACCATCATTTGTACGGGTGGCCGAATCGCTAACTTGTCAGGCTCCAAACCAGGAGAACACAGCTTTGAATCCCAGTAGGATCATAAGTTTTTTTCTATGGGTGGTGAGTGGTGAAATAAAAACCCAGACTCAAACACCTCTTTCTGTGACTGCACAGGACAAACAACCTTTATACTCTGGTCCTACCATTACCCTGTAAAGCTAGTTTATAAATTATTGGTGTAAACAAATTATACTTTAAATTACGCAAACACTCAGGACAAGGCCACAACAGAAAGTATTTAAATCTATTACTGAATCAGTTAATGAGTGATTCTTCCTGCATATTCTCAGTCAACACAAGGAGTCAGTAAAGTCTAGAAGGAGCATTAAGAACTTTAGTAGATAGTAGAAGAGAAAAAAAATAGTAACAGTTCTATAAAATACTAGAATATAACATGTCTCACTAGAGAAATAAACACAAAATTGACTGCGTCTGTTCATGGAGGGAAACAACGACTAATAGCAATGAACTTCAATCTTTCATAAACAGATGCTCCTGGCAGCTTCTTAATATTAGATGGCCAAATAAAATTACAAAAGAAAACCTTTTGGATAGAATGGCCCACATACCAATAACGGTATGGAACGGAAATGGGGATGGATTAGTCACACATTGTGGAGATCACCAAGCAGTATTATAAAAGTCATTGAACTGGAATCCACAAGGAACTAGGAAGGCTCTAGCAGATGTGTAGAAGAATCGTCAAGACAGAAGGAAAAGTTGCAGGATGGGTATGAGTTTAGGTGAATAAGACGGCACGGTACTGGGTCCATTGGCAGCAGCCCTTTGCTCCTGAGGTGCTACAGAGTGCAAGTCAAGTTATAGAATGTCATAAAAGTAAATTATATTAAATGAAAGTTTAAAAAAAAAAAACCAATCACACCCCATGGTTAAATGGAATGTATTGTACAGAATCATGCAGATCACTCTACTTCTACAGATAAAGTCTATAGAGGGCATTTTCTGTCGACAGTTGAACCTCAAAGCTATCAAATGTTTAATATACCATTCTGAATTATTCCAATAACTTCTACCTGATTCTCAGAACTTGTATTGTTACCAAAAATTAACTTATTATGCCTAGAATTCTCTACAAGAGTATAACACAGAAAATGTCTTCAGGGAAAAGACAGTTTGAGTAGGTGTATGTTCTGATTGGCTTCAGAGCGGTATTTGTATTATTCGTTAATTATATTTCTCTGTTGTTACTGTGGCTGTTCAATTTTATCGCGGTGAATTTGTAACAGCTTATTAAGATTGAGGTAAAGATGAATTACTGACAAATGAAAAAAATAAGATTAATGATGCTGAAGGTAAATCACATTCAAAGCAAAAATTAAGCTTCTTTCAGCTGCCTTAACTCTTTCCGTACGGAAGCTTTTTATCAACGCAACAGAAGAGATTTCAGAGACAAAATTGTTCATGGTTTTAAGAATCAATCTACATATTTATATTTATCTAACATATTATATATGAATGTTTAGATAATTGAACAAGGTATAAGATTTCACCAATATCCAGATGATACAAGACATGTAAATAGAATATGGTTTGATGGCATTCATACCAATCAAATTGAGTGTGGCGCACTATGCGGCGAAACGTGCGCTGCTGAAATCGCATTGATACACAGTGCGGCGAAACGTACGGAAAAAGTTATTTAAAGAGTACCACTGTTATAGCAAGGAATTTATGTTGACTGCTTTATATATATATTCGTATAAGCCCAAAAGACATCAGCTTCCATAATATGAGATATTACAATGTACTCTCCAACTAGATGATACAGATGTTAAAACTACAAAAACTTTTTGCATACATATCTAGATGTCCATCTTAATTTTAAAGAAAGCATTAGTCAGCTCAAGGCTGGTGACATCTCCAAACAACTTGTTCAGGTATGGTACTGGTGATGGTAAACAAGAATCTTCAGGGGGAGGGGCCCTCAGTAGCTTATTTGGGAAAACAGTCTGACTGGGCTGCCGACGTTTGCACAACCCATGTTCGATTCCCGCTGGTAGCAGTGTGAATTGTACTTGTGATTGGAAAAGAAAAAATTGTTGAGTTTTGATGCTTGAAGTGACACTATCCAGAAGTCTCCGAACACTTCTGGATAGACGGCCGAGAACATATGGGTGAATACTTGCATGCTAAGATGCCGATTCAAGCTTCGTACTTTACCTTTACAAGAGTCCTCTCTGTTTATCATTATCATATTATTATCATAGTTTCTATGGTTGTGTGGAGGGTTGTTGCCTCTGCCTTAAAATGTGTGCACATTTCTATGGCTGGAAGACAGTGCATTTGTGTCTTTTCACTTGGGTAGGTTATATAGATACCACAGTTGTGGATATCCCGTGAAAATCCGCGTCCATGTATCTCTGGGGTATTTTTCCTGGAGCATGTTAAGTGATAGGGCTCTAATTTTGGCCTCGGATTGCTCATTTTTTGGAAACTATTCCTGGAACATCTGGGATTATTTTTGTTTTACTTTTACATTACGGCTGGACCATGGTTTGGGTAAGAGGGTTTCACACAGATCTTTGTTTAGTTCTAAAGAATGTGAGTGTTATCTGAAAGTTTCCCTTGCAAGATGGTTTGGAGTTTGTTTTTTTGTTGTCATGGAATTTTTGGTGCAGTAAGTGATCTGATAGCCTTTAAAATTTGTTAAAATGGATGAGAGATTTGTAATTTTTGTGGTGTGTTAGAGGCTCATGATCTGCTGTTTTTTTCCATTGTTGTGATGGGAGTGCTCTTCATTGCTCATAGTCTAATTAACCCAGGTTCGTCTTGGCCGCTGTTGTCCAGGAGGAGCTTGGGGCATATACCATGATGGGTCTAACTGCTCCAGTGTAGACTTGCTTTAAGATCTTTTTGTTTGCTCCCCAGGATGTACCAGCTAATTTTTGTCATTGGCAGTATTTGGATAGCTCTCACTTGAATTCTTTCAATATTGGGTTTCCAGGTGAGCCTAAAGTGACTCACAGAAATGTTGGTTTGAGATATTGTAAAGTTTCCCAGCTTTATTTATGTGCTTTCTTTGTGTGGAGAGAGAGATAATATTGTGACTATTGGTCGTTTCAAAATATTTTGAAGGTGTTTAAAATTCCATATCTCTGCAACCAATTGATTGATAATGCTGAAATTTTGCATATGGTCTTGTGATTTTTTGGTCCAAGAAGTACATTCATTTCCTCACCAACAAACGTATAGTTTTAAATATTCTTTATTTGAAGTATACAAATTTAAGGCATTTTGGTCAAACCATATATTTGGAGGAATTACCGCTTCATATGAGTGAGCACCCACGGACTTGTCATCTTGAACGTAATGCGCGCCAGTTTCCCTGTTTTAAGCACTAAAAAACACATAAAACGCGTCATAGTTATAATTTTATATCCGGTGCATCCCATTTCCTGTCGTTTTGTTGTGATTTATGTGCAACGGCGTATCCTAATTATTGGGTAATTTCGTTAAATTTGTGATCTGTTAGTCAATGGGTATAAAAGTAAAGTTCCTTACATTGCAATCAGTGGCAATAAAGTTGTATAAATATTTTTGCATAGAAGCTAAGCGTGGAAAACTGTATCGAAGCATCTCAAAGCCAGAAAAGAGAACTATTCACGCTTTGGGTATAAGCAAACGCTTTTTCAAACAAGTGCTTAAAGCTAACGGAGTGTCCAGTTCAATCAAGACTAGGACGCTAGGAAGAAAGAAAGTAGTAGATAGTTTTGACAAGGAAGTGATTGGAAGAGCAATTTGTAAAATGTTCGATTCCAAAGAAACTGTGACTTTAAGAAAACTGAAAATTCGACTGAGAGCAGAAAATGACATTGTTGTGTCGAAAACAACATTATGGAGAACTGTTAGAAGCATCGGTTTTACGTTTAGAAAGTACGATAGTGGTAGAAATGTCATCTGCGAGAAGCCGCACTTAGTTTCTATGAGGAGTAAATATTTACGTGAAGTACGGGAAATGCGTAACCAAGGTTATGATATTGTATTTCTAGATGAATCTTGGATAAATTCTCACCACACAAGTGCCAAGGAATGGCAGTTATCAGATGGAAGTATTAAAAGATGTGTACCCACTGGAAAAGGACAGCGTATTATAATGGCACATGCAGGCAGCCGAAAAGAAGGGTTGGTGAAAAATGCAGAACTTATATTCACCTCTAATTATACTGACAACAGGGACTATCACACCGAGATGAATGGCCATATATTTAGAGAGTGGATTGAAAATACTCTTCTTCCAATTCTAGACAGACCATCCTGTCTGGTAATGGACAACGCGTCGTACCACAACGCTGTGGCAGAAGAAGACAAAATTCCTACATCTACCAGTACAAAAGATGTTATAAAGATTTGGCTAAGAAAGGAAGGAATTCCGTTTAACGAGGGATTTTTGAAACCTGAATTACTGTCACTTGTTAAGAAATCGCAAAAGACCAAAGTATTCCAAATAGACAAAATCATTCAACAGCATGGTCATACGTGCTTGAGACTGCCCCCTTATCATCCACAATTAAACCCCATTGAACTCGTTTGGGCAAAAATTAAAGGGCAGGTGGCAGCTAAGAATACAAGTTTTAAACTATGCGATATAAAAGGACTGACATATGCTGCTCTATCACAGATTGACAAAGATTTTTGGTGCAAATGTGAAGATCATGTCTTAAAAGAAGAAAATGACTATTGGAAAAAAGATGGACTATCGTTCGTTCAGCCCAGATTAGTAATCAATATGTTAGACTCCTCTGATTCAGAATAAATGAAATAATAATGGACGTTTTTATATGTCCGCATGATCAATCTTTAGCTAAAGTTGATAACGTTTTGAAAATGTAAAGATTCTTGATATGTGTACTGCAGGCATGCAAAGAAACTAAATCACTTTCATATGTCTTGTTTACGTAAAATAATGAAAGTCACATGGAAAGACATAAAACGAACAATGTAGCTCTTTACAGTGAAGAGGATCCCGTGCTTACATCGGACTCTTTAGTCACATGCGTACCCATAAACAATAACTTTGCTTGATATGTCATGCTCGTTATCGCTCGCAACGGATAATTAATTTTTTTAAATGTATTCTTTGTTGTATATTGTTTAAATAGTTTTCATTAATGGAACTGTTTATACGCTGATTTGTTTTAGACCGTCTGTAAAGGCTATAACATTGACATTCTCATAGTATTTTAAAGAAAGTAAACAATAGAAAGTAAACAGTTGATAAACGCCTCCAACTTTCAAGTTGTGTAGAGACGCCTATGCCGAGAAGCTGATTTCCATTAATGTACGGTAAATTATTTTCTCCAGGAGCAAAAAGATCCGTAAATTCACTGAGATCAAAGGAAAGTGCTGCTTCATGATGAAGCATACTTCCTACATCATTAAATTTTGTGAAATCGGTGGGACCTTGGAAAAACAAGACCAGATGCAAAAAATCAAGTTTGTAAGTGCAGGGAAAGAGGAGATATTTCATGTTAATCGTGAACATTTAGATTTGAAACGGCCAATAGTTATCATATTGTTTATTTTTAGACCCCATGTCTTTGTCTAATTTCCTACCTTCTGGACTGTTTTTTGGAGCAGATGAGAAGCTGTAGTGATGTATTCCATGGCTATCCAGACAGCAAAATCATCTGCTTTTAGGCTGAAACATTTTGATGGCAGCATTTTGTTATGTCATTTATGTATATTAGGAAGTGTGTGTGCGTGCCACTTCCTTGAGGGACCCCTTCGTGCAATTTGACTGACTTGCTCAGATGACTGTTTTCATTCTGGTGGTTCTTTGGAATAGGTAGTCTTTTATTCAGGAGATGATGTTTTGTATGACTCCTACTTGTAGGATTTTCAGCATCAGTCCTTCCTTCCATACAGTGTCAAAGGCACGGGAGAGGTAAAAGAAAACAGCCATTATTTCTTTTTCTCCTAGAAGGCATTTTCTATGTCTTGTGTGAGATATGTCAGTTGATCCACAGAACTTCTGTTTTGTCTATATTAGTATTGCTGTTTTGTCTATATCCTGTTTGTGTCAGGGCAGGAGTGTGTTGGTTTTCAAGTACCAGATAAGCCTTTTATTGATTATCCTTTCCATCAGTTTTCCTACCCTGAAGGTCTAACAACTTCAAGAGCTTCAACATTTAGATGCTTATATTAATAAACCATAAACGGGATTGATGAAGAAGAAGTAAAACAGCTGGAAGCAGTTATAGGGTTACACCATCAGGACGAAGCCTACAATTCTGCAAAGATGTGAATGAGTTCACATGGGATGTGAAAATGGTTAAATAAATCATTTAGTGCATCCAGTAATGCAATATATAGTACAAAGGATTCGTTTTTATAAAGGCTCAGTGATTCTCATTCAGAAGTTGTTTCTTCATATAACTCTGGAGATAAATGTTTGGGTTTGACAAAGATTAAGGTACTCTTGCCTAATTACATGACATATTTGCTGAGTTGAAAATAAATGTATGTATTACTTCATATCTGAGACACTATAAAGTAATTTTAATATTCAGTGATAAAGTTTTTTTCCCCCCTTAAAATATGTGTACAAAAGAGGGGATACATCTTATACTTACTCTGACAATACTGTAATTAAAACTTTTTGAAGGCTGTTTTTGTACTTTATACTGAATCAAGTGAATCGATATATTTAATATAACATATAATTATTATATTCAATTTAAGAATGGTGATCTCTAATAACTCTACCGATGGCTGTTTCATTTTAAAAATAAAAATGATTACTTAGACTACACACTTCACTATAGTCAGTCACTACACATTTTACAAGTGACTTATTACTAGTTATTTATTTTTAAAATTGTACTCTTCAACTACTTAAGTTATTATTTTTAAGTATTCTTCTAAGCCAATGCCCCTTGTTACTGTTAATAAACCTCTTACATTCAATAATTTAATTCATTCATTATGATTACTCAATAAAATTGAATCAATAATTAATTTAATTTAAATTCTTGCGCTGGAGAAGACAGATGGATTGGAAGCAGAGATGAAGATTGATGGGGAAGACATAGGATGATCTTAAAAGAATGGCAAGAAACAGAATAGCTTGGAAAGTGTTTGTATTTCTGAAAACCTATATGCTCCAGAGGGAGCTGAAAGGTAGAAGAAATTTAAAATAATAAAAAAACAGAACTGAGAATTAACTAAATTTAAAATTAAGAAATCTAAGATTTAAACTGATTTAAAGAATTAAAGTTTATTTTTTAATGAATTTTGAATTAATTTTTTGTTTGTTTTTGAAATAACACAATGTGACTGAAGTACTGAAGTAACTGTTTCAAGCTTAATAATTCTATTCCACAGTTGAAAACGTAGAAAATAGAAAACTAAATATAATTATTTTTACTGACTGTCAAGTAAAATTATTGACACGTTGTGTGCAAGCCAGCAAGTTTCATAGAGAAAAATTCCCGGGGCACACAAGACAAGAAAGGTTTTGGAAAAACTACTCCCTAGTGGTAGTTAAGTAGTCTCGTCTGTGTTTTGAATTAATTTTAATTTCAGAGAAAGTCAGAAAGTGTTTACATAAATCACGATTCACATATATTAATAAAAATTAATGAGGCGGGTGGAATAATTATTATTATAATTATAATATTCTGATCATGATAAAAACTTAATAATGATAAATTAAAATACCTTTAGCATGCACTTGATATATTCGGAACAATGAACTCACCATGACAAACAGATGATAAAAAGGCGAGCTATCTCATCAACAACCGCGAATAAATGCTGCATCTCAAATGTTGTTATTCACCAAACCTTGACAGGGCACTCATTTCGATCGTCATAATCAATACTGGCCAGGGCAACGGTGCATTTACTGTTGACTTTAGGCTGTTGTTCGTTTGATTCTATCAAATGTGTTTTACAATATACCATGGACAGCTAAGAGGAGTTATGGAAATCGTCCTGAAAGAGGCCAAAGTAAAAAGAGAGCTAATTTCCAATATCAGGAAGAAACAATCATCATTTTTTGGCCTTGTAATGAGAAGGGAACAGCTGGAATATATTGTAACAACTGGGAATATTGAGGGACGAAGAGATAGAGGGAAGCAAAGAGAGAAAAATATCAGCTTAATTAAGAGAATGGCTTGGCAGATGGTCAACAACAGAAATCATAAATAACTGATCTAAAATTGTGGAGAGACATGATCACCTACGCCAGCAGGCCAGGTACTTGCTGATGATAATGAATTTTCAATAACTTTTCAAATAAAATATGCCAATCAACAATATCATCATCACCGAGTGCCGTCTCCGCAACGAAGGTTGGCTACCATGGAGCGCCATTCTGCTCTGTCTCTTGCTTTGATGGTGCAGGTTGTCATAGGCTGATTTGTCCATCTTTTGATGCTACTCGTCCATGTTAGTCTTGGTCTGCCTCTGCCTCTTTTACCTTGTATTTTCCCCTCCAGGATTACTTTTAGTAGGCTGTTGTGTCTTTTAACATGGCCCAAAAATCGCATTTGCCTTGTTTGAATTGTGTTTAGTAGTTCTAATTTTCATTTTTAGTTGTTTTAAGACTTCATCGTTTGTTTTCTTTTCCTTCAATCCAATTCTACCTATTCTTCTATATATCCACATTTCAAAGGCTTCAATTCTCAGTTCTGTTTTCTTGTCTAATGTCCATGTTACTGCACCATATAGGAATATTGAGAAGATGTAACATTTTGCTATTCTTAGTTTTAGCCCTGGTGTTATTTGTTTTGATGTTAGTATGTTCTTCATGACATTAAAATTACTTTTTCGCCATTCCTATTCTTTTGTTTATTTCAGTTGTACATTTTCCATCACCGGTTATAGTATGTCCAAGGTAGTTGTAGTTCTGAACTGTCTCCATGTCTATTCCTTCAATTTTGATATCCACTTGTGGGTTTTGAGTATTTTCTTTATTTATGATCATAGTTTTAGTCTTTTAATCAACAATATACGTTTCGACTAATATATTTTTTTCATCTTCATTAGTTACGTTGATATTATATTTTAAGTTTTATAAAATTCTCATGTGTACATCATTATTTTTTAAAATACATTCTTTGTTAGATTTGTTAATAGAAGTGATATTCTATCATCATGTGCCATACCGGTTGGCTTAGACGATCATGTCTTTCATCAATCTTCTATCCACAGTCCATCGTATCAATTATGTTGTTAACTGTTTTTCATGCCACGACCACAAGCTATTTCGTATTTTCTCTCTTTGTCGTCTGAGATCTCTCTTTCCTTTTATTTTGCCAGTTGTATTCTAATTTTCCTCTTATCATGTGCTCGAAAAATGTGTGATTGTTATATATATATATAAAACAACACAAGCATATAAACGCACCCATTTAAAAAAAAATGATATCCCCGTGGCGTATCCACCAGAAAATAATGAAGTGGCCGGGTGCGAAAGTGTATACGGTAGGTTATAGAGTAGCTGGTAAGGAAAAGGGGGATGTAGAAACGAAAAACGAAAAATTATTAACCGGGAGAGAGAGAGAGAGAGAGAGAGAGAGAGAGAGAGACATGATGATCCCACGTGAGAAAAGGAGTCCATACGAGCAGCGAGACGATTCGCCAAAGCGAAACGGTTGTGACTGTCAGAATAACATGCACCAACCAAGAAATATAGACGTCGTCTTTACGGTCATGGTCCTGGGATTTAAAGTGGGCAGCTACAGGTGGCTGTGTTGATGAGAGTTGTATTAATAAACCTTTGTAACGTAATCAACAATGTTAAATATATCTGGGCAGTAATATAAATAAAGAAGGAGGAACAGAGATTGACAACAAAACAAGCATACAAAAAGTAAGAGAAGCCTTCGTTGCACCAGGAAACATATGGAAATCCAAAGAAATTAGGACACAAAATCAATTCCCATGGAAAAAGACACAGAAGACGATCAAAATGTTCTTTGAGAAGACAGATGGAAACAGAGGGGAGCATGGTGGAGAAGACATGGAATGATCTTAAAAGAATAGCAAGTAACAGAGCGGCTTGTAAAGTGTTTGTTGAAGACCTATTCTCCACAGGGAGCTGAAAGTGTTTGTTGAAGACCTATTCTCCACAGGGAGCTGAAAGTGTTTGTTGAAGACCTATTCTCCACAGGGAGCTGAAAGTGTTTGTTGAAGACCTATTCTCCACAGGGAGCTGAAAGTGTTTGTTGAAGACCTGTTCTCCACAGGGAGCTGAAAGTGTTTGTTGAAGACCTATTCTCCACAGGGAGCTGAAAGTGTTTGTTGAAGACCTGTTCTCCACAGGGAGCTGAAAGTGTTTGTTGAAGACCTGTTCTCCACAGGGAGCTGAAAGTGTTTGTTGAAGACCTATTCTCCACAGGGAGCTGAAAGTGTTTGTTGAAGACCTATTCTCCACAGGGAGCTGAAAGTGTTTGTTGAAGACCTGTTCTCCACAGGGAGCTGAAAGTTTTTGTTGAAGACCTGTTCTCCACAGGGAGCTGAAAGTGTTTGTTGAAGACCTATTCTCCACAGGGAGCTGAAAGTGTTTGTTGAAGACCTATTCTCCACAGGGAGCTGAAAGTGTTTGTTGAAGACCTGTTCTCCACAGGGAGCTGAAAGTGTTTGTTGAAGACCTGTTCTCCACAGGGAGCTGAAAGTGTTTGTTGAAGACCTGTTCTCCACAGGGAGCTGAAAGTGTTTGTTGAAGACCTGTTCTCCACAGGGAGCTGAAAGTGTTTGTTGAAGACCTGTTCTCCACAGGGAGCTGAAAGTGTTTGTTGAAGACCTGTTCTCCACAGGGAGCTGAAAGTGTTTGTTGAAGACCTATTCTCCACAGGGAGCTGAAAGTGTTTGTTGAAGACCTATTCTCCACAGGGAGCTGAAAGTGTTTGTTGAAGACCTATTCTCCACAGGGAGCTGAAAGTGTTTGTTGAAGACCTATTCTCCACAGGGAGCTGAAAGTGTTTGTTGAAGACCTGTCCTCCACAGGGAGCTGAAAGTGTTTGTTGAAGACCTATTCTCCACAGGGAGCTGAAAGTGTTTGTTGAAGACCTATTCTCCACAGGGAGCTGAAAGTGTTTGTTGAAGACCTATTCTCCACAGGGAGCTGAAAGTGTTTGTTGAAGACCTGTTCTCCACAGGGAGCTGAAAGTGTTTGTTGAAGACCTGTTCTCCACAGGGAGCTGAAAGTGTTTGTTGAAGACCTATTCTCCACAGGGAGCTGAAAGTGTTTGTTGAAGACCTGTTCTCCACAGGGAGCTGAAAGTGTTTGTTGAAGACCTGTTCTCCACAGGGAGCTGAAAGTGTTTGTTGAAGACCTATTCTCCACAGGGAGCTGAAAGTGTTTGTTGAAGACCTATTCTCCACAGGGAGCTGAAAGTGTTTGTTGAAGACCTGTTCTCCACAGGGAGCTGAAAGTGTTTGTTGAAGACCTGTTCTCCACAGGGAGCTGAAAGTGTTTGTTGAAGACCTATTCTCCACAGGGAGCTGAAAGTGTTTGTTGAAGACCTATTCTCCACAGGGAGCTGAAAGTGTTTGTTGAAGACCTATTCTCCACAGGGAGCTGAAAGTGTTTGTTGAAGACCTATTCTCCACAGGGAGCTGAAAGTGTTTGTTGAAGACCTATTCTCCACAGGGAGCTGAAAGTGTTTGTTGAAGACCTGTTCTCCACAGGGAGCTGAAAGTAAGAAGAAGAACGTAATCAGGGTTGCCTCTTCGAGTCATCAAGAAGTGTTGAGAACAAGTATTGACATCAGCGTTACAATGTATATGTTTTGTTGTTGAGTTGAGTTGACGTAATGCCACGAGTTGATGCGGGCAGGGCGCCCTTTGACTCGTTGATGTAGCGGGTCGTAATGGCTTTCTTGACATTCCCTGCTCTTACTGGAGAAGTTGGAGTTCATCTATTCCAGGCTATGCTGGGAAACTACTAGTCCAGCCCAGAGGTACTGCAATACTGGGTCTTCTATATCAGCAACAGCCACCACCACAGGGAACACGGCGACCCTAGTTTCTGTTAGCCAGCCTGTTTTGACGCAGACTGTTACCTGAGGAGACCACGAGGAGGTAGAACTGCTTGGTCTTGGTCAGCATCATTAAGTACCATGCCTGCTGTCGTAGGTGATTATGTCTCTCCACAAGTTTCAATCTCTACGGTTATTTATAATGTCTGTTGTTGACCTTCTGCCAAGCCATTCTCTTAAACTATCTGGTATCTTTTCTCTTTGCTTCCCTCTATCTCTTCGTCCCTCAATGTTCCCTGTTTATACAATATATACCAGCTGTTCTCTTCTCATTGCATAGCAAAAATAATGATTGTTTCGTCCAGATTTTGGATAATAGCTCTCTTTTTTATTTATCCTCTTTCAGAACGTTTTCATTACTCATCTTAGCTGCCCATGGTATTCTCAACATTCTTCTGTAAAACCACATTTCTACAGCCCCCAGTGATTTTCTTGCCTGTTGTCCTATTGTCCCTGATTCATATCCATATGTTTAGACTGGTTTTACATAACAAATAATAACTCTTTTTCTTGTTTCTATTGTCAAAAAATGGACTGCACAGTATCTTTCTCATTTTTTTTTAAAAAGCTGCTTTTGCGTGAGTCATTCTGCGTCTCACCTTTGTTGCACATCTACCATCTGAAGTTAACATTGCTCCCAGATATTTAAATTCAGTTACCTGTTTTAATATTGTCCCACTTGTTTTTATTGTGCATTAAGGTGATATCTTTATCTTTGTTGACTTTTTACAATTAAGGCTGAGTCCTATATTTTTACTTTCCTTCACTATAATGTCTAACATTTCTTGTAACTCATTTTCACTCTTAACGATTAAAACTGTATCATCAGTATACCTTAGATTATTTATATTATGACCTCCAATCTGCCCTTTGGTCTTTTCCAGTCCTTAAGTTCGCAATACAATATTTGTTTGGGAATACGATTGTTTGGCATTCTTCTAACGTGACCCAGCGACCTTAGTCTACAATTCCTAAGTGTTGCCAAGAAGGATATATAATAAAATATGGATTTGTATACAAATTTCAAGGGCTGTTACAGCTTTCAGTCAATGATATCGATTATGTATGAAGACAAAATAAATTCATTATGAAAGTGATTTTTTTCTGAAAATGCATGAACTTAAATCACATGTGCCACACATAGAAGCCCCCATGGCTAAGTGGTTAGTGTGCTCGCTTCCTAATCAGGAGGGTCCGGATTCTTGTCTTAGAATGTAACGGGTTATGTAATTATAACATCTGGTTTCTTTTCTTGCTTGATATGTTGACAATTGATCCTCGGAAAGGCCGATTTATAATTTGCTCATGATGATGATGATGACGATGCCCAACTTGAACTGGCACTCAAATGTTTGTGATCTGATTATGAACTGGGCTGTGGTTATTATCTGATCATGATCTACTTGATTAACTGACTAATGTCGGTTTGCCTTGACTTGACTTACATCAACGGTGAACTATCTTTGAGCTACTTAAGAATGATAGCTCTAATATGTTCTAATGATGCCTCGCTTCCGTTACAGTCGTAACTCATGGGTTCTTCGCGTTGTGTTGTGCTTCGTGGTGGTGTTTGAGCCAGACGAGCCTACTGGATACAGCTAATGATCACATCTATAGCCAACTTCGTGATGGTGTTTGAGCCAGACGAGCCTACTGGATACAGCTAATGATCACATCTATAGCCAACTTCGTGATGGTGTTTGAGCCAGACGAGCCTACTGGATACAGCTAATGATCACATCTATAGCCAACTTCGTGATGGTGTTTGGGTCAGACGAGCCCACTGGATACAGCTAATAATCACATCTATAGCCAACTTCGGGATGGTGTTTGGGCCAGACGAGCCCAATGGATACAGCTAATAATCACATCTACAGCCAACTTAACATCGGATGGGAGATGCACCACGGAAATAAAAAGCAGAATAGCTCAGGACAAAATAGCATTTTAGAAAATGAAAAATATCTTATGCAACAAATCTATGTCAATAGAAATGAGAAAGAGAGTTCATCGGTGCTATATAGAACCAATTCTGACCTATGGAAGCGAATAATGGACAGTAGACAAACAAATGAAAAGACGATTGCAGGCCACAGGGATTGGATTTCTCAGAAGAATGTTGAAAGTTCCCTGGACAGCTAAAAAGACCAATGAGGAAGTTCTCAAAGAGGCCAACACAAAAAGGGAGCTCTTTAAAAACATCAGAAAAAAAGCAATCAACATTTTTCGAGCACATCATGAGAAGAGGAAAGTTGGAATACTTGGTTACAACTGGCAAAATAAAAGGAAAGAGAGATCGCGGACGACAAAGGGAGAAAATACTGGATAGCTTGGTGTCATAGCATGGAAAACAGTCAACAACAGAACTGATACGATGCACTGTAGATAGAAAATTGTGGAAGGACATGATCGCCCACTTCAACCAGTATGGCACATGATGATGACAGCCAACGTCATGATGGTGTTTGGATTAGACACAGGATACAGCTAATAATCACATCTACAACCAACTTCGTGATGGTGTTTGGACTAGATACTGGATACAGCTAATAATCACATCTACAACCAACTTCGTGATGGTGTTTGGACTAAATACTGGATACAGCTAATAATCATATCTACAGCTAACTTCGTGATGGTGTTTGAACTAGACACTGGATACAGCTAATAATGACATCTACAGCCGACTTCGTGATGGTGTTTGGACTAGACACTGGATACAGCTAATAATGACATCTACAGCCAACTTCGTGATGGTGTTTGGACTAGACACTGGATACAGCTAATAATGACATCTACAGCCAACTTCGTGATGGTGTTTGGACTAGACACTGGATACAGCTAATAATGACATCTACAGCCAACTTCGTGATGGTCTTTGGACTAGACACTGGATACAGCTAATAATGACATCTACAGCCAACTTCGTGATGGTGTTTGGACTAGACACTGGATACAGCTAATAATGACATCTACAGCCAACTTCGTGATGGTGTTTGGACTAGACACTGGATACAGCTAATAATGACATCTACAGCCAACTTCGTGATGGTGTTTGGACTAGACACTGGATACAGCTAATAATCACATCTACAGCCAACTCTGTACACAAGTCTTATGGTAAACAATGACTTCAAATTCGTTTATTTACACAAATCCACTGAATATACAATCTCAGTACACACGTCTGGGCGGCGTGGATGACCGCTCCAGCTGTCACAGTAGTGCTAATGAGGTTCTGATTAATTCCTAACTATTCAAAACTAATCTCATGACTCTCTCCTCACACATTGCACCAATTACCTCTGCCCTCATTCTCTGAAACATGTCGTTACAGAACTTAGAAAATCGTAAATGTCCAACGTCACAAACTTCTATCATTACAGACACTTACTCACTAGTCTGCTCACTGTCACTCTACAGTATGATTAAAGAACAACCTGTTTACTAAACTAGACTCATGTGAAGAAGCTCTTCTAAATTACTTTTCCCACAGTCTAGTTATTCCTACACACTTCTACTAATATGAGCGTTCGCTCCGTTATTAACTAAAGAATGTGCATTCTTCTAATGACTTACCCACAGTCTGGCTGTTCCTATACACTTCTACTAATATGAGCGTTTCAAAAGAAGGTATCAATCGAACAAGGTGTCCCACAAGGTAGAGTCTTGTCCCCAACACTCTTTTTAATTTTCATAAATGACATCGTAATGAACATTCCACCCAGAATACACTCAGCAATATACGCAGATAATCTGGCGTTGTGGGCTCGCGAGGAAAGTATGTCGGTGGCTGGACCCAGGATGCAAGATGTCCTAGGTGAACTTGCTGCTCATCTAATTCAGTATTGATTTTATTCTGAATCCTTCCTTGTATAACTTTTAGCAAGATTTTTGTAACATGGCTCATTAGGCTTATTTATTTAAAGTCACTGCATTCAACTGCACCATTCTTTTTAGGCAATGCATTGAAAGTTGATGTTTTTAGTTCATTTGGCATGTATCCTGTGTGGTATATGTCGTTGCATATGTCTGTAATCACTTCAATGTCAAAATCTTCTAGTGCTTGTATCATCTCTATCTGTATGCTGTCAGGTCCTGCTGCCTTCACTTTTTCATTATATAGTATATATTCACCAATATGGTGTAAGGGACCATAAATTTTACAGACCTTCGACACGTGATTTTTGGGGTAATGTGGTTGGTATTACGCCCGTGGCACATTACTTTCCCAGAAAAAAATCCGGTACCCATTAAAGGCTGGGTGAACCGGAAGCCGTCGGTTGGGATCGAACTCTACCTCTTGTCCAGTAACCACTGAGCTATCGCGGCTCTTCCCCCCCCCCCCCTTTTCCCCCTTTACTCTCCCTTAACACACTATAATTATCTCAATTCCCATTATACTGTCCCATTACACTATCCCATAACACTATTAAAAGAAATAGTGGATTTTATTTTTTGGACAGACAAGGTTCTGAGTTCACTCAGCCTCTAAAAATAAGTAACAAATATTTTTATAGGAAGTAGATGCGGCCTGGCATGATACCGACCACACCACTTTAAAAATGTGCCGTTTTCATGGGCAAATATTTTTATAGGAAGTAGATGCGGCCTGGCATGATACCGACCACACCACTAAACAAATGTGCCGTTTTCATGGGCAAATATTTTTATAGGAAGTAGATGCGGCCTGGCATGATACCGACCACACCACTTTAAAAATGTGCCGTTTTCATGGGCAAATATTTTTATAGGAAGTAGATGCGGCCTGGCATGATACCGACCACACCACTAAACAAATGTGCCGTTTTCATGGGCAAATATTTAAAACACCATATTCTCCATATGCCTAACAAGCGTGGAGGAAACCTTTACTTTTACTTACATATAAAAGGATATAGTGGAGACAACGAATAAGCAGTGTGTATATAAATATCGATTTAGTGAAACAATAAACGGATTTTCTTCGCTTGGTACTGTGAAGAAAGTGGTGTTGTTGCTTCTGACAACCAACAACAAATTACGGTTCCAGTGCACCGAAACGTAAAACTGGTTTGAATAGCAAACATCGATTAACGAGTTCATATGTGAACTGTGTGTGTGTAAATACATATAAATATTGACATTATCAAATGTGGGATTAGTTGTAGAATAGCACCGATCGATAAATTAAACGCTTCAAGGCACTACATTGCCAACTCTTTAAACACTGTTCTTGTAGGCTACGATTAAAGCTAGCTAGACTTTGTGTAACTTTAACAGCAGGGATTAGTTCAAGAGTTTCTGAGGAATACAGTTTCAATAGACAGTAATAGACTGGAGTAAATATGTTATAAGCAAATTAATTAGTTTACATTAATTAAGTACTTTTTTTTATCAGAATAGGGTTGGGTGTAATTATAATTTGTTATTTTATTGTCTGAATGAAGAATATATTTTAGTACATCCACATTCGTTTTGAAAAGACATTTGACATTGTTTCATATATGATAAGACTATTGGCTTTTAATCGTGTCCCAGATTTTTGAGCATTTCAAGTTCATCTATAAAAACCTGACTAGGATGAGAATTCAAATTGGTCTTGAAAAAAGTGTGTTATTTATTTCATTGTGGGTCTGGTGGATCGTATTCCTTTTTTTCAGCGTTATTCGTAATGTTAACAGTGGTATCTCATCATGCAAGCTTGTATGTCATGATGTAGCTTCAAGATGATACGCCACTTTTATATTTTAAATGGTGTGTCTATGTTACTGTGTCCAGAACATTCATTATGGAAGTTCAAGAAAATATATATATATATATTTAGGTCACACAGGGATCACAGTGTAGATGAATACACAATTACTGATGACGTAACGCAACGAAGCTGTCGAGATTGAGAGATGTGGAGAGTCGTGATCATCTGCGCCAGCATGCATGGTACTTGATGATAATGATGATGATGACGATGATGAATCCAAAGGATAACTTATATCGTTCTACAACTGTGTGATATCAGTACTAACATATGGATATGAAAGCTGGAAAATCCACCCTGACTTTAGATAGGAAAATAAATGCCTTTGAAAGCATATGTTTACATAGGACCTCATATAAGCTGGAAAGAATACATTTCAAACGAACTGATAAGAGAGGAATCTGAACAGGAAATCGCTTTATAAGTAGGTGTTGAAACATCGTTCATGTTTTGAGATTGAATGATGGAAGACTTACCTATCTGACATTCATGTGGAAACAATCTGGTAAAAGAAAACAAGGAAGACCTAGAGAATCACTACGCAGAACAGTTACTATGGAAGGATTAATCATGGGACTAAGAAACAATCAATTGCTGATGGCATAGCTCTCCTATCATATAATCATCAACAGATTCAAGATAAATGATCAGAGATCCAATAGCAGGGACTTAAAATAAATAGAGATGAGACCAAAATAATGAAAATGAATACAGTCGGCAATATCCAAATAACAATAGGAGAAATACCTCTACTAGATGTACAATCTTACATATATCTGGGCAGTAATATAGACAACGAAGGAGGAACAGAAAAGGATATCAAAATAAGGATATCAAAAGCATGAGGGGCATTCGTTGCACAGAGAAACATGGAAGTCCAAAGAAATTAGGTTAAATACAAAAATAAACATTTTCAACTGCAATGTTGAAACATTCCTATTATATGGCTGTGAAACATGGAGAACAACTAAAATGACAATCACGAAGATACCGACCTTCATTAATGGATGCTTGCGCAAAATAAAAGGATGGAAATGGCAGGACAAAATCGCTAACATAGACTTATGGAAAAGTGCCAGTCAAGTACCAGTGGACAAAGAGATACGACGAATACGATGGCGCTGGATAGGACACAGTGCAGAAGCCAACTGAGAGTATTAAACAACAGGCCTTTTTTGGAATCCCCAGGGAAAAAAAAGACAGAGACGAAGACTAAAATATTCTTGGAGAAGACAGATGGAAGCAGTGATGAAGGTGATGGGGAAGATATGGAATGATCTTAAAAGAATGGCTATAAACAGAGCGGCTTGGAACGTGATTGTTTTAGACCTGTGCTCCACAAGAAGTTGAAAAGAAGAAGAAGACGACGACGAAACAATGAAAAACTAGCAGCAAATCGTCAATCGTGGAGAACTATGACTTCCACCGTGTGTGCCGCCATCTCGACCCGAGAGGAAAGTGAATGAATGGATGGATGAATGAAAGGCATAATTCTTCTTCTTCTGCTGCAATCATAGCTCATTCAGACTAGAATGAGGGCTTGACGTCATGGGACGCACCAAAATGGCAGCTTATTTATATTCGAGCCATGGACTAAGCAATGTTTACTTTGAATTCCACGATATCTGTTATTGCAGCGAGTTGGCAGATTTTTGAAAATGTATTCAAGGGTTTGAACATAAATGTTTGTTCACAGTTTGTTAACCTTCGCTGTAGATAAAGTCTTTAATTCGATGGCTTCATTTGTGACCTTGGTAGCTAAGGACCTAACTTGTGCAAACGGATGGCATTGGCAAGGATCATTTTGAATCTATGAAGTGGGCTCATTTTGTGTTTAACTCAAAAGCATATTTGCTTTTTAACCAAAGATTTTTTTTTTTTTTTTGGGGGGGGGGGGGACTCAAGGAAGATATCCCCGATGGAAGAATAAATTGTACTATTAGTCCCATAAATGATTCGCTTCCAGAGGTTTATGATGTAAACAAAGCAGTTTTGTTATTGCAAGGGAATAATGTCCACACCTATAATTGGTCAGGATTGTGTAGCAGCAGCAGCTTTATAGCGAACATAGAAAACATCATAGGATTGTGCTGTTCTAAAACAGCTATGCCATGCTACCCTAGAATTGCCTTTAATGGGATTACTGTGACCACAAACCAATCTCCATATGTGTGCCACATATTTACACCCCAGAAAGAAATACTGAATATAACAACTTCATATGCCGTCTGTGATATTAATGACCACAAACCAGGAGCCTCCTGTATGATTGATACAACTGTTGCACCAAGCACTTCATCAGCAGAGCCAAATCTATGGAATGCTAATCTGACATTGTTCTTGAATGATGTCCAAGTTAATGAGACATCAGAATCGTGTGGCAGCAGCTACAAGAAGGGAGCAGAGAACATCAAGTTCTGCTGCTATAAAGGAGACTTGCCTTGCTATCCCAGAATTGCCTTAATTGGGATCACTGTAGTTGAAAACTTCTCCTCTTGTGTAAACTACACATTCACATCCAAGAGTGAATCAGTGAAGGTCACAAAATCATATTCTCTCTGTGGTTTTACTAACTACAGGTCAGGTGGCTTCTGTTGGATTGGAAATGATAACTTACCACCACTGTGTGTCTATATGTTTGGAATTGGAGTCATCAACGATGGCCTAACATCATCAAGTGCTACGACGATCATCATTTTCGGGAGGACGCGAACTTCCATGGTATATGGTGGATAGGCGGCAGGAACCATTGAAGGCTATGTCTGAAAAGTGTTCCTTCTTGCAGTTTCCTCATATTCCAAGTCCGGCTTGTTGCAGGAGCTACTGAGTTAAGTGCTCTGTGCACACCGTGAGCTGTGTATCTCATCCGTTTTGATCCTGTTTCGATATCCCGCTTGTTTACGATGAATGATAATATCGTATGACAGGGAACAGTTGGCTGTGGTCACTTTCTGCGCGGTTTCGCCTTATGTCTTTTGGCGTGTGCTGAGACTGCTACGATGGGGACTACAGTTACCTTTCTTTGTTTGGGAGATGTGTTAGTAATTCGGATGATTCCACTGGCACGGGTGGTTGGGCAATTATGGATTTTAATCCGTTTGCAGTGATACCGAGGTCTCCCATAACCAATAACCAATAATCAGACTAGAATTCCAAACTCTCTAATGAAGGCAGCTGTCTATTTCCGTGATTATGTTGCCCCGTAGTTTCTTTTCCATGGAGGTAGTCATGGGCCACATTGGCATCCCTACGTCTGTGTACTGGGGTCAATCCTGTTGAACGTCTTTTGTTGTCAGGACATAAGCAAATTTTATGTTGACCTGAAGTTGGTACTGCTGATACGATTAATCGTTTTAAATTTCTCCCTGAAACCGAAAGACTAAAGAAATCTATCTATTACGAAGACTTAAAAAAAACGAAGTCTGAAGAAGAAATAGTAAGAGAAGAATAAGAATTATGAAAAATAGCACTATTACTATAGTAATATTAGTAGCATTATAACAGAAAAAAAAGTAGAATTAGAAATATTAATAGTAGCAGATGTAATTGTAGCGTTAGGAGTAGTAGTAGCAGTTGTTGTTGTAATGGTAGAAGAAGAAGAAGAGGAGGGAAAAAAGGAGAAGAATAGGAAGACAATAAAGATAAAATAATAGTAGTATTTGTAGTAGTAGTAGTAGTAGTAGTAGTAGTAGTAGTAGTGATAGTAATAGTAACAGTAGTAGTAGAAACAGTAGTAGTAGTAGTAGTAATAGTTACAGTAGTAGTAGTAGTAGTAATAGTAATAGTAACAGTAGTAGTAGTAGTAGCAGTAGTAGTAGTAGTAATAGTTACAGTAGTAGTAGTAGTAATAGTAACAGTAGTACTAGGTGCAGTAGAAGTAGTAGTAATAGTTACAGTAGTAGTAGTAGTAATAGTTACAGCATTAGTAGTAGTAGTAGTAGTAATAGTAACAGTAGTAGTAGTAGTAATAGTTACAGTAGTAATAGTAGTAGTAGTAGTAGTAGTAGTAGTAGTGATAGTAATAGTAACAGTAGTAGTAGAAACAGTAGTAGTAGTAGTAGTAATAGTTACAGTAGTAGTAGTAGTAGTAGTAATAGTAATAGTAACAGTAGTAGTAGTAGTAGCAGTAGTAGTAGTAGTAATAGTTACAGTAGTAGTAGTAGTAGTAGTAATAGTAACAGTAGTACTAGGTGCAGTAGAAGTAGTAGTAATAGTTACAGTAGTAGTAGTAGTAATAGTTACAGCATTAGTAGTAGTAGTAATAGTAACAGTAGTAGTAGTAGTAATAGTTACAGTAGTAGTAGTAGTAATAGTAACCGTAGTAGTAGTAGTAGTAGTAGTAATATTTACAGTAGTAGTAGTAGTAGTAGTAGTAGTAGTAATAGTAACAGTAGTAGTAGTAGCAGTAGTAGTAGTAATAGTTACAGTAGTAGCAGGAGTAGTAGTAGTAATAGTAACAGTAGTAGTAGTAGCAGTAGTAGTAATAATAGTTACAGTAGTAGTAGTAGCAGTAGTAGTAATAATAGTTACAGTAGTAGTAGTAGTAATAGTAAAGTAGTAGTAGTAGCAGTAGTAGTAATAATAGTTACAGTAGTAGTAGCAGTAGTAGTAGTAATAGTTACAGTAGTAGTAGCAGTAGTAGTAATAATAGTTACAGTAGTAGTAGCAGTAGTTTTAATAATAACAGTAGTAGTAGTAATAGTAACAGTAGTAGTAGTAGCAGTAGTAGTAATAATAGTTACAGTAGTAGTAGCAGTAGTAGTAGTAATAGTAACAGTAGTAGTAGTAGCAGTAGTAATAATAGTTACGGTAGTAGCAGTAGTAATAGTAGTAGTAGTAGTAGTAGTAGTAGTAGTAATAATAGTAACAGTAACAGTAGTAGTAACAGTAACAGTAGTAGTAGTAGTAGTAGTAGTAACAGTAGTATTAACAGTAGTAGTAGTAGTAGTAGTAGTAGTAATAGTAACAGTAGTAGTAGTAGTAATAGTAACAATAGTAGTAGTAGTCATCATCATCATGTGCCATACCGGTTGGCGTAGGTGATCATGTCCCTCCATAATCTTCTATCTACAGTGCATCGTATCAGTTCTGTTGTTGACTGTTTTCCATGCCATGACACCAAGCTATCCAGTATTTTCTCTCTTTGTCGCCCGCGATCTCTCTTTCCTTTTATTTTGCCAGTTGTAACCAAGTATTAAAGTTGAACGCATTCGAAAATAAATGTCTAAGGAAAATACTTGGTATAACATGGAACAAATTCAAAACAAACGAGGAAATTAGAGAAATCGCCAATCAACCACTAATATCTTCAGTAATAAAGAAAAGACGATGGTCATACGTTAGACATGTGATGAGAAGAGATAATAACCGAATAGCAAAGCAAGCCCTCATATGGGAAACAACAGGTAAAGAAAAAGAGGAAGACCCAGGGAGACACTGAGAAGAACATTGATGAGAGAGGCAAGAGCAGCAGGAGTCGGCTCCCTCAATGAGATAGAACTGCTTGCACAGAACAGAGACAGATGGCGAGATTTGATAAAATATCTTTAAAAAAAAACTGCTAGAACAAAAAAAAATTCATATAGGAGAAGGTGTATCTTGGTCTACGCCCTATGGGCCGGTTACGGCTCGAAAGGTCAATAGATAGATAGAACCAAGTATTCCAACTTTCCTCTTCTCATGAAGTGCCCGAAAAATGTTGATTGCTTTTTTCTGATGTTTTTTAAGAGCTCCCTTTTTGTGTTGGCCTCTTTGAGAACTTCCTCATTGGTCTTTTTAGCTGTCCAGGGAACTTTCAACATTCTTCTGAGAAATCCCATCTCTGTGGCCTCCAATCGTCTTTTCATTTGTTTGTCCACTGTCTATGATTCGCTTCCATAGGTCAGAATTGGTTCTATATAGCACCGATGAACTCTCTTTCTCATTTCTATTGACATAGATTTGTTGCATAAGATATTTTAACCTTCTGAAATGCTATTTTGGCCTGAGCTATTCTGCTTTTTATTTCTGTGGTGTATCTCCCATCTGATGTTATTATTGTGTCCAAGTATTTGAAACGTTGCACTTGTTTCAGATTTGTCCTGTTTATTTTTGTGCTGCATGATGGTGGTGATTGTTTCTTCGATATGGCCATTACTTCTGTTTTCTTACTATTCAGACTGAGACCTTTCTTGTTGCTTTCTTTTACTCTTATGTCTATCATTTCTTGTAGTTCATTCTCTGTATTCGTAGTCTCTGTAGTAGTAGTAGCAATAGTAACAGAAGTAGTAATAGTAACAGTAGTAGTAGTAGTAGTAGTTATTGTGTTGCCAATAGCGACTATATTAGTAGTGGTAGTAGTGGTAGTAATATTAGTAGTAGTAGCATTAATAATAATAATAATAATAGTAGTAGTAGTAGTTGTAGTAGTAGCAGCAGCAGTAGTAGTAGTAGTAGTAGTAGTAGTAGCAGTAGTAGTAGTAGTAGTAGTAGTAGCAGTAGTAGTAGTAGTAGTAGTAGTAGTAGTAGTAGTAGTAGGGATAGGTGTAGTAATAGTAGTTTGGTATAAGGAAAATAAGAAGTATTTACCATAGTGACGAACAACTCCATGTACATAAACAAAGTTTTATTTCACACTGCTCTTTTGTTCCCTTTAATTAATGTTAAAGGTTTTCCGGAATCTGATAAGCGACTACATGGAGTCACTAAAAGGATTAGCAGTCCACGAGGCAGCCTCAACTGGAGATTATGATATGCTCGAGGAGTTGATAAAAAGTGGTGATTTTGATATCAATCTCGCAGATGAGGATTATGGTTTCAAAACAGCATTACACTGGGCTTGTGAGAAAGGTAGAAAGACGTTTTATTTTTTTTCTCCTAGTATTTGTTTCGTTAATAATTTTGCTAACTTCTTCATTAATTTTGATATAGGACGAATCTTGTATGTACATTTATTTATTTTTTTTTTCTACGACACCTTCTCCTATTAACTAATTCCTTCGATTTAAAAATAAAAAAAAAGTAAAGGGCCCCGTCACGCCAAGAGGCGTATAAGGGGAACTGTGACCACCAAACTAGTGACCATAATTTGTACAGGCCTTCAGCACATGATTTTTGGGGTAAAGTGGTCGGTATCACGCCCGTGCCGATTTACTGTATAAAA
Source organism: Megaustenia siamemsis (assembly GCA_032433765.1). Classification (NCBI taxonomy): domain Eukaryota; kingdom Metazoa; phylum Mollusca; class Gastropoda; order Stylommatophora; family Ariophantidae; genus Megaustenia; species Megaustenia siamemsis. Next base: position 30,657,994 of record JAVIAB010000160.1, on the reverse strand, counting down.
ATGGTATTTTTTATTTTTAAAATCCAGTACAAATTTATAGGCTGGGTGATCCCGGAAGCCGTCGATCATAATCGAACCCGACCTCTTGTCCTTAGTAGTCCTGTTCACTAGCCACTGAGCTACCGCGGCTCCAAATTTGCTACATATAGGTACTTTGGTATCCAATGGAAGCCGTTTCCAGATTTTCGGTTTCCATGGAAATTAGCCATTTTTGCCTTTCGCGCCATCTCAATTAACTCCGGAATAAACATCATATCAATTGTTTCCCGACGATGTTGTAAGGACGCCATGTACGGAAATTAAATTAGCGTTCTCACAACGAGGCTCCTTTTTGTTTTATAGCAGACGCCAAACCATCGGTGTCGATTATTACTTGTTTTTTTTTAATTTTCCAGCTACATACTATGGTTTCATCACATTTTCTACCAAAATAAGGTAAGATTAAGTTAAATTAAATGGATAGTTAGATTTAGCGTCTATTTTTACATAAGTGTGTGAAATTTTAAAGTGATCCGTGTTAGGATAATGCGAAAATCACGAAAATTCATGAATATGCTTGCTCCATCGGCAAGCGTGGGCGATCGGCGACTATTTCCGCTGTTGACCTTTAAAGTGAAAGCAGACTAAAATGCTGCACCGATTGAAAGGAAATAATAAGACAACCTGATTGTAAAACCAATTTTACATATTTGTGAGAAATTTTTAATTGATCTGTCAGCGCTATTTGAAATTATTGGCATTTGAACGACCAGTACATAGTTATTATGATTATTATGATTATATTATTATTGTTATTGTTGTTTAAGAAGGGGAGGGAATTTAGTGGAGATTTTCTTTTGTCGGGAAAGTCCGTGGCGCAGTGATTAACGTATTGGGTTTATGATAAAATGAATGTGGTTTGATCCAGCTTGACACTGTCTAGTCTAGCCTGCTGGAGAAAAAAATGGGTACCTCACTGAATTGGAGAAAGTATTAACAGAGAGGGCAAGCTCTGACTCAAGGAGCCGCGATAGCTCAGTGGTTAGTGAACTGGACTACTAAGGACAAGAGGTAGGGTTCGATCCCAATCGACGGCTTCCGGTTCACCCAGCCTTTAATGTGTACCGGATTTTTTTCTGGGAAAGTAAAGCGGCATGGGCGTAATACCGACCACATTACCCCAAAAATCATGTGCCGAAGGTCTGTAAAATGTGTGGTCACTAACACCATATTCCCTATACGTCACTTGGCGTGACGGGGGTACTTTACTTTTTTTTTTAACAAGCTCTGGCTCCCCTTACCTCTATGTGCTGTGACATAATGTTGTGTAGATAATACATTACTCCCATAAAACATCAGTTTCGTATCATCTTTCACTTGAATTGTTTATCGTTTCAACAATTTCTTTCTTTCTTCTTTTCTTTTTATTCGTGATCTTCTTTTCTTCTTCTTTTCTTCTTCTTTCTTCCTCTTTTTCTTCTACCAATGTACCTTTCTCACTCTGTGCATATGTCTTCAACAAACACGTTTAAGGCCATCTTATTTGGTGTCTTTCTATTACGTTCGCACATTGTTTACCAAATCTTCTTCAACTCTACTTTCACTTGTCTACTTCTGATCGTCTCATCAACACTCGGAGTTCTTTGGTTCTACGATTATGGAAGGCCCCGGTATCACTGCAAACGAATTAAAATCCATAATTGCTCAACCGCCCGTGCCAGTGGAATCATCCGAATTGCTAACTCATCTCCCAAACAAAGAAAGGTAGCTGTAGTCCCAATCATAGCAGTCTCAGCACACGCCAAAAGACATTAGGCGAAACCGCACAGAAAGTGAACACAGCCAACTGTTCCTTGTCATACGATATCATCATTCATCGTAAATAATTGGAATATCGAAACATGATCAAAACGGATGAAACACAGTCACGGTGTGCACAGAGCACCTAACTCTGTAGCTCCTGCAACAAGCCGGAACTTGGAATATGAGGAAACTGCAACAAGGAACACTTTTATACATAGCCTTCAATTGTTCCTGACGCCTATCCACCATATTGACCGAAAATTCACGTCCTCCTGAAAATGATGATCGTCATATTTTTTTTTATGTATAGTGCTTAATGATGTTAGGACATCGTTTTTTTTATTCCAATTCCGAACATATAAAACACAGTCATCGGATTATCCCCGTCGCACATCAAACAACAGACCGTAAGATTAGCGTATGATCGGTCTAGGGATATACGATTATGATGACGTAGCACACACAACAATGGCTGCGCCCTTAGATTCCTGATTACTCCAGTGAATGCAGACTACAACGAACGAAACACGGTGTAAATTCTCTAAAGAGATAAAACTTCGGCTGACTTGATTGAGCTATCCACATTAATCAGTTGCAACATGTAAACAACTTGCGTCAAACAATTCGAACAACGGTCATTGAACAGCACCCAATGTGACGTAAACCGCAGATCAACTCTAGACAGTGGAAAGTTGCATTCACAACACATGATTTGTCAAAAAGGAATATTGCCGTGCGTACTACTCCACTTCATCGGCACAGATGTGTTAAGTAGAACATCAAATTCACGATGCGAGGCGACATTCCTCACCTTTCCATAGTACTACTACCCTGTACCCATTTTTTCCAGAGGCTATGTCGACCGCGGGAGTATTTTTTTATCAACCACGAGTATATTTCACACTGCTTCCAGCGGGAAGCGAACACTCAAAACAATGATATCAAATTACAATCTTGTATTTTCTTCTCTTTCTATCTCTATCTCTATCTATCTATCTATCCATCCATCCATCCATCCATCCATCCATCCATCCATCCATCCATCCATCCATCCATCCATCCATCCATCCATCCATCCCCACCCATTCATCCTTCCACCCACCCACCCAATCCATCCAGCTACCTACCTACCTACCTACATCTATCTATCTATCTATCTATTTCTCTCACACACAAAATGAAACATTAATATCTGTCAAGTGAGTATGGATCAAGAAGGAAGGCAGCCCGGTACTAAAAATGTCATTCTGGAGTCGGATATGTTGGGCCGAAAGCGTAAATATCACAATTCCACAGCAAACCACAACATAACACATCTACGCCCACTTAATGTCCTTGACTAGCATTCCTGTCGCTTTCTGTGTATTATGTCCCGTTCTGGTTTATACAATTTGTTTGTTCGTATGTATGTAATTCGAATTTTTCCATATTGTGATTTTATTTTTCGAAGATTTACACATCCAAGCCTACTTCTTTACCGCAATTTATTCGCTCTTTCCATCTGGATGTAGGGACTTAGTTAAAAGCGCAGTGCATTTATTCTCATATCTCTATTTTATTTGTTTATATGCAGCACGGATTAGATGACTCTTTCATTTTAGGCAACTTTCTACCTGTTATTCCCTTAATGTTATCAAAAAATGGTATCACTACTTTGCTCATATTCACAGCAACATATTTCCCATATTAGAGGATCGAATTAAACTTCTATCTGCAAATGTATTAATATACGGTTAGATTAAACACGTGGAGCAGCGGCAAAGTTAGTGAAGATAGAAAATCTTATCTTATCCTCAAAACTGAAGCATCCTGTTAAAAGCTGTTTTATTGTAAAATCATTCATGTAGTCTCTATATTACAATAATCCCAAATGTCTGGAATAAATTTCGATTAATCCTACCTGGCAATTTGTCATCAGGTATGCGTTTATAGCCAAATGTGCATAATAGTCTACTATTTGTTCCCAGGGCCAATGGGGAAGCAAAGAAATACGGTACTGCTACCTATTACTCAAGGCTAACTCTATGAGTGTGGTATTATAGTTGCTACATGGTTGTTCAGTAATAATTGTAATAATAATAATAATAAAATAGGGGTACAATCTAAGATATTACTCAATTTATATTGATGAGTAGAGTCATTGAATGGCTGAAAATAAATGCTGAGAGCTCGTTGCAGTAACTGCTCAGTGTATGTAGTAGAGTTTTCATTTTATCCTACATTTTACTGAAATTTGAATATGGTCCATCGACGAATAAATTATGGATTTAATATTTATTTGCTTGCTTGCGTTCGCCTGATGACTAAAGTATTCTAGAGTTTTCGTAGACTGTAGAATTCCTCTTCGTCATCCGCCCTTAAAAAGGGCGTTAAGTGGGCGTGTCTGCGCTGTGTAGTGGTTTGCAGTATAACTGTTATATTTGCGCCTTTCGGCCCAACACATCCGATTTCAACACGACATTTTTGAGTACCGGGTTGTCTTCCCTATTCGATCCCTACTCGCTTGGCCAGACTAGACAGGTTAGTCTGTTACTGGAGGCACTACGAAGAGGTTTTACTTTAAAATTGTTTAAAAATATATAATAAGAAAAACATACATAACAACTTTAAGAAATCGCAGACAAGCTTTATTTTATTTGTATTTTTAAGCTTCAACTTGTATTGTCGTCTTACGTTCAACGAGTAGAGAATTGAAAGGCTGCTTCTGCTGGTAATGACCATTATCATAAGGCGACAGTTATTGATCAAAACACTTTTGCTGAATTTCACCATACTCTTATCTATATTTGTATTGTTTGTGAACATTTAAAAATCGCACTAAAATATAACTTTCATTTTCAAGTTTATCGCGAACTTGCGAAAGACATTTTGAGGCAACGCTCGGCTTTTGTTGCGCTCAGGAAGATTCAGAATTTTAGGTTTTGTAAACTTTATAGTAAATTTGAACCAGTACCAACATTTAAAATATGGATTATATATGAATATCAAAAAGACTAAAACTATGATCATAAGCAAAGATAATACTGAAAACCTACAAGTGGATTTAACAAATGAAGGAATAGTCCTGGAGTCAGTTCAGAACTACAACTACCTTGAACATACTATAACCAGTGATGGAAAATATAAAACTGAAATAAACAAAAAGAATAGAAATGCTAAAAAGTAATTTTAATGCCTTGAAATATAAACTAACATCAAAACAAATAACACCAGGGCTAAAACTAAGAATAGCAAAATGTTATGACTTCTCCATATTCCTGTATGGGACAGAAACATAGACATTAGACAAGAAAACAGAACAGAAAATTGAAGCCTTTGAGATGTGGATATATAGAAGAATAGGTAGAATTGAATGGAAAGAAAAGAAAACAAACGATGAAGTCTTTAAACAACTAAAAATGAAAAGAGAACTACTAAATACAATTCAAACAAGATAAATACGACTTTTGGGCCACGTTAAAAGACACAGCAGGCTACTAAAAGTAATCTCGGAGGGGAAAATACAAGGTAAAAGAGGCAGAGGCAGATCCAAACTAACATGGGCAAGTAACATTTAAAAAATGGACAAGACAACCTGCACCATCAAAGCAAAAGACAGAGCGAAATGGTGTTTCAAGGTAGCCAACCTTCGATGCGGAGACGGCACTTGGTGATGATGACCAACATTTGTAGACCTCAGATACGGAAATAAATTCTTCATAGGCAAGGTTAAGTAATGATGCTTTAATAATGTACAAAGTAAGTAAAGAGCCCCGTCACGCCAAGTAGCATGTAGGGAATATGGTGTTCTTTCTTTTTATTCTTTTCTCTTTTCACTGATACCTAAAAGTTGTCGTGGTTATATCATTTGTCGTTCTTGAGCTGCTCGAATTGTCTGAATTAGTGATTTTCCTTTGTTGTTACATGTCTCTGTCACTGCATCTATCTATCTTCTTCTGTTGGTATTTTTCCTTGCATTCTTGAGAAATATATATGGTGTTAGTGACCATAAATTTTACAGACCTTCGGCACATGATTTTTGGGGTAATGTGGTCGGTATTACGCCCGTGCCGCTTTACTTTCCCAGAAAAAAATCCAGTACCCATTAAAGGCTTGGTGAATCGGAAGCCGTCGGATGGGATAGAACCTAGAACCTTACCTCTTGTCCTTTGTAGTCCAGTTCACTAACCACTGAGCTATCGCGGCTCATGCTTTAATAATGTGTTTGCTTATTGTTTGTGCTTGTCAAGAATTATATTCTGCTCTTGCCTCTTTTGACTCTCCCCAGTCATTCAGGGTATCGGCCGTCAACAATAATTCGCAATTCTTTTTGCCATTTGCTTCTACAATCTCCTTTATGTGTTATTTATCTTCGTGATCCCTACCTTAATGTTTCCATGTGTTTCTAAACCTTCCATGTTCCTTCTTTTCCCTGTGGGTTTCAATGGCTACAGTGTGAATTCAGATTTCGCTTCACTCCGGTCAGGGTATTGCCTTCGCATTGCATGTTAGCTGCAACTGATTCATATACATCTTAATTAACTTTACAACATTAACTTTACCAATCTCAACCACAGGATTCGTGGAATGTGCTCGCTTTCTCATAGAAAACGGCGCTCGAGGCAACGCGCGCACAAAAACTGGATGGACGCCTGCCCATTTTGCAGCTGAAGCCGGAAAGATAGCAGTTCTCAGGGCCCTACATACAGCGAACGTTCCAATAGACAAAAAGGACAACTACGGTTGTTCGGCCAGACGGGTGGCGGAGATTTACGGACGGCAACAAACAAGATGGCTGGGAGCGGAGAGAATAAAATTGAATACAGGGGAGATGATTTTATCATCAGGACACCAGGAACCAGGAGCACAACATAGCGAAGGGGTAGCTATAATGCTATCAAAGAATGCACAGAAGACACTAATAGAATGGGAGGCAGTGGGACCAAGACTGGTGAGAGCAACATTTAGAACAACCAAAAACAAAATAAAATTACACATTATACAATGCTATGCACCAACCAACGATAAAGATGACTCAGTTAAAGATGATTTTTATAAACAGCTACAATGCCAGATGGATGCAAGACGAGCCAAGGATATTATAATCTTGATGGGAGACCTAAATGCTAAGGTAGGATCAGACAACAGAGGCTTTGAAGAGATTATGGGAAAACATGGACTTGGAGATATAAACGAGAATGGAGAGATATTTGTGAATTTCTGCGCCCTTAATCAAATGAGCCTAGGAGGAACAATATTCCAACATAAAAGAATACACAAAGCTACATGGGTGTCACCAGATCATAGAACGGAAAATCAAATTGATCACATATGTATTAATAATAAGTTTAAGTCATCCTTACAGGATGTAAAAGTATATAGAGGGGCAGATATAGCTTCTGATCATCATCTTCTGTTAGCCAAACTTAAAATTAAATTAAAAAGGTATACTACAACGAATAAGGGCAGAACGTATTTCAATGTAGGGTTTCTTAAAGAACAAGGAATTAAAGATAAATTCGCAGTCACAATATCAAACAAATACCAAGTCCTCCAACAACTAGAAAATACAATAAATATAGAAGATCATTGGAAACAGGTAAAAAATATATGGAAAAAGACATGCGAAGAAACACTTGGGAAAAGAGAACGCCAGAATAAGGCATGGATGACAGCAGAGACCCTGGATAAAATTAAAGAAAGAAAGAACAAGAAAGCAGACATAAATAAAAGCAAAACAAGAAGTAATAAAGCCAAGACACAGGAAGCTTACACAGAGGTGAACAAAGAAGTGAGAAGATGCATTAAAAGGGATAAGAGGAAATATATAGATGAATTAGCTAAAGAGGCAGAAGAAGCAGCAAATAAAGGGAATATGAAAGAACTGTACAACAGCACAAAGAAATTAGGTGGAAAATACAAACAGATCAACGCCTTTATCAAAGATAAGAAAGGAAATCTGCTTAGTAATATAAAGGAACAAATGGAGAGATGGAAGGAGCACTTTGAAGAACTTTTGAACAGACCTGGCTCAAATAATCCTCCAGATATACTACCAGCAGAAGAAGAATTACACGTTAACTGCGGAAAACCAAGCAAAGAAGAAATAATGAAAGCCATCAAACTGTTAAAAGATGGTAAAGCCACAGGACCAGATGAAATTCCTTCGGAAGCCATCAAAGCAGATATTATCACCTCTACCAAGATGTTACATAATCTATTGGATAAAATTTGGGAGAGGGAAGAAATACCTAAAGACTGGAGAGAAGGTTATATGATCAAACTACCAAAGAAAGGAAGTTTACAGGAGTGCACAAATTATAGGGGAATTATGCTACTATCAGTGCCAGGAAAAATATTAGGCAGAATCATTCTGGAGAGACTAAAAGAGGCTATAGAGAAACACTTGAGAGATGAACAAGCAGGTTTTAGGAAGAACAGATCATGTGCTGATCAAATAACTACTCTACGTATAATAGTTGAACAAAGTTTAGAACTAAAATCCCCACTTTATATTGGATTCATAGATTACGAAAAGGCATTTGATAGTTTAGACAGAAGAATGCTTTGGAAGTTGCTGAGTCATTATGGAATCCCCATAAAGTTTATTAACCTGATAAAAACAATGTATGAAGGAACAAAATGTAGTGTGGTGCATGAAGGACAGCTTACAGAAGCATTTGAAATAAGAACAGGAGTAAGGCAAGGATGCCTTCTGTCTCCATTTCTCTTTCTACTGGCCATAGATTGGATTATGAAAATAACTCAAAACAACAGAAATGGGATCCAGTGGTCACTGACCAAACAACTTGATGATTTAGACTTTGCTGATGACATAGCTCTCCTATCACACAGCCACCAACAGATGCAAGATAAAATGAGTATATTAGATGAGAGATCACAACAGCTAGGACTAAAGATTAATAGAGATAAGACCAACATTATGAGAATTAATGCAGTTGGCAATAACCAAATAAAACTAGGAGAAATACCTCTACTAGACGTACAATCTTATATATATCTGGGCAGTAATATAGATAAAGAGGGAGGAACAGAAAACGATACCAAAATAAGGATATCAAAAGCAAGAGGAGCTTTCATTGCACTGGGAAACATATGGAAATCCAAAGAAATTAGGCTAAATACAAAAATACAAATTTTCAACTCCAATGTTAAGTCGGTTCTATTATATGGCTGTGAAACATGGAGAATAACAAAATTGACAATCACGAAGGTACAGACTTTCATTAATGGATGCTTGCGCAGAATAAAGGGATGGAAATGGCAGGACAAAGTCACAAACGTGGAATTATGGAAATGTACCGGTCAAATACCAGTGGATAAAGAAATACAGCGAAGACGATGGCGATGGATAGGACACACACTACGGAAACCAACTGAGAGTATTACACAACAGGCCCTTTTTTGGAATCCCCAGGGGAAAAGACAAAGAGGAAGACCAAGGAATTCTTGGAGAAGACAGATTGAAGCAGAGATGAAGATGATGGGGAAGACATGGAATGATCTTAAAAGAATTGCAAAAAACAGAACGACTTGGAAAGTGTTTGTTGAAGACCTATGCTCCACTGGGAGCTAAAAGGTAGAAGAAGAATTCCTCTTCGTCATCCGCCCTTAAAAGGGCGTTAAGTGGGCGTGTCTGCGCTGTGTAGTGGTTTGCAGTATAACTGTTATATTTGCGCCTTTCGGCCCAACACATCCGATTTCAACACGACATTTTTGAGTACCGGGTTGTCTTCCCTATTCGATCCCTACTCGCTTGGCCAGACTAGACAGGTTAGTCTGTTACTGGAGGCACTACGAAGAGGTTTTACTTTAAAATTGTTTAAAAATATATAATAAGAAAAACATACATAACAACTTTAAGAAATCGCAGACAAGCTTTATTTTATTTGTATTTTTAAGCTTCAACTTGTATTGTCGTCTTACGTTCAACGAGTAGAGAATTGAAAGGCTGCTTCTGCTGGTAATGACCATTATCATAAGGCGACAGTTATTGATCAAAACACTTTTGCTGAATTTCACCATACTCTTATCTATATTTGTATTGTTTGTGAACATTTAAAAAATCGCACTAAAATATAACTTTCATTTTCAAGTTTATCGCGAACTTGCGAAAGACATTTTGAGGCAACGCTCGGCTTTTGTTGCGCTCAGGAAGATTCAGAATTTTAGGTTTTGTAAACTTTATAGTAAATTTGAACCAGTACCAACATTTAAAATATGGATTATATATGAATATCAAAAAGACTAAAACTATGATCATAAGCAAAGATAATACTGAAAACCTACAAGTGGATTTAACAAATGAAGGAATAGTCCTGGAGTCAGTTCAGAACTACAACTACCTTGAACATACTATAACCAGTGATGGAAAATATAAAACTGAAATAAACAAAAAGAATAGAAATGCTAAAAAGTAATTTTAATGCCTTGAAATATAAACTAACATCAAAACAAATAACACCAGGGCTAAAACTAAGAATAGCAAAATGTTATGACTTCTCCATATTCCTGTATGGGACAGAAACATAGACATTAGACAAGAAAACAGAACAGAAAATTGAAGCCTTTGAGATGTGGATATATAGAAGAATAGGTAGAATTGAATGGAAAGAAAAGAAAACAAACGATGAAGTCTTTAAACAACTAAAAATGAAAAGAGAACTACTAAATACAATTCAAACAAGATAAATACGACTTTTGGGCCACGTTAAAAGACACAGCAGGCTACTAAAAGTAATCTCGGAGGGGAAAATACAAGGTAAAAGAGGCAGAGGCAGATCCAAACTAACATGGGCAAGTAACATTTAAAAAATGGACAAGACAACCTGCACCATCAAAGCAAAAGACAGAGCGAAATGGTGTTTCAAGGTAGCCAACCTTCGATGCGGAGACGGCACTTGGTGATGATGACCAACATTTGTAGACCTCAGATACGGAAATAAATTCTTCATAGGCAAGGTTAAGTAATGATGCTTTAATAATGTACAAAGTAAGTAAAGAGCCCCGTCACGCCAAGTAGCATGTAGGGAATATGGTGTTCTTTCTTTTTATTCTTTTCTCTTTTCACTGATACCTAAAAGTTGTCGTGGTTATATCATTTGTCGTTCTTGAGCTGCTCGAATTGTCTGAATTAGTGATTTTCCTTTGTTGTTACATGTCTCTGTCACTGCATCTATCTATCTTCTTCTGTTGGTATTTTTCCTTGCATTCTTGAGAAATATATATGGTGTTAGTGACCATAAATTTTACAGACCTTCGGCACATGATTTTTGGGGTAATGTGGTCGGTATTACGCCCGTGCCGCTTTACTTTCCCAGAAAAAAATCCAGTACCCATTAAAGGCTTGGTGAATCGGAAGCCGTCGAATGGGATAGAACCTAGAACCTTACCTCTTATTCCTTTGTAGTCCAGTTCACTAACCACTGAGCTATCGCGGCTCATGCTTTAATAATGTGTTTGCTTATTGTTTGTGCTTGTCAAGAATTATATTCTGCTCTTGCCTCTTTTGACTCTCCCCAGTCATTCAGGGTATCGGCCGTCAACAATAATTCGCAATTCTTTTTGCCATTTGCTTCTACAATCTCCTTTATGTGTTATTTATCTTCGTGATCCCTACCTTAATGTTTCCATGTGTTTCTAAACCTTCCATGTTCCTTCTTTTCCCTGTGGGTTTCAATGGCTACAGTGTGAATTCAGATTTCGCTTCACTCCGGTCAGGGTATTGCCTTCGCATTGCATGTTAGCTGCAACTGATTCATATACATCTTAATTAACTTTACAACATTAACTTTACCAATCTCAACCACAGGATTCGTGGAATGTGCTCGCTTTCTCATAGAAAACGGCGCTCGAGGCAACGCGCGCACAAAAACTGGATGGACGCCTGCCCATTTTGCAGCTGAAGCCGGAAAGATAGCAGTTCTCAGGGCCCTACATACAGCGAACGTTCCAATAGACAAAAAGGACAACTACGGTTGTTCGGCCAGACGGGTGGCGGAGATTTACGGACGTCAGGACTGTGTTAAATTTTTGGAGCAGTAAGTCTCCATGTTGATACTTAGTTAAATATATAAAATGTTTTAAATGTGTTCAAATTATTAAATTGTAAAATAGCCATATGCACACACAGTACACAGACACTCAGATACACGGACAAGTACTTACAAACCGCAAATAAAATATGCAAGAAGCCGAAAATAAACTAATTTCTTTGATTGCTATATAATTATGCCACCGAGGCTTTTCAAATGGCCAGCTCGAGCCCAATATTGAGCGATCAAATTTTCCCAAATCGATTTCAGATCAAAGCAATCACTTAGTCCTCAGCGGTTCAAATTCAAATTTCAGTCAATAAAGTTTGTTTTTCTTAGCCGTTGTAGTGAACGTGTAGCGTTCTGGAAAAGAAATGGTGCGCAGCTCATGATGGACATTTCTGGTCGCAGTAACGGTCGTCTCGGGCAGCACGACCTCCATGCGCCCGTGCCGAATTCAAGTAGACTTCATGGTCAGTGAGCGGGATCCAAGAATCTATGCCCCAACAAATGAAGTCAGGCCTCCACTACGTTGAAAAACTCGATCCGACCTTGATCCAGCCGGTGGTGAATTTGCAGTCGAGCACAGATCATACACCCCACCCCAGGGCAAAGTCGGGGCCTGGTACTGTTCCACATTGATCAAAAGGTCAGTCGCCAGCAACACGACTTTCGGTGTGCTGGCTTCAAAACCATGTTTACTTAGTGAATTACATGAATGCAACCGGATCACCACTGCTTCTACAAACAAAATTCCAGACCAGAAAGAATCACTTTAAAACACACTGCATCAAAAGTGCCACTAGTCCCAAACCTGATTTGACTAGGCGCCGCACTAACCGGAAGTTCATTTGGTTATTTGGTTATGGAAGGCCCGGTATCACTGCAAACGAATTAAAATCCATAATTGCCCAACCGCCCATGCCAGCGTAATCATCCGAATTAATATCTCATCTCCCAAACAAAGAAAGGTAAATGTAGTCCCCATCGTAACAGTCTCAGCACACGCCAACAGACATTAGACGAAACCGCACAGAAAGTGAACACAGCCAACTGTTCCCTGTCATACGATATCATCTTTCATCGTAAACAATTGAAATATCGAAACATGATCAAAACGAATGAGACACACAGCTCACGGTGTGCACAGGACACTTAAACTCAGTAGCTCCTGCAACAAGCCGGACTTTGAATAAGAGGAAACTGCAAAAAGGAACACTTTTCATGCATAGCCTTCAATTGTTCCTGCCGCCTATCCACCATATACCGGAAGTTCACGACCTCTTGAAAATGATGATGGTCGTATTTAAAAAAAAATATATAGCGCTTGATGATGTTATGCCATCGTTGTTGACTCCAACTCCGAACATATAGACACACAGTTAGTCGTCAGATTATCCCCGTCGCACATCAAACAACCGACCGTAAGATTAGCGTACGACCGGTCTAGGGATGTAGCACAGAACAATCAGTTCATATTATGTCATATGTATGACGTCTCCAAAGTAAGAACTGTGTTGCACTGTTGCGTTAGACATGAAGCTCGGTGTGACAGGTTAAGCTCTAGTAGTTATGTGCCTCACAAATATCTCTACCATCACATAATGGAGACACCTCAGAGAAGCTGCAAGAGTATATTTGTGCATCTACTCTACTGGTAAGATTTTAAAACAAAATCTCACTTTAATATAGTAGAACATCTACTGTGATATGATATTGGCAATGTCAGATATGATAGGTCGTGGGAGAGGCCGCCAAATCTGACTCAAATCGGGTCCAGTGTAATTAATGTGTGGTTGTAGATGAATCAGAACTGATCTAATGCAAAGATGGTAATGAGCAGGCACATTACATGGTTTCCTGTGATTGTAACCCATAGCAGAGGTACGTGATGATCATTTTGTTCTGGAATTATAATCCTGGGGCCCTACCATAATTGGAGGAAAATATTACCAGTAGGCATTTTGTAGCGCAGAATAAACGCAATAAACTCTAACTTGACTACAATATTTTGCAACGGAGCACAATCGCTAACTTACTCATACAGTGGTGGCACATTGATGTCATAATTCACTTTCTGGCCCAAGTACTGAACGGATAGAAATGTCACGGACTCCTAGCATTAACGAATAAAAGGGCAAGAGTCCATGAGCTGCTGAATCAATAGCTAACCATAAAGTATGAGGCTTGAATCGGCGTCTTAGTACACCAGTTTTCACCCATATGTGCTCGCCGCCTATCCAGAAGTGTTCGGAGATTTCTGGATAGTTTCGCTTCAAGCATCGAAGTCCACGATGCGAGGCGACATTCCTCACCTTCCCAGAGTAATATCCTGGTACCCATCTCGGTCAGCGGTTGGGTCGACCGCGGGTGTATTTTTTTTTCCAACAACGAGTACAACTCACACTACTTCACGTGGGAATCGAGAACGGGTTGTCCGAACGTCGGTGCCCAGTCGGGTGGTTTTCCCAACTAGGCTACCGAGACCCCCATAACTAACATACTTACTCTTAATAAAGTTAATGCGGTCAAGTGCACTGGCACTGTCCTTGATAAAGGCTATTTAGAAGGAAAGAGGAGTCTGCATATTTTTTTTAACCACTTCCAACTCGTAATCCTACACATATTTTATTTCGGACACGGTCCGAGGGCACAGCACGAGAACCCTTAATATGTTACTTGAGCTTATAGAATAATTTGGCACCAAGCTACTTTGCTAGTCCGAAGTATGCAAGGCAGAAGACATTAATGAATTCTCCAATCGGCAGCACGGTACAATAAGATCATTGATATTGTCTTATAAAAATAGCACAATTGAATCAACAATTAGCGGTCAGATTATGAATACAAGGGTACATTTTTTTCAAAAGTGGTCGGGCATATCTCATAGAAGGAAGAGGGAACTATAATTGCAGGGCTGCGGTAAAGCTGGTAGCAGGAGCAAGTAGTTGGGCGTGAGATACACTCCTACAAGGTATGGTGATAGCTTTACACACAAAAAAACGCAACAGGATGCTGACGTTTCGGCCTACATGCGGCTTTCCTCTGAAAATAAGAACTCAAATGAACAACGAAATAAAGATAAACTCAACTACATCTAAGTTGAGCGGTACAGGTAAATCAAGGACAACTAAACAGAGGGATAAGAGATGAAATAATGAAGCGAAAGAGAGGTGCGCTACATGTCGGAGGTTAAAAAAAGATAATATGTGAAAATTAGTAACTAAGAATGTCTCAAATAGATGGAAATCTGTTTTGTAAAAGTAGTTTGCATGGCTGTTATTGGTGACCCCCCCCCCCCAAAAAAAAAAAAAAAAAATAAAATAAAATAACATAAAATAAAAAAATAAAAAAAAATAAAAAAAATACATATATTTAAAAAATAAATAAAATGTATTAGGCGAATGACAGGGACAGCCTGAGAGATAAGATCAGAAATGAAAAACCGAGAAAAAAAAAACTTAAAATAAGCCCGGCCATAGAATATATAAAGAAACAACAGATAACATGTTTTGATCACGTGATAAGGCAGAAAGATCAAAACATATAACAGCGAGCCTTCAATTTTCGCTGCGAGGATACCAGACCTAGGGGTTGACCACGAAAACGATGTATTGACGGAATATTACAAACATTGAAAGGGTTATTTGTTGATGTTAGTTATTATTCAATAGGAGTTGAAACGCAACATTTCAATGTAGCAAACTGACTGTCTTATTAAATATAATAATGTAATCATCATTGCAAGTAATATTATATTAAAATTTGTCTGTATCTAATAAGAACAAGTATTAATCTTTTGTAATGCAGGTGATCTAGTTTTTCTACTGCTAAACGTTACTTAAAACAATTATAAAAATGACTTTGTTTTATTTATTCAAACCATCTGTCGATCATATACTCATTATATATATATATATATATATATATATATATATATATATATATATATATATAATAATCACAAAATATCAATACTCGGGCTATTTTACAATCATTATCATCATGTACCATGCCTGTTGGCGTAGGTGATCATGTCTCTCCACAATGTTCGATCTCGACAGTTATTTATATGGCTTTGTCCCTCAATTTTCCAAATGGTCACAATTTATTCCAGCTGCTCCCTTCTCATTGCATATCAAATATATATATATATATATATATATATATATATATATATATATATATATATATATATATATATATATGATGATTGTTTCTTCCTAATTTAGGATATTAGCTCTCTTTTTGCTCTGGTCTTTTTCAGAATGTTCTATTACTCATTTAAGCTGCCAATGGTATTCTCAGCATTGTTTTCTGTAAAACCACATTTCTACAGCCCCCCAATGATTTTCTTGTATGCTGTCCTATTGTCCATGATGTAGATTCATATGTTAAGACTGGTTCTACATAAAATTTTAAGAACTCTTTTTCTTATTTCAATTGTCAAAAATGGATTTCACAGTATCTTCCTCATTTTTTGGAAAACCTCTTTTGGCTGAGCCATTCTGCATATCACCTCTGTTGTACATCTACCATCTGAGGTTAACATTGTTCCCAGATAATTAAATTCATTTACCTGTTTTAATATTGTTCCACTTGTCTTTATTGTGCATTGTGGTGACGTCTTCTTCTTTGTTGCTACCATTACTTCTGTCTTTTTGCTATTACGGCTGAGTCCTTTATTTTTGCTTTCCTTCACTATAATGTCTAAACATTTATTACAATTCTTTTTCACTCTAAGCGATTAAGACTTGTATCATCAGCATACCTCAGATTATTTATATTATGACCTCCAATAATTACAGTACTATAAACTTATGCTTTTATTATTACTTTTTTTTTTTTTAATATAGGGCTGAACGTGATCTGGCACAAAGACGCAAGAATCCTGGCTTTGTTGAACTCTCTGATGACGAAGAGCAGCAAAGAGCATTTTCAAAATTTATCCTCAGGGATAAGACTAAAGATAAAGAAAAAGCGAAAGATAAAGAAAAGACAAAACATAAAGACAAGGTTAAAGATAAGGAAAAGATGAAAGAGAAAGAAAAGACTAAAGCTAAGGAAAAGGCTCAAGTTGAAAGGAAAATTGACGACGTGAAGAGTAAATTGAAAGATGGCGGGAAATAGAATAATTGTATGACAGTAGCTTCTTGTAGACATATTTTCTTTAGTGTATGCAGTGGCGTTGCATGGATTGCTAGCGCCAGGGGGAATTGCCAGAATTACGATCTCTAACATGTTATTTTTAAATGTACTACTTCACAAATAAAATGTTTACTACTTTCGTTTATTTATGTTTTTTTTTATTATTTTCCGACCCTCAGAATTTTGCGCCTGGAACAACCACCGTTCAGCACCCCCCCCCCCTTTTTTTTTTACTACGTCACTGAGTGCATAGTGTATTTATTGACCCGGCAGGATGGATTGAAGGGGAGGGTAGGGGAGGTTGAATTCTTTTGCTCTTTAGCCATATGTCACATAGTAAAGGTTGAGTACGAGACTGAATTGGCGTCTTAGCACGCGAGTTTTCACCCAACTGTGCTAGGCCGCCTATCCAGAAGGTGTTCGGAGATTTCTGGATAGTGTCGCTTCAAGCATCGAAACTCACGATGCGTGACGGCATTTCTCACCTTCACAGAGTAATACCCTGGTACCCATTTCTGCCAGCGGCTGGGTCGACCACGAGGGTTATTTTTTTCCAACCATGAGTACAACTCACGCTGCTTCCAGCGGGAATCGAACACGGGTTGTCCGAATGTCGGTAGACCAGTCGGATGTTTGTCCTAACTAGACTACCGCGGCCTCCAAATGTCACATAGTGAAACCCGTAAGTGTTTATGAGCCGGATCCGCATTTCGTTTTGTTTACTTTCTGACCACAGATAGATAATGAAGCGCTGTGTAGTATGTGATGGATTGCTGTTTCACAATCATGTTCTTAGAGAACTAAATGCTCTTCTAATATCCAAAGATGCTAACCCTAATACCCAACATGTGCTAGTGGACCGAAATACATGGGGCCTTACGTCTCTCTCTCTCTCTACACACACACACACACGCGCACACACACACACACACACACACACAGTGCGGCATAACATGATTCTTTCTTTTTTTTCTTTCTTTTTTAAATTTCCTTCTTTATTTATTTAATCACAAATAAATGTACTAACCACGATACCTTTTCGGTACCAGTGAGAAAGAGAAAAGAGGAAGAAGAAAAAAGATTTCTTTCTATCTTTCTTTTATCTCTCGTTCTTTCTGTCTTTCATCTTTCTTTCTTTTATTTATCTTTCTTCTTTTCTTTCTTTCTACAATTATGACTAGGCATAGTTGAGTTCAGAGAACGAACTACAAGAAATGATAGACATAATAGTAAAAGAAAGCAACAAACAAGGTCTCAGTCTGAATAGCAAGAAAACAGAAGTAATGGTTATATCAAGAAACAACCATCACCATCATCAGCATAAAAATAAACGAGACAAATCTGAAACAAGTTCAACGTTTCAAATACTTTGACACAATAATAACATCAGATGGGAGATGCACCACAGAAATAAAAAGCAGAATAGCTCAGACCAAAATAGCATTTCAGAAAATGAAAAATATCTTATGCAACAAATCTATGTCAATAAAAATGAGAAAGAGAGTTCATCTATATATATCAGCTATATAGAACCAATTCTGACCTATGGAATCGAATCGTGGACAGTAGACAAACAAATAAAAAGACGATTAGAGGCTACAGAGATGGGATTTCTCAGAAGAATGTTGAAAGTTCCCTGGACAGCTAAAAAGACCAATGAGGAAGTTCTCACAGAGGCCAACACAAAAAGGGAGCTCTTAAAAAACATCAGAAAAAAGCAATCAACATTTTTCGGGCACATCATGAGAAGAGGAAAGTTGGAATACTTGGTTACAATTGGCAAAATAAAAGGAAAGAGAGATCGCGGACGACAAAGAGAGAAAATACTGGATAGCTTGGTGTCATGGCATGGAAAACAGTCAACAACAGAACTGATACGATGCACTGTGGATAAAAGATTGTGGAGGGGCATGATCACCTACGGCAACCGGTAAGGCACATGATGATGATGATGATAATTGAATTGCCTCTTTAAAGCATTAGATGCATAATAAGTTGAGTAAGTACTGATTGTCTCTGTTGCTGGCATTATCTATCTCTCGCTGGGAATCTCCTACTTGTGTCCGGGTCTATTACAAATCCCTTCCCCCACCCCACTCAAAGAAATAAATTGCAGTATCATCATTTAAACAGGTAGCATGTATAGTGTCCTGTTGAGAGCAAAGACTTTTACAAATAACGAGATAAAGTATATGGGTTTAATCTAGATAAAATAAATAATAGTTTCTTCCTCTTCTTATTTAATTATACAAATTAATTAGTTTATCAACTATTGTTGAGGACATTTTAAGTTATTTGACACATGAAAGTCTCAAAACGAGGAACTTTATTTGTTATCTTTACAGGACAAATCTGAAACATGTGCAACGCGTCAAATACTTGAGCACAGTAATACCATCAGATGGAAGGTGCACTTCAGAAATAAAACGCAGAATAGCTCAGGCTAAAATAGCATTTCAGAAAATGAAAAACGTTTTATGTAACAAGTCTATGTCAATAGAAATGTAAAGGTATTTCATCTATGCTATATAGAGCCAGTTCTGACCTATGGAAGCGAATCATAGACACTAGACAAAAAAACGAAAATACGAGTAGATGCCACAGAGATGGAATTTCTGGGAAGAATGCTGAAAGTGCCCTGGGTAGCTAAAAATATGAAGGAGGACATTCTCAAAGAGGCCAACACAAAAAAAGGAGCCTCTAAAAACATCAGGAAAAAAAAACAATCAACATTTTTCGGGCACATCATGAGAAGAGGAAAGTTGGAACATTTGGTTACAATTGGCAAAATAATTGGAAAGAGAGATAGCGGACGACAGCGAGAGAAAATACTAAATAGCTTGGTGTCATGGCATGGAAAACAATCAGCAACAGAACTGTTACGATGCACTATGGATATAATACTGTGGAATGACATGATCGCCTACACCAACCGGCATGGCATATGATGATGATGATACGTTGGCTTTAAGGAAGAAAGAAAGACAGACAGACATAAAGAACGAAAAGAAAAAGAATAAATGTCCTTTGCGGCCGGACATATAAGGGATAAGGTATTAGCACCCTAAATATTTCTTTGACGTGCCGAAAGGCGTCAGCTTACATGCTCATCATCAAGTACCGGGCCTGCTGGAGTAGGTGATCATGTCTCTCCACAACTTTCGATCTCGACAGTTATTTATAATTTCTGTTGTTGACCTTCTGCCAAGCCATTCTCTTAAGCTGTCTGGTTTTTTTCTCTTTGCTTCCCTCTATCTCTTCGTCCCTCAATTTTTCCAGTTGTTACAATATATTCCAGTTGTTCTCTTCTCATTACATGCCAAAAAATGATGATTGTTTCTTCCTAACATTGGAAATTAGCTCTCTTTTTGCTTTGACCTCTTTCAGAACATTTCATTACTCATTTTAGCTGTCCATGGTATTCTCAACATTCTTCTGTAAAACCACAGTTCTACAGACTCCAGTGCTTTTCTTGTCTGTTGTTCTATTGTCCATGATTCACATCCATATGTTAGAATGACTCTACATAACATTTAAAAACTCGTTTTCTTGTTTCTATTTTCAAAAATGGATTGCATAGTATCTTCCTCATTTTTTGGAAATCTGCTTTTGACTGAACTCACATGCTACCTGATCCGTAACAACAATTTCTTTGACCATTAGAACACTTTTAGGTCATGTGATCAGCATTATGCCTTTGTCGTCTTTCTTTCGTAGAAAAAAATAAAATCCGGTAGCCATTCAAGGCTGGGCGAACCTAGAAGCCATGATCGGGATCGAACCCGTCCTCAATAGGCCAGTTCATTAACCACTGTGGCTTATTTTAGAGAGAGGGTTAAAAAAAATATATCCCCGCTGAGGTGGTCTGTGGTCATCATCATCAAGCACCATGCCTGCTGGCGTAGATGATTATGTCTCTACACAACTTTCGATCTCGACAGTTATTTGTCATTTCTGTTGTTGACCTTCTGCCAAGCCATTCTCTTAAGCTGTCTGGTATTTTTTCTCTTTGCTCCCCTCTATCTCTTCGTCCCTAAATTTTTCCAGATGTTACAATACTCGTATATTCCAGCTGTTCTCTTCTCATTACATGGCTGGAAATTAGCTCTATTTTTGCTTTGGCCTCTTTCAGAACGTCTTCACTACTCTTCTTAGCTGTCCATGGTATTCTCAACATTCTTCTGTAAAACCACATTTCTACAGACTCCAGTGATTTTCTTGTCTGTTGTCCTATTGTCCATGATTCACATCCATATGTTAAGACTGATTCTACGTAACATTTAAGAACTCTTTTCCTTGTTTCTATTATCTTGGAAAGCTACCTGTTGGCTGTACAGTTATTAAAATAATGAATGTTTTAACATATGTGTTTTAACATATTACTTTTTGGTCTATAGCTAATTTATTTATTTTATGTCTTGTAATCACCACCATAATTAAATATGTATGCTCTTGCTTTGAACGGGTGCTATTTTTAAGCATAGAAAGTATTTTAATTACAAGACCACTTCGTTTAGAGGTGCGCGTGTGTTCAATTATTATTATTATTATTTTAAAATTTGCTCTAAATTAGTAAAGTGTGTGTTTAAACATTACAAAGTAAAGTTTTAACATAATTGTTTTATAACTTTGTATTTTTAATGTTTTAAACTTGAATATATCATATTGGTGGGTGTCCGGTTAGCGCAATCGATAGGCGGTTGGCTTACCACGGCAACAGCCGGGGTTCGTACCCTGGCGAGGACACCTGGGTTTTACTAATTCCCTAAAAATTAGTGGGAGCCGCGATAGCTCAGTGGTTAGTGAACTGGACTACTACGGACAAGAGGTAGGGTTCGATCCCAACCGACGGCTCCGGGTTCACCCAGCCTTAAATGGGTACCGGATTTTTTCTGGGAAAGTAAAGCAGCACGGGCGTAATACCGACCACATTACCCCAAAAATCATGTGCTGAAGGTCTGTAAAATATAGGGTCACTAACCCTATATTTCCCTATACGCCGCCACTTGGCGTGACGGGGGGGTACTTTTTTTACTTTTTATATCATATTGTAGTAAATTATATATTATTATGATTTCCTTGTTACGTGTCCTTGCTATTGTTTGGTTTATAAAGTGATTACTTGAAATGACGCATTGATAATATTAAGGGTAAATAGTTACATTATATTTGAGGTATGTGAACACAAAAAATGTTGAAAGTCATCGCTTAACGGACAGACAGACAGACGGACGGACGGACAGACGGATATACTGACAGACAGACAGACAGGCAGACGATCAGGCAGACGGACGGACAGACAGACAGACAAGCAGACGGACAGACAGACGGACGGAAGGACAGGCAGACGGACGGACGGACGGAGAGACAGACAGACAGATAGACAGACGGACATACAGACTGGCAGACGAACGGACGAATGGACAGACAGAGAGATAAATACCTGTCTCGTCGAGCTTTGAACAAGATAAGATGTAAAAAAAGAACGATTGTTTGCAAATAAGGTATCAGCAACTGCACTGAGTGAGGTCAGCGACCCACAGCTGACAGGATCGGCGAGCTACAGAGCTGACCAAGACCCTACTCCACCTCCCAGCTGTGTTCCTGTAAACGGACTACCCAGCCTGGCCAAGCCAGTAGGTATCGAATAGGGAATATTACCTGGTACACTAAAATGCCTTGCTAAAGTCAAATATATTTGACCTAGAGCGCAAATAACAGCGCATCTATGCCCACTTAGCGTCCTTTTTTGGGCGGACGACGTAAATGACTATTCATTCCTTTAGTAGCTATTGGGCGAGTGCCAGAAGGAAAAGGAGAAACCAGCTTAATCTGCAGATGTGAATATTAAGTAATAATATGGGAAAACACACCAAACAGAAAATATATAAAATAACGAGCAGCACTGATCAGAAATTAAATCCGTGTCACTTGCGAGCGGTTACGTCCCGATCCCCATGGATACCTTGGCCAGGAAACGATACCAGGCTAATCAATGCCAAGAACACTCCACAAGAGGAATCCGATGCAAGTAAAAAAGACCGCGAATAAGAAGATTCCTTTACATTCCCGCTCTGACAATGGAACGTGTACTCTGACAATACAATGTGTACGCAATGAGGAAGATACTGTGCAAACCATTGTTGACAATAGAAACAAGAAAACGAGTTTTTAAATGTTATGTAGAGCCAGTCTTAACATATGGATGTGAATCATGGACAATAGGACAACATACATGAAAATCACTGGAGTCTGTAGAAATGTGGTTTTACAGAAGAATGTTGAGAATACCATGGACAGCTAAGAAGAGTAATGAAAATGTTCTGAAAGAGGTCAAAGCAAAAAGAGAGCTAATTTCCAAAATTAGGAAGAAACAATCATTTGTTGGCCATGTAATGAGAAGAGAACAACTGGAATATGTAACAACTGGAAAAACTGAGGGACGAAGAGATAGAGGGAAGCAAAGAGAAAAAATACCAGACAGCTTAAGAGAATGGCTTGGCAGAAGGTCAACAACAGAAATGATAAATAACTGTCGAGATCGAAAGTTGTGGAGAGACATGATCACCTACTCCAGCTGGCCCGGTACTTGATGATGATCTCTTCATTTAAGATATATTCTTTCCAGTTTGTGTTTGAGATCACACGAAGATATTTGTTTTCAAAGACAATTAATTTCATATTTAAAGTCATGATGGGGGCCTCGGTAGCATAGTTGGGAAAACCACCCGACTGGACTACCGACGTTCCGATGACCCGTGTTCGATTCCCGCTAGAAGCAGTGTGATTGTACTCGTGGATGGTGACAAAAATACTTCCACGGTCGATCAAGCTGCTGGTAGAAATGGGTATCAGGATTGTACTCTGTGAAGGTGAGTAATGCCGCTTCGCATCGTGAGTTTCGATGCTTGAAGCGACACTATCCAGAAATCTCCGAACACCTTATGGATAGGCGGCCTAGCACACTTGGGTGAAAACTCGCGCGCTAAGACGCTGATTCAAGTCTCGTACTTTACTTTAGTCATGGTGGATTTCCAACTTTCACCTCCATATGTTAGCACTTGTATCACACCGGATTTCAAGTCTAAGGTTGAAAACATTTGATGCGTGTCGGCACTTCTGGTATTATGTCTCCATCTCTAGACATTTTGCTGCCTAGATAAATAACATTTGTAACTTTTTGTAAATTTTCATTTTTATATCAGAGCTTTGGAAACATTCAGGACTTTTCAATTGGTCATGTTGATCTGGAGACCTATTTGACCAGAAATATTATTCTATTCTTTCTTGAGCATCAGCTTGTTGAGCTCAAAAGTGCAAAGTCGTCTGTAAAGTCAGATCCTCTAGGAGTCTATTACCAATCCACTTAATGCCATATTGTCTGTCTTCTATTTATTTTCACATAACCAAATCAATTGCAGTTCGGAATAAAGTGCTGATTTTTACGCTATCTTATTTCATCGCTGTGTGCATGTCTGTGTTAGTCACATCTCAAATCTTTGTGTGTGCATGTCTGTGTTAGTCACCTCTAGTAACTCGGGCAGATGGTGCTTGTAAACCTGGGAGGGCCGACCATCTAAGGGCAGAATCCCCCTACAGAAAAGATCATCTGTTGCCTTGCAGGAAGATTGGGGACAATCAAAGGCTAAGGAAAGCTAACCTGAATAAAATGCTGGCTGAAATCGGATGCACTGGGCACTGGCGCAGAACACAGTGCAACGTTTTAACGGGTGTTCAATCGGAGTGGATCTGGCAGACTCTAATTGTGATGTTATGTCTGTGGTGGCGATCAACACACTTAACCTGACGGCTGACTTCATGTGAGAGTCTGGATCCTGCTCTGATTGAGTCCTGATCGCAGGAGAGAGAGAGAGAGAGAGAGAGAGAGAGAGAGAGAGAGAGAGATTTCATACTTGTTTGGACCTTAATATCATTATCTTTGGACCTTAATATGCATGGAATTAAAGTCCGACTTCCTTCAGGTTTATGAACTCTTTTGATTTTAGAAAACATAAATGATGTTAGATGTTGATTATACATGCCGGCGTGGCGAGTTATTAATGAAATAAGGAATACTTTGATCCTAAACATTCATGATATATGTGGTGTTTACTTTTCTACAAATCAGCCCGCTACTGCCAATTAAAATAATATAACGCACTATTTGTCCCAGTTTGAATACATATTATGTATTTTATCTGACACCACAATGACATGATATGATGATATGTAAAAATATTATATTTGACGGCATAATTTAATTAATATAATACTACTACCGAATTTTTAGTTTTAGATTTTATAGCATTCCTGGTATAACGCTGTGCCCATGGTGGAACCATTCGGAGGAGATTTGTTCGATGTGTTTAATGATTCGTCCGCGAAGAGAAGCAGCCAGCATCAAGAAGTGGGCACGATGGATCAAAGTAAGATGTTTTGTTAATTGTTTGCAAGTAAGCGATAGGTATTTAACAATAAATAAATCAATTGCAATGGATGGATTGGTCACTGTTTCACTGTTTTTTATAACTAAACAAGTTTATTAGTTTAGTAGTAAAACAACTAACTTAGTGTAACTTAGTGTAAGTGTTACAGTGTAAACGTTAATTAGTATATATAATAGATAAGATATTAATATTAAATATATTAGATTTTAGAATAGATGTGTATGATTGTGAAGGTGCTGTGCATTACATAATATATTTAAGTATAGTATGTAAGTATGTGCATAGAATAAATGTGCATGCATATATATATATATAATATAATATTAATATATAAATATATTATATATTATATAAAAATATATTAAATTTACATTATGATGTATCCTCACTATATGTGTGTGTGTGTGTTTGTTGATACTACGTTATAATACATGGCCGGTGTCGAGGTTACCTAGACAATTTAATTTTTATTTTTGTTCCTTGTACTAGCTGGAAGTTATTTTGTTTTGGATGCTTCATTATTAGTTAGCTATGTAGGATTTATTTATTTACTTACTTACATATTTGTGTGTGTTTGTTTGTTTCCTGCTGAAGGCCTATTAAATTATTGCGCCAAAGAAAACGTCGTTCAATTTGAGTCGTCCAATTCGTAAAGCTTTACTTTAGCCATACCATTTTTGCAATTTTTTTGTTCACTTCTCCTGTCACAGTAGTACTAAGTTAGTACTAACTTACTAAGTAACAAAAACAGTAGACTAGAGTCTAGACACTAGACTATTGGGAGTCAAACATTCACTCAGTTGTTCAGTAGTCTCGAGTAGACTGGTAGAGATAACTGAAGGTAGCTAGAAAGACACAAGACGCTAAGTATTGTTGACAGTGTAGTTCGTCATCAGTCTAGTGTAGTTCACCTTCAGTAGTCTAGTGTAGTAACAAACTTACAAGGTAAAGTTTCAATTGTCTGCTGACAGCAGTATACGTTCATCACCAGGTCATCACCGACTGACTACACCTTTGTCCCTCTTACTTTGAGTCCTTTGCCTGATAACAATTAAAACAATTTAAGATGTTAATGAGAATAAATAAATGGATGGTGAAATTAAAAAAATCATTGCTTCACTGATTTTTTTAAAAACTCTGCACTAGGAAGTAAATGTTAAAATTAAAATACTGACAAAAAAAGTAGGGCTAATCAGAGGCATGATATAGATATACATCTAAT
The DNA here is from genome assembly GCA_032433765.1 of Megaustenia siamemsis. Taxonomy (NCBI): domain Eukaryota; kingdom Metazoa; phylum Mollusca; class Gastropoda; order Stylommatophora; family Ariophantidae; genus Megaustenia; species Megaustenia siamemsis. Next base: position 30,631,361 of record JAVIAB010000160.1, on the reverse strand, counting down.
ATAATATAATAAAGATATAATCTTGATGGGAGATCTAAATGCAAAGGTAGGATCAGACAACAGAGGCTCTGAAGAGATCATGGGAAACATGAGATTAATGGAAACATGAGATTAATTGGAAAACATGAAATTAATGAGAATGTAGATGGCATAAAAGAATACATAAAGCTACATGGGTGTCACCATATCATAGAAAGGAGAAACAATTAATCACATATGTATTGATAAAAAGTTATCTTTCAGAGATAAGATCTTCCTTACATGATGTAAAAGTATATAGAGGAGCAGATGTGGCATCAGATCAACATCTTTTGCTAGCCAAACTTATCTTAAACTGAAAAGATATACAACACATAAGGGTAGACAGTATTTCTATGTAAGGTTTCTTAAAAGAGCAAGGAATTAGAGATAAATTTGCAGTCACAGTATCAAACAAATACAAAGTCCTCCACAACTAGAAAATACAATAAGTATTGAAGATCATTGGAAACCAGTAAAGGATATATGGAAGGAGACATGTGAAGAAACCCTGGGAAAAGAGAACACCAGAATAAGACATGGATGACAGCAGAGACCCTGGAGAAAATTAAAGAAAGAAAGAATAAGAAAGCAGACATAAATAAAAGCAAAACGAGAAGTCATAAAGCCAAGGCACAGGAGCTTATACAGAGGTGAATAAAGAAGTGGAATGTGCATTAAAGGATAAGAGGATATATAAATGAACTAGCTAAAGAGGCAGAGGAAGCAGCAAATAAATGAAATATGAAAGAATTGTACAACAGCTCAAATAAATTAAGTAAAACATACAACAATCAATACCCTTTATTAAAGATAAGAAAGGAAATCTGCTCAGTATTATAAGGGAACAAGGAAGAGATGGAAGAAACACTTTGATGAACTCTTGAACAGATCTGGCCCATATAACTTTCCAGATATACCTCCAGCAGCAGAAGAGAGTTACACGTTAACTGTGGAAAGCCAAGCAAGGAAGAAATAATGAAAGTCATCAAGCTATTAAAAAATGGTAAAGCTACAGGACTAGATAAAATTCCCTCAGAAGCCATCAAAGTAGATATTAATACCTCTACCATATGTTACATAATGTACTAGATAAAATATGGGAGAAAAAGAAATACCTAAAGACTAAAAAAAGGTTACATGATCCAACTACCAAAGACCGGAAGTTTACAGGAGTGCACAAATTATGGGGAATTATGCTACTATCAGTGTCATGGAAAATACTAAGCAGAATCATATTCTGGAGAGACTAAAAGAGGCCATAGAGAAAGATTTGAGAGATGAACAAGCAGTTTTTAGGAAAAAAACAGATTGTGTGCCGATCAAATAGCTGCAGTACATATAATAGTTGAATAAAGGTTATAACTACCAGTCCCCACTTTATATCGGATTCATAGATTACGAAAGGCATTTGATAGTTTAGACAGAGGAATGCTTTAGAAATTTACTGAGTCATTATGGAATCCCCATAACGTTTATTAACCTGATAAGAACAATGTATGTCCTGTACTTATGAGCTCCGCACTGACTCGAATGGACTGATGTCGAATAAAGGTAAAGGTAAAGTACGAGACTTGAACCGGCGTCTTAGCACGCGAGTTTCCACCCATATGTGCTCGGCCGTCTATCCAGAAATGTTAGGAGATTTCTGTATAATGTCTCCTCAAGCATCGAAACTCAGATGCAAGGCGACATTCCTTACCTTCCCAGGGTAATACCCTGGTACCCATTTCTGCCAACGGCTGGGTCGACCATGGGGTTTTTTTTTTTTTCCAACCACGAGTACAATTCACACTGCTCCCCAGCGGGAATCGAACACGGGTTGTCCGAACATCGGTAGTCCAGTCGGGTGGTTTTCCCAACTAGGCTACCAAGGCCCCCTATGTAGAATAAACAGTGACATAACTTTATTACAGTGATCAAATGGCTACCAACAGTCTTGTATTTCAAAATATTTTAATTCGGGTTTGACATATCTATTTCAAATTTCACACACTGATGAATAAATGCACTATAAATAAAATATTCAGCCATTATACTGGAATATTTTATTTTAAATTAATTTTTTAATATCTATTATCTGTTAAATGATTTTGAATGTGTTCTGGTCCTATATATAAATTTTGTAAGGGAGTTTAGTCCCTGGCAATCAGCTAACTTTGCTTCAGCCAATTCAATTTAACATATTCTCATTCTCCATGAACTGTAGGTTTTGACTTGCTTAATTTTCTCTACATTTTATACTGTAGGATGAATTACATTAAGATAACTGGCACACTATTCATTTTATTTTAAATGTGCTATTTGATACAGTTTGTTTCTTTTCCTAAAAATAGAGCAGACATGGTGTTCAATCAGATTGCTGGAAAAAGAAAAGCGGAAAGAGATGATGAACTGGCAAAGAAGATCAGAAATGAAGAAAAGATGTATGTAATTAATACCTAATTGTTGTGTTTTTGATGATTGATTTAAATTTAGATGTTTCATTTTTTAACTTTTTATTTAATTAAAATATTTCTTTCCTTATGCTTATTAAATATGATCATCATAATAGCATCTATCTTTGTATATTCCCACACTTTCACTACAAAAATTAATTAGAGAAAGGTGAGACGAGTGTGAAACAACATCAAGGAAACTTAAATGAAACTAGATATGCAGTTGACCAAAGAGTTGCCAGACCAGAAGACAAACCAGAAAATCATTGAAAATAAAGATTTAACATTTGCGTTGGTATCTATGGCAGTGTCATCAGCAAATAGCATATTCCGAATGACAGTCATATCTCTCTTACTCATTTGGGTGAGATTAAGTATTCTCATGTCAAAGTGTGTAGGCTGGTACTTTCATTTAATGCCTTGAAATTGTTAGAATAGTGGGGGAAAATTGTATGAACAGTTATTTGATTTACTGCATAGTTCTTGTTTACTTTCTCCATTGTTATAAGTGTATCCATATTTAACCGTTGGATAGCACTGTATCTTTTACACAACATTAAAAGGCAGAATTAAGCACAATAGCTTTGATGGACTGTAATGTTTTTTTTTATAGTATTTGAATAAATTATCTTTAATAACAAGGTTGAGTCCCTTAATGAGATACATGTATAACGATAATAAAAAGTGATATGTGTTGTTCACTACAAGTTTTACAGTTGACTCCAGGTAATGATCATACTGGAGATGACCAGTAAAACAAACACTGCAAGCTATTCAGGGTGCACTGTCAGCTAGTTCTTTTATTTTATATTATATTCCATCATACAAGATGAAAATTATAATATTGCACTTAGAAGGGAAGAAATCCCTTATTTCCCAGCAAGCAGGTAAATACACAAGCAGCAAAGTCAGTACACTGAAGGGACCAAAGTGGAAGGATAAATGTCTATTCAGATGCAAGTACAATGTATGAAAGATCTGCAGGAGCAGATACATAACAGATGAAAAATGAAACACCAGGTCAAGAGAAAAAAGTATATGTACTGGCATATAACATATTCAGATTCAAATTGTGTTGTAGGGACATTACCTTTTATTTTCTTAAACACGTATATGAAAAACACATGCGCATACATGCTCTCTTTCACTTTCTCTCTTATGCTCTTGCTGTCTCAGGTATAGAAGAGGTTGTAATACAAAAATCTCTGAACTAACTTTTCATTGGTCATTATTTCAGTGTGGAGGTGATGCCTGATTACAGATTCACAAAGTGAAACATTGGAGGCATGTTCACATGAAGTATGTTTCATGATCGTTTTGTGAATTCTTTTTTTTTTTTTTTTCTTAGAATATATTGATGTAACAATTTTTAAAGATAAAATAATGTAATTATGGCATTCATTTCATTTCTTGGGTCCGTAAGGCTGGATAATAAAGGCTACATGCCCATTGTATTAAGAGTTTTTATCAGAGTTTTTGTTTTATTTTAAAAGAATTAGTAATTGTGAAAATACATTATTCACCCTAAGGTTATTTTAATGAACAACACGACAGTTTGAGTGAAAGTGAATATTTATATGACATCCCCTAAGGAAATGACTTCAACAAGCTATTAATAATGTTCTTAATAAAATTATAGAAAATGGCGTTCATTAGAAAGGATGAATACATTTAAAGGAGCCACTGTATAAACTGACCCCTCACTAAGACAGTCAACAATATAAACTAATGTAGTATTTTATTTGTAACACTTTCAATAAGAAAAATGTCTTGATTTTGGATATAATGAACACTCAGTTTTTTTATCCCTCTAAGTAATGTGTACTCTCTGTTTTGGAATATGTTACTGCATCAGTGTTGGAATGAGGGGCACTAAGATCATAGCTTTGTACAGAAAATAAAGATTATAGATTTGCAATAGTGCAAACCCAATAGCCAGTTTTAAATGAAGGAGACTACTAACTTGCTATACTAACTTTAAAGACCTGCTGGCATCATGATTTCTGTGTCTCTACTGGTGTTGTTATGATGCTCAAACTGGCTTTACATAACACTGGAGAAATCCTTTTCCAAATGTCCATTAACACATTTTTATTGTTGATAGAACATGCTTTTAATTTTCTGGAATGATTCTCTTGCCCTGTCTGGTATAGTTATTTTTTTTGTTTAAATGTTTGCACATTTCATTGTTATCACATTTTAAAGCTGTTGCACTTGTTGTAATACATATCTTATCATCCACTCTTGTATTACACTCTGTAGACTCATATTTCTATTGACAATCACCTCTAGAGATTTTCTAACTTATTTTTCCACCTAGTTGTGACATTAAAACTGTTTGTCGTTTTTGCACTCCTCAAGAAAGTTTATATTGTACTCACCAATGATGACTCTGGCATAGCTTAATCTAAAAAGCTCACAATATGCTCTCACTGCACAAAGAGAACCTACAAAGTGCATCCATGCCTTGAACTGTTTTAAGTATATGAAATTCCTGGAATCTAATACAGACCCCAAAATCTTTCAGAGCTTTCCTTTATTTTTATGTTTTTTTTTTCCTGTTGTTACTTTTCCAGTTTTAAAAATTAAAATTTACATTTTCGTATGTGCTTAATAATGTTAACCTCAGATGGTAGGTGTACAACAGAGGTGAGGTGCAGAATGGCTCAGGCAAAAGCAGCTTTCCAAAATGAGGAAGCTACTATGCAATCCATTTTTGACAATAGAAACAAGAAAAAGAGTTCTTAAATGTTATGTAGAACCAGTTTTAACATATGGATGTGAATCATGGACAATAGGACAACAGACAAGAAATAACTGGAGGCTGTAGAAATGTAGTTTTACAAAAGAATAGTATGGTTGAGATACCATGGACAGCTAAGAAGAGTAGTGAAGACGTTCTGAAAGAGGCCAAAGCAAAAATAGAGCTAATTTCCAGCCATGTAATGAGAAGAGAACAGCTGGAATATATTGTAACAACCGGGAAAATTAAGGGATGAAGAGATATAGGGAAGCAAAGAGAAAGATACCAGACGGCTTAAGAGAATGGCTTGGCAGAAGGTCAAAACAGAAATGATAAATAACTGTCGTGATCTAAAGTTGTGGAGAGACATGATCACCTATGCCAGCAGGCTTGGTACTTGATGATGATGTGCTTAATGCTGTCACCGATAACTTTTAGCTTGGTATTATTATAAGTTTTGCTGGCTTTGAGCAGTTTTAATTGTTGATGTAAAAGCTGTGTGAAATTCATTTTCTTAGGTTTTATTGAAGTAATATTAAATCTGTTGGCTTAATGTGGCATGTTAATTTATAAATGTTCCGAACTCATTGACAGGTTGCTGTTCCTCCTGATGCGGATTATGTGCCTTTGAAGCCTCTGACAGGTGAACCTGCCAAGACTTACCCATTCACTCTGGATCCCTTCCAGAAAGAGGCCATCTTGTGTTTAGAGAATAACCAATCAGTGTTGGTCTCAGCTCATACTTCAGCTGGTAAAACTGTTGTTGCTGTGTAAGTCTTTCTGAATGATTTTTTTTATTTCTTTCATCCATCAAGATTTTTAAAAAATTTATAATGACAGAAATAGGACTGAATAAAGATCTATTTATCACACTTTTATATATTTGTACCAGTATTAATGTTGTATCATCCATTTAGACTAGAAATATGCATACAGATTTTTAAAAAATGAAACCACTACCATAGAATTGAGTCAGAACTAGCTAAATATAATTTAAAAAAATATCTTCCTATGTCTTCTAATATTACTGTAAATGTTATGAAATTATTGATATGAATTGTTGAAAGAAACTGGGGTAAACAAGGATGTATTTTATCGCCCTTGTTATTTGGAGTTGTTATGGAGTTCATAATGAAGAAATGCTGCACTGGTAATAAAGGCATCGAATGTATACAAGGAGAACATTAGGAGGACCTTGACTTTGCTGATGACATAGTTCTCATCAGCAGTCAGATAAAACGATGCAGGAAAACACAAATGAACTATCATCAATAGCCAGCAAAATTGGGCTTGAGATCAATCATGAAAAGACTAAAGTCATGGAAAGCTTAATTCCAACAGACGACAAAATATACATGGAAACCAAACCAGTGGAAGAGATTGATCACTTTATCTATCTTGGAAGTCACATTGATCGAGAAGGGGATACAAGCAAAGAAATTAGAATCAGAATAGCTAGAGCAGCAATGTCTTTTAGAAGCCTTGAAAAGCTGTGGAAATCATACATTTTTAATAGTATTCCCTGTTTATTAATTAACAGGGAGTACTGTTACAAATTAGATGTCCTAATAAACTATACTCCAAGGCTTGTCAAACAATGTTTAGTAGCATGCATTCATTTGTGTAGTGTTGTTCAACTTGATTTTACTATGTGGCATTCCAAGCATTTTAAAATACTTTTTTCTTTAAAGTATCACGTTTGCATTTTCATGCTTGTTGAGAATTTTTTGTAAATAATACATCTATTATTTTATTATTATATTCAGTGTTCTATTTTTATTGTTCTGTTTAGTTTAACATAGTTGTTAGAAAATGTTTAATGACATCTGAGGTGTTTATTAGTGAATTTTTTTAATGGACAAATATAATTTTATATGATAAAATGTACATTTTGTTCAAATTCGGTGAACATTTATTATAACTTTTTGGCATTATATTTTTTAATGAAGTGCCCTAATTAGAATTATTTTTGTAACAAACTCTTTGAGTGTTTGAGATTAGTTATGTAATTAGTTATATTATTTGTTTTCTAAATGTACTTTTTAGCACATTTTTTTTTTTTTTGGGTTTGGGGGGCGGGGGGGGTGCTTATATTTATTCTGTTTTCTTCAATTAATGGTGTTAAGTCAGAACATTAAAAATATATTTGTATTACTTATTTAAAACTCATGTTATTTAAAATTATGTTTTAAGTTTGGTTAAGAATTGCAGATATGGCCATTGGATATTCAAACACTAATCTTGTTTCTGTTCGCAAGCTATGCCATTGCCATGTCTCTGAGAAGCAAGCAGCGTGTGATTTATACCACACCAATCAAGGCTTTGAGCAACCAGAAGTACAGGGAGCTGTATGAGGAGTTCAATGATGTTGGGCTCATGACTGTGATGTCACTATTAACCCGTCCGCCAGCTGTCTGGTCATGACTACAGAGGTTTGTCACTCTGCCTACATATAATTAAATATAAAAAAAAGTAAAATTACTGAAATGATAACCATAAAACAATTGCTTATAATAAAAAAAAAAATACATGTTTATTTATTAGGTATTTGGTAGAAATATCTGCTTGATTTTAAATATAACACATCGTAACATGACATTGGGCTAAAGGGCGTCAGCTCACAGGCTCCTGGATCCATAACAACAACAATATATAACATAAATACGGGAAGCAACATTATGCTAGTGGTTAGTAAACTGGTCTGCTTAGGTGTCAGGTACATTGCCTCAAAGATTGGCTTCTAGGGTCACCCAGCTTTAAATAGGTATTGGAGATCTTTTCTTGAAAAGAAAAATCGCCTGATGTGGTACTGACCGTGTTGCTCACAAAACATGTCAATGTTAAAAAAATGGGCTCTAATATTCCCTATGGGCTGTGCTTAAGCAGTGATTGGTTCTTTTAATAAATATACATGTTAATAATATCAGTCTTAAAATTTACTACTAGTTCTCTGCTTGAATTATTATTATATGTAAATGGCCCATTTGCTGCACGATGATGAACATTTTGTGAATAAGATTGAAGCAACTGTGGATGTGTCCAATGTGTAGCTAAGATGATTTAGACATAACATAGATCGTATATCAGTTTTCTTATATTTTATGTGACATAGAAGAATTTGTTGCTTGAATTATGTGTGAGAGTACTTAAATTTTGTGTATATAATTTCAGATTTTGAGGAGCATGTTGTATCGTGGCTCAGAGGTGATGAGAGAAGTGGCTTGGGTTGTTTTTGATGAGATCCATTACATGAGAGACAAGGGTAAGATTTGTATTACTAGTTTGGATAGAACTGTCATTGTCCCTTGAAATGAAATCTACCTGCAAGTACATTTTTATCTTTCTTGATGTAGTTTAACAAAAATATGCTATTATGTTTGAATTTTATATTGAAGTAATATTTTTATTTACATATAAGGAGAACCAGATAAATATATGCATATAAATTGTTAGAGTGTGATGTTAAAAAAATGTACATTTTTAGCTTAACAGAAAAAATTTGATAAAGTTGTACTGTGATCAAACTCTTGGAGATATTATAGAGTATAAGTCGCTCATGAAGTAAAAAAAAAAAATGGCAGATGAAGATATCGCACAATTATTTGGTGCTTTCTTCTGAATTCTTTGGTCTGTTATCATATAGTAACACCAAGAGTTTTGAAGAACTGCCTGGTTTAGTGTTTGTTAAATTTATTTGTAATTAATTTTTTTTTGGGGGTTATTTTCAGAACGTGGAGTTGTGTGGGAGGAGACAATTATTTTGTTGCCAGACAACGTGCACTATGTGTTTCTCTCAGCTACCATTCCCAATGCAAAACAGTTTGCTGAGTGGATTTGTCACTTACACAAACAGGTCAGATATGAAGTCTAACTTTCTAAATCATCCTCAGGTGGAAGTACTTTGTATCTATTTTTTATGGGATAGCAATGAACTTATTGAGTTATTAGTGGGTCATCATCATTGCACTCTTAACATGTCCATAGGTGCTCAGAATCCCTCCTCAGCAAGTCGCAGTGTCCAGCGTCTTAAGAATCCAGTTCTGTGTTGGTTAATTTGTCGTCTTACATCCCCACTAAGTTTCTCATTTCTGGCGGTGTCCATCTTAACTCCCATCTCTTTCATCTGAAGGAGTGACGTGAACTCCTTGTTCAATGAACTTATTTATATTCTTTGATTATGGTTTGTGAGACCTAGCGACCTAGCACATGGGGGAAACATTGCCGGGCTAAACCCAACGTATGTTCTTAACAATCTTCATCCCAACATTGTGTTACCAATGCCAGTCATGGACCCTAGATGTAAGAATAACAAGAAAAATAACACTACTGAGATGAAGTGTGTTAGATGAATGATAGGAAACAGCCTGAGAGATAAGATCAGAAATGAAGAACTCAAAAAGAAGCTAGGAATAACCCCCACCATAGAATATATAAAGAAACAACAGATAAAATGGTTTGACCATGTGACGAGGCAGAGTGATCAAACACAAACACAATGAGCCCTCAGTAAACATTGTGAGAACACCAGTGACAAGGGACAATCACGAAAACGATGGATTGACGGAGTATCAGAAGCACTAGGAAACATAACAGCAGCAGCATAGGCGAATTATATCTCCCCTTGACGCTGAAAGGCAATTGAGGAAGGAAGAAGAAGATTATGGTTTGTATAATATGTTCAGTATAGCAGATAATTGTGCTTTCTGTTTTTTTCAATTGTTCAAGTAAATATATAAAGACTGTTTAATATTAATAAATTGCCTCCTGTGTTTATTTAAAAAAATTGTTCAGATTTCTAACAGATTTTGTCCAAATTTTGTGTAACTTGTAATATGAAGTTAACAATAATTCTTTCATTTGTTATTCTGTCTTCTTATAAATTGAAATGAAGAATTTGTTATTTATTGTTAATCCATCATGTTATAGGAAGTAAAGAACATAGGCTATTTATATGTAGCTGTGCCAGTTTGTAATACATAATTAAGATTTGTTTCTCTTGTGCTATTTTAAATGATTCTCTACTTGCTGTTGTGTAGTAAACTTAAGGCATATTTTGCAGCCCTGTCATGTAGTCTACACTGATTACCGACCAATTCCTCTTCAACACTACATCTTTCCTGCTGGTGGTGATGGACTGCATCTGGTAGTGGATGAAAATGTAAGAATGGTTTAATGAAGTTTTACTAATTAAAAAGGAAGATAATGAATAAGGTTTCAGTGTTGATTGGTTAGAAGATTAGCTTTAGAAATTAGACATTGAATTTTTTTTTGTGTGCACTTTCATTGCACATTGACCATGTTCAAACTGATTTTCCAACTGAGCAGAAGTAAGTGTGAAATTAATTTATGAGCTATACAGAATGTGCTCTCATACACTGCGGTAACCGACTGAAAGAATTACATGACAAGCCCTTTTTTGGAATTCCCAGCAGAGGAGACAAAGAGGTAAGTCCATATTAGAGAAGACATGTGGAAGCAGAGATGAAGAGGTTTGGGAAGACATGGAATGATCTAAAAAGAATGACAAGAAACAAGATAGCTTTGGAAAGTGTTTGTTGAAGACCTATGTTCCACAGAGAGTTAAAAGGATGAAGACAGAATGTGCTCTGAAATTGGTACTCCTCCTTTTTCACATGTTTATAACATGCAATTGTGGAGGAGCTTATGTACTCCAATAACCCTAACAGCTACACTAGTGGTAGTAATGCTATTGGATAAGTTTAAGGTTGGATACCAGACTACATTAGACACAACCTTGCTGTCTTGTAAACAGGCTGAAGATAGAACCAGGTAGATGAAACCTGCAATCCTTGGAAGATGGTATATTTAGATGGTAAAGAATCCAAACAACCTGTTACCATGCAAGAAGAAAGACTAAGAACTGCAAATCTGATAAATATGCTTGCTGATAGTAGAAGGTCTGGTCTGGAGTACAGATGAGATGGAACTTAATAATGATGATGATCTCGATAAGAATTATATGAATAAATTACTGTTTTTCAGGATGTCTATTTTTTTTATTTCTTTAAATATCACTAGTTCAACATAAATACTGATATTTTTGTTGTGCTTTTAACTAATAAATAGGGCGAATTCAGAGAAGAGAATTTCAACACAGCCATGTCAATTTTGAGGGATGCTGGAGATGCAGGTAAAGGAGATCAGAGAGGAAGGAGAGGAGGAAGTAAAGGTAATTTCATTAACCCTTTTTTTGTATCCAGTTCTAGCATTACTAAAATTATCTTTTCTGTTTCAACATAATTATTTTTCATTACTCAGGTCGTTCAGACGGGAACAATTTTATTGTAAATTCTATTGTTTTTTTTCTTCTCCACTTTGGGATGTTTTTCTCTAAGCAGATCATGTGTGCCATATACCTTGTGGATCATTTTGTCTATCTTCTTAGAGTACTTTCCACAATTATTATTTACAATTATGTATTTGGTCTCAAGTATAATCATTAAGTCTGATATATCATATAGTCTAAGTTTTGTGTTTGTGCTGATGAGTTTTGGCTTCTTAAAGACATTGCTGCTTTAGAATCAGAGTAGCTAAAGCAGCAATGTCTTTCAGAAGCCTTAAAAAGTTGTGGAAATCAAAACTCACCGGCACAAACACAAACTTGGACTATTCAAATGAAATGTACTATCAACCCTTGCGTATGCATTTGAGAGCTGGAAAACAACAAGAGACATACAAACAAAGTTGAACGCATTCGAAAATAAATGTCTAAGGAAAATACTTAGTAACTGGCAAAATACACGGAAAGAGAGATTGCAGATGACAAAGAGAGAAAATATTAAATAGCTTGGTGTTATGGCATGGAAAACAGTCAACAACAGAATTGATACGATGTACTCTGAGTAGAATATTGTGGAAGGGCATGGGTCGCCTACGCCAACCGGTATGGCACATGATGATGATAGGAGCACTATATATTCATTACGCTTCGAAGCTAGCATGATGCCATCATAATTATTTTATTTATCATTATAAAATTATAGAATAGTAGATGTCATACAATTACAAGTGGCAGAACATAAATATCTATGCAGTCTAGTGACAAACGATAATTCACAAATAACAGAAATAGACTCAAAATGCAACAAAGCTTGTCAGATATTTGAACAACTATCACCACTATTGTTTGACAAGAAATTAACACTTCAAGCAAAATGAGCACTCTGTAACACAATCTTCATCCCAGCGTTTTCAAAACACCACCAGTGCCAGACCTGGATTCTAGACTCATGAACAATTAGAAAAGGAACCATTACCAAAATGAAATGTATTAGACGAATGACTGGAAACAGCCTGAGTGATGGGATCATAAATGAAGAACTGAAAAAAGCTAGTAATAATTTCCACCTATAGAATACATAAAGAAATAACAGATAAAATGGTTTGCCCATGTGATAAGACAGAATGGCCAAAATGCAACACACCAAGCCTTTAATAAATTGTTTGAAGAGACTCAAGGGCCATCCATAAAAAGATGCATTGATGGAATATTAAAAACTCTAGGAAATATAACAGTAGCAGAGGCCAAAAGAGCAAAAGCCCATAAATTATATTTCCCCTCTACGCTGAAAGGTAAATGAGGAAGGAAAGAAAATTATAAAACTGCTGACTGTTTAGAGCAATCAGTTCTTTTAGTTGTGATCGTGTGAACGACTGGAAGGAAGGAAACTGCTCACTGTTTTTAATTCTCAGTGTTATTAATTTTCTATCGAAACACGATCCGGATAAGAAACACAACTCACGATATACACAAAACGCTAAACTCAATAGCTCTGGCAGCAAGCCGGACTCAGAATATGAAGAAACTGCAACAAGGAACACTTTTCAGACAGAGCCTTGGAGGCGAAGGCGCGCCTCACAGCACCAGAGCTGGAAGTTGTCAGTGAACCACAGCTGATGGCTTGTGCCAGGATCGGTGAACCAGAACCATCCAGACCCTGCTCCACCTCTCCGTGGTGCCTCTAGTAAAAGACTAACCTGTCTAGTCTGGCCAAGCGAGTAGGGATCGAAGAGGGAAGATAACCAGGTACTAAAAAATGTCATGCTGAAGTCGGATGTGTTGGGCCGAAAGGCGCAAATATCACAGTTATACTGTAAACCACAACACAACGCAGACACGCCCACTTAACATCCTTTTAAGGGCGGATGATGAAGAGGTACACCCCTTTAGTCATTGGGTGAATACAAGCAAGCAAGACAGAGCCTTGACAGTTCCTGCCACCTATAGGCCAAATTGACCGGAAGTCCAATTTCTATCATCTGGTTGTCATTTCTTAGCATTGAATACTGCTATGATGGGGACTGCAGCTGCCTTTCTTTGTTTGGGTCCCTCAATGAGATGAATTTTAATTTAGTTGATTCCACTGGCACAGGCAGTTGAGCAGTTGTGGATTTTAATTCGTTTGCAGTGATACCGGGGCCTTCGACTAACCATATCCATGGCATTAAAAAAGTGTGATTCTCTAAGAGTAAACATATATTAATGTAAAAGTATACAATTAATTTTGTATATTATATTCAAGAAAAGCTTATTGTAAGAAAGGTTTTTTTGTCTGGTTGTGATCTTTTTATCTTATAGCCAATGAGTCTGACTGCTACAAGATTGTTAAACTCATCATGGAAAGAAACTTTGCTCCAGTCATCGTTTTTAGCTTCAGCAGGAAAGACTGTGAAGGTTATGGAATGCAAATGTCAAAATTGGATTTCAACACAGGTGAGTTATCCATCCACCTCTTTTTTTTGTGTAATTATATTTCTTATCATAATTTTGGTTACATTGTAAGAAAAAAAATTGTCATATGATTTTTGGGTAATTTCCTAGTTTGATCAGATATATTATTTCAGTTTGGAAGAGTGATGTCCCCTAAAATATGTCTGCCAAAATACAGTGGTTCTACACATTCTTGGCGTTGGGTCATTACGCTGGCATGTAATCATTTCGGAGTATCTGTTGATTGGGCGTTGGGTCCAGGGGTTAGGTTTAGCTTTAGTGTTAAATATTTATAAATATATTATAACGCGTGACAAAAACGACGCCACTCGGCCTAATTATGATCTTCTGATCGAAGGAATTGTGCGGTTGATTACCAATCGCCGTAATTTACTGCCAAATGTTGGAAGATTGTCAAACTTAGGCTATTAATTAAAATGCACATACACACACATAAATACAAAAAATATCTAGAAATAGCTTTACGAAACACAATGCAACGTCTGTATTACCTCAAATTACCTGTCAGCGATTAGCAATCTGGTGCGGAGCTTGAGAATAACAACGAGTGTGATGAAAGTCCTCAAAAGGACCATAGTGAAAACTCTAGGCAATCTAAAATAGTTAGTGAACTCAGAACTGCTTAGCTGGTTTTTAAATATTAGACAAACTAGCCTATATATATAGGCGGATAATTAGTAAGAAGAAGCATAAGAAAGGATAGGGGTTCAGCCAATTATTAATTAACATCTCGATTTGGACGCAGACGCTGACCCAAACGCCAGTGTGAGTGACACATGCCAGCGTAATGACCCCAACGCCAAGAATGCGTAGAACCACTGTATTTTGGCAGACATATTTTAGGGGACATCACTCTTCCAAACTGAAATAATATATCTGATCAAACTAGGAAATTACCGATTTTTAATCAATCTCTATATCTCTCTCTCTCTCTCTCTCTATCTCTCTCTCTCACTCACTTCCTCCCTCCCTCCCTCCTTATCTATGATCTTTCAGAGTCACTTTGATTTATTTTGACTTGTTTATTATACTTATTGTCTTTTTACTTACTTTCATTGTTTCCTTTTTGTTATTTTGTTTCCAGTAAAAAAGAAAATATAATGTAGCCCCTTCACATATCTATGCAATATTTATTTAATATGTAAGCCTGGTTTGGATTGCATATAATGGATACAATATTTTATAATATTGACAACATTTCTTTACATTTTATAAATTCTCAGAGAAGAAAAAACATTAGTTGAGGAAGTGTTCAATAATGCAGTGGATGCCCTTTCAGATGAAGACAAGAAATTACCACAGGTATGGCCTAGTTTTTATCAAGGAAGAGGCAAATAATTCACTAGTTTTGGTTTCTCCAGAACATGTAGTTTAGTTATTCTTCATTTTGTTGTCTGTTTCTGTGTTTGTGTTTTCTGAAGATGGCTGCATGTAGACTAAAACGTTGTGACTTTATTTTGTTCCTCTTTTGTAAAGCTGTCACCATACTTAGTAGGAGTGTACATTACACCTCACCACTTGTTACCTGTTTTTATCAGCTTCAGGACATTGTTAATGTTGACAATTGTAAGCTTTTCTTTTTACACTTCTATCTCCTTGCTCCTTTTGCAACTCTCAACAGTTTTCTCAAATAAACTTTAAGAAAAATAACCTTTACAGAGATGAAATGTGTTAGACGAATGACAAGAAACAGTCTCAGAGATAAGATCAGAAATAAAGAACTGAGCTTGTTGTGCTTGTATCAAAGTGTGAATATTTTAAATATTGTAATTGGGGTTAAATAAGGAAGATACTATGCAATCCATTTTTGACAATAGAAACAAGAAAAAGAGTTCTTAAATGTTATGTAGAGCAAGTCTTAACATATGGATGTGAATCATGGACAATAGGACAACAGATAAGGAAATCACTGGAGTCTGTAGAACTGTGGTTTTACAGAAAAATGTTGAGAATACCATGGACAGCTAAGAAGAGTAATGAAAATGTTCTGAAAGAGGCCAAAGCAAAAAGAGCTAATTTCCAATATTAGGAAGAAACAATCATCATTTTTTGGCCATGTAATGAGAAGAGAACAACTGGAGTATATTGTAACAAATGGAAAAATTGTGCGGACAAAGAGATAGAGGGAAGCAATGAGAAAAGTTACCAGACAGCTTAAAAGAATGGCTTGTCAGAAGGTCAACAACAGAAATTATAAATAAGTGTCGAGATTGAAAGTTGTGGAGAGACATGATCACCTATGTCAGCAGGCCTGATAGTTGATGATGATGATGAATTGGGGTTAGTTGATTTGTAAATAATAAAATTATCCTTCAATATTTTGTTACAATGGAGTTCCCTCCACGCTTGAAAGTGTATGTGAATATGGTATTAGTGGCCATATTTTTCATTGTCTAACAGCATATGTTATGGGTGATGTATAGTTTGGCAAGGCTGAATCTAATTGCTTGCGATACATGCTGCAAAAATAATTACTTTTATTAGTTTAGATAACAGTTGATTATTGTCTCTAGTATAATCATTCCAATGTGCTTAAAATATTTGGTTGTTCTGCTTTAGGTTGAGCACGTTTTGCCTTTACTCAAGAAAGGTATTGGAATTCACCATTCTGGACTGCTTCCACTTCTCAAAGAAACTGTGGAGATACTTTTCTCTGAGGGACTCATCAAGGTTGGATTAAAATTTTGTAAATTGATTCCTTACATAATTATTTTCTCTGTATTATAACTTTGCTAGTCTGTCATTATTTCTTATTACTATAATGTAGCATTACAACTGTGCATTAACTTACACGCTCCCAGTGTAAAGTAATTTTGAGAAATGAATTATTAAATGAAGCAAATAATGGTTTACATTAATTCAATGAACGTGATATATATATTTAGTAATATATACTAATGATTCAAACATGCACAGTACAATGTTGTGCAGATAAGTGAACAACACAGAAGATAGATAGAAAAAAAGGTGTAGAGATAAATTTAAAAAAAACTAACATCAATGAAGGACACAAACATGTTGATGAGTAGAAGGCAATCTCCAATATAGTTCAATACACTTAAAGGCAAAAACTAAAATAGGTTCTGGGTTCCTCCCTGTTAGATTTCCCTCTCAACTTTTGGCAGTCCTGGTCTTAATTGGGTGAATCTTGTCTTAGTACTTTTACAACACTGGTCTTAATTGGGTGAATCTTGTCTTAGTACTTTTACAACCCTGGTCTTAATTGGGTGAATCTTGTCTTAGTACTTTTACAGCCCTGGTCTTAATTGGGTGAATCTTGTCTTAGTACTTTTACAACCCTGGTCTTAATTGGGCGAATCTTGTCTTAGTACTTTTACAACCCCAGGTTCTATTACTAGCTGTCTTTCTTTTAACTGTTGACTGTCTACTTCCATAACGTCTTGTGTGAAGAATTCTCGTGCCACCTGACTCTAAGTCTCTCAAATTGAGCTTCTACATTTCTTACTTAGCCTGAATGACACTGTTTCTGCTTTCCTCTCTCTCTATGAATTCAACTCATATTCTATATAGTCTTTATCTAGTTCTGAAACTGTCTTAAATTCTCAATCTCTTTTATAACTGGCTCTTTATCAATAATGATTGTCACTGTTCTGAACTCTATCTGGCCCTTAATTCAACTGTCTCTCAACAGTCTTTGTCTTGAAACTGAACTTGACTGTCTCTGTATCTTACTCTACAGTGACTTTATTTGTGTCTTACTCTATTGCCTGTCTCTGGCTGTTTTTCTTGTCCCTCTCTCTGGGTCTCACTTCTGTCCCATCTCTATTTAACTGTTTAACAAAGTCCCAGTTTTCCATGTATAGTTGGCCATGTATAGTCTTTGTCAATTCCCAGCCTAGGTAAAAGTTGATTTTCTCACAAAAATAAGGAACCGCAAGTTGTAAACATCTGTCCACTTTTAGACAAAGTCAAAAGTTGAAATTTTAACAATGGCCTTTTCCCGCCGGCAACGGTTGCTTAAAATAAATTTGCTGACCTCACATTTTCATATAAGAAGATATCTTCCTAGTGTACTCTAGTGTATTTCTTTGAATGGTCAGTTCTTTCTATGAACTATGGGCTTTCATCATGTGCTTTTCCCTAATGAATGCTAATGTATGCTTTCCTCTATGTTAATAAGTGATGTTATTCTTGTCTATATATATTCCTAGTCTATCTGTTGCTAAATATGGAGCAACATATCTATATTGCCACTAGTGAAAGATGACTAAGTTTACTGCAAATATACATATTTAGTTTCAATGGAAAATTGAACTTCATAATGTATTTTATTGTAAGAAGAGAAGGCTTTTTTTTTGTCTCATTTGGAGGGGAATTAAAAAAAAAACTTGTCACTTGGGCGTGGTTCTTCCATTTAATGATGCCACTCTTTGATCCTCATTTTGGTATCCTCTCCCTCCTTTTATACTTTTTAGGAATGTCTTTCTAGCTCCATTTTTTTAACTGGAGCATTAATTGTAGTGCACATATTTTGTACTTTAACATTCATTTCTCTTTAACATTTTGCATGCATGAAAATATAAGCCAATATTGTCTAGCTTCAGTATATGAGCTTCATAAATCAACTAATGAAATGTGTTTACAGGCATTGTTTGCTACTGAGACTTTTGCTATGGGTCTAAATATGCCAGCAAGGACAGTTCTCTTTACTGGCTGCCGCAAATTTGATGGCCGGGATTTCAGAACGGTAATTTTCTTATTATGTTAATTAGTGCGAGTTAGAAAAAATGTCAAATTAAAAGCTTTCTCTGAGTAGGTATAACATCTAATCTTTGAGACATTGGTAATTTATTGTTGCATTAATTTTGTATTTTGTTTGAAAGAAAATTGAAGTAGCTTAAGGAGCTAACTGGTATAGAGGTAAGACGTTAGCCTGTGGACAAGAAGGTCCTGGATTTGAATCCTGCTTCAAACAGTGGGAATTTTTCACTTTGAATCCATGGTTTCCTCATGACTTTACCCCCTGTGCATTCTTGGCAAGTCAAACACAGTAGGTCAAAAATGGTTCCTGCCCAGAAAAAAATGAAGCAAATTTATCCATGTCAAAGATGGATGTGCCAGGCTTAAAGACACAGATATTGTGGCTCAGCTGTAAACTAGCAACACAACTCTTCCTTGCCCACTTAACAGGTGAACACTAAGAAGAAAAAGATTAATTGTTGCATGCTTCATTGTTAGTTCTTTTTCTGGATGGATAAGCCTATTAGCCCATGTGTAAAAACTAATCATCACGTAAAGCTTCTTACATACCATTTTTTTATTTTTTAATTTTTCCTTATAAGCCTATTAGCCCATGTTTAAAAACTAATCATCACGTAAAGCTTCTTTAGTCACGTAAAGCTTCTTACATACCATTTTTTTATTTTTTTATTTTTCCTTATAAGCCTATTAGCCCATGTGTACAAACTAATCATCACGTAAAGCTTCTTACATACCATTTTTTAATTTTTCCTTATAAGCCTATTAGCCCATGTGTAAAAACTAATGTGTAGTGAAATTATGGAAGGTAATAACAGTGAGAAGAGCACATGACCTCCTGGACACTCAAATGTTGCTGTTTTGTTTGTTTGATATGTAAACACTTTGTTGTTTGACATTTAATGCTATAATGATATAACTTTGGATGGATAAACTTGTGCTTTACATCATGTAGTCTATATTCGAATGGCTTGGCAGAAGGTCAACAACAGAAATGATAAATAACTGTCGTCATTGAAAGTTGTGGAAAGACATGATCACCTTATCCAGCAAGCCCGGTACTTGAAGATGATGATGATCTGCCATTCATAAAGAAAAACTTTGAGATCTACAAAGATTAACTCTTTATTTCTCACTGTCTAATCTGAACAATTAAAAAGTGTAAAATAATGACAATTAAAATGGCACAAACACATTACAAGATCTACAGACCTTACTTAGACCTTTCTGCAGGTCAGTGTACCTGGAAAAAGAAGCCATGGCTGACAGAGGTTTCAAATAAATTGTGAAGACGTTTGTCTAGAGTGCTTGAACTACCATCAAGGTTATGGAACTTATAATGATAATGATGGTGCATTATGAAGAGAATTGTAAATGAAAGGTGCCTTTTAAATCTTTCTAGGTCTTTTCTATACTTCTTCTATTACCCCTTGGGTGTCTGTAAAGGTACAAAGCTCAAGTTCCAATCTTCATTTATACACACCTGTTTGAATTTATTTTTCTTTTTGGTAGCCAGAAATGATTAATTGTTGTCTTACTAGGCCTGCCACAACTTTATCAGAGCCACATTGGCTTGGTTATTTCAAAAGGTGGCTTTATAGCATCTAATAATGCTATGTTTTGCTCTATCCTAGCTATTACCTACTCTGTCTTGTTACTATCTTTCTCAGCAAAGACATTGAATTTAACTTAAGATTCTCTGTCTTGACAGTTTAGCAATACATTTATTAATGCCATTGTTTTGCTTGGTGCACTGGCCTGTTAAAAGGAATGAAAATTCACCATTATTGCTATTTTGAAAATGTCTTTGTTTTAATGAAAGAAAGAAATATTCGACTGTTCTTTAATTTGATTTATTCTACTTGTGTTACATGTTTTTTTTGTAAATCCATTAAACATGCGGTATTTTATAGTATTTCCCCATATTGCACGAGCTTGCATTTGATTAAGTTGAAGATAAATTGACTGCAGCACAACATTTTATTAGTTTACATTTCTCACTACACAGAATAGAATATATGATTATAGCAATAATTACGTGTACAGAATTTTATGTTTCTTGAAAAACCAATTTAAACACCAGTTTCTGTTATTAGGTGACATCAGGAGAATACATTCAGATGTCTGGTCGAGCTGGTCGTCGAGGTCTGGATGAGAGAGGCATTGTTATCATGATGGTGGATGAAAAGATCACCCCTGAGGTTGGGAAAATTGTCCTGAAAGTGAGTTCCAGAGATTTTTTTTTTTTGAAGTGCAATCATCAGTTATTTATCTTGTTATTGTCTGTGTCTATTTCTCTGATTATAGTTTTTTTTCTGACAATTTCAACTTGTATAATTTGCCAGTTACATATATATCTCCTTTGCGCTTTTGCTTATGGATTTACTCTTTACTAGACATTTTTATATCATAATATGTGAAAGGAAATATAATTAGCACTAATTGATATACAACAATGTCAGGCATGTTGTGTTTGAGACCAGACAGTTTTGATTTCTTCTGCGTACACCTCTAGACTTCAATATTAATAAGGTTGAAGAAAGCGTTCATCACTTCAAGGTTGGTGACATAACCATACAGCTTCAGTTTTGATTTAATACCATATGGTTGATATGATCTGTTGGAGACAAGATGAAGATGCAGATGAATGCAGTGGTTGACTTGACTTTCTGGAATCTGCTGGATATGTTGAAGCTTGTAATTCTCTAAAAGTTTGGCAAAACTAGGCTTCTGTATCAAAACACCCCAAAACTACAGAGAATCCAGTTGGAAGGTGAAGTGAGATCTTGCAAGTTTGGGTTACTGGTTGTGCTGTAGTGACCACAGGTGGCATACATTGTGCTCCCTGGACGGTGCAAGTTGGCTTGTAAAGACTAATGGACTCATTTTGAAAAAAGTTAATATCATTTGTTATTTATATTTTTTAATAGAAAAGTACACAGAAGTAAACATACCAATATATGCCTGTTTCATAGACTGTATAGCCTTTGGCGTCTTGACAGATGGTTGGTAGTAAGCAATCATGATAAGTCAGTAGTTTGGTAAAACATTAGTGTCTCATACTGGGTGCTGCTTTATTGAACATCTTCTCTCGTTGCTGAATTTGCCAATTCTGGACAGACATATCCATCCACAGAACAAGCAGTGTGTATTTGCGGTACCTAGCCTTGTCTCTTTGCTCTTGCACCTTTTGTCTTCTGAATTTGATATCAGCATTGTCTCGAAAGTTGCTGTGCCATTTTTTATTTTTGCTCTCCATGTGCTATGATCCGCAGCCACATTTCCCAGTTTCTTTCACTTATAGAAAATTCTCTCAAAGGAAGCCCTGCAAATATCCTTATATCTCAGCACTGGTCTGCCCTTTGGTCTCTTTCCGCCCTTAAGTTCTCCATACAATATTTGTTTGGGAATACAATTGTTTGCCATTCTTCTTACATGACCCAGCTACCTTAGTCTACGAATCCTAAGTGTTGCCGAGATCAATGGGAGTTTGGCTCGTTGTAAGACATTAAACTTAGTTACTTTGTCCTGCCATTTCATTGACTACACCAAAACTTATGATAGAATACACCATAAACAACTTATAGACTGACTAAAAGATGTACATCTGGATGACACAGACATATGACTAATATGCCATTTATACGGAGAGCAAACAGCAGTAATAAAAATATAGGAAAGAGAACTCTTTACCTGTTGATATGAAAAGAGGAGTGAAATTGGGATGCATCCTATCATCAAGCATGTTCAATCTACTGAGCAAATCTTTAAAACACATCACAGAGATGCCAGTCCTAAACTTTAATGGGAAGATAATCAATGACCTAAAATATGCTGATGATACTGTACTACTAGAAGAAAATCCTAAAGATCTGCAAAAATTACTTAATGAAATAAACATGACAAGCAAAAAATATGGACTAGATATGAATTGAATATAAAAAAAGACTAAAACTATGATCATAAACGAAGATAACACTCAGAACCTACAAGTGGATATCAAAGTTAATGGAATAGACCAGGAGACAGTTCAGAACTACAACTACCTTGGACATACTATAACCAATGATGGAAAATGTAGAACTGAAATAAACAAAAGAATAGGAATGGCAAAAAGTAGTAGGAAACTCTTTGTACAGAGCTTCGCAGCAGGAGGCAATCTGATCATCAGAAGAAGCCCCCCCCCCCCCCCCCCCCCTCCCCCCCCCCTCAAGCAAGTGTTTCGGCCCTTTAGCTTCTTGACACTCTAGGGGAGGTGGGCCCGCCTGGGTCATGACTTCCAGGCGTTGACCTCCTGCATTGCCTCTAAGGCTTACACCGTATGTTCGGCACAAACTAACTAAATGTAATACACAAAACTTTCTAAAATAGCTTACCTAACCTAAGCTTATGTTCGGCACAAAATAACTACCACTTAATACATAAAACACTCGAAAATAGATTACCTAACTTTAAGGTTTACATTTCATGTTCGGCACAAAATAGTTACATTTACTAGGCAACGCGCTCGAGAATAGATACCTTACCTGTCTTGGCTTAACCTAGCGCGTTACTGCACTTTCCAGTTGAAATAACTTGGCTACTACTGACGATATTTCCCAGACCCGTCAGTGTCCGACTTTCATGGGAAATCGGCATCCGCTGGTTAAGATTGATGCCTAGTTGTCTGGTCTTCTTGTTGTTTAGGCCTGTTGTTTGTATGGTAGTTGCCCCAAGCATCTGGTCTGATGCTCACCTCCGGTCGATTATGTAACTTCTTATCTCTTCGTCTCGGGCCCTACTTCAATTCTCCCTACTCTGTTGACTTACGTGGGAGCAATAAGTGGTCAAGGTGTAAAATAGTCGCCCGATCGTCTGGTGTGGACATAATATTATTTGACTGTTGGTCTGTCTCGATTCTGCCACAGCCAGCACGACGCTCTTTCTGCTGACTCAGCAATAGTCTTCATTGTTCTTGACCTCATCCCTCTCTTAATTCCTAGCATTTTTAAGAGGTCGTAGAGGGATGGGGTTGTGAGTCCTCTGGCACTAACCACCACCGAAAACACTCTACTCTGTACTCCCTGCTTTCTCAGCTCGGTGGCGAGATCCTTGTATTTAGATAGTTTGAATATATGTTGTTCCTCTATCCTGGATTCAAATGGCACTGTGAGCTCTATTAAAATGACATGGGTCATATTTGACGTGTAGAGTGCAATGTCTGGACGCATTTTAGATCTCTTAATGCACTCTGGGTACTTCCCTCGCCCTGGGAGGTCAACCGCCATCTCCCAATCGTTTGCTATGTCCAGGATAGTGAAGTCGTTCCAGTGGTTCTGCTTGGGGCGTGCAGCCTGTCCCGCTCTCAAAAAGTAGGTGTTAGTCGTAGCTGGTCGAACTTTATTGTTGGCCTTCATCCGCGCCCCATCCACGGTGGCAGCCAGTTCATGCAGCACTCTGTTGTGTCGCCCCATCCATGGTGGCTGCCAGTTCATGCAGCACTCTGTTGTGTCGCCCCATCCACGGTGGCAGCCAGTTCATGCAGCACTCTGTTGTGTCGCCCCATCCACGGTGGCAGCCAGTTCATGCAGCACTCTGTTGTGTCGCCCCATCCACGGTGGCAGCCAGTTCATGCAGCACTCTGTTGTGTCGCCCCATCCACGGTGGCAGCCAGTTCATGCAGCACTCTGTTGTGTCGCCCCATCCACGGTGACAGCCAGTTCATGCAGCACTCTGTTGTGTCGCCCCATCCACGGTGGCAGCCAGTTCATGCAGCACTCTGTTGTGTCGCCCCATCCACGGTGGCAGCCAGTTCATGCAGCACTCTGTTGTGTCGCCCCATCCACGGTGGCAGCCAGTTCATGCAGCACTCTGTTGTGTCGCCATGTGTACCGCCCTTGGCCTAGTGCTGTCTTGCATGAGGAAAGAACATGTTCCATCGTCTGTCTTCCTCCGCAAAGAGGACATCGATTGTCATCAGTCTTCCCCCACTTCACAAGGTTGCAGGCTGATGGTAGAAGGTCATACATAGATCTGATTATGTAGCTGAGCCGCAGCGGTGCCATATGCCACATGTCATTCCATGTTAGTGTCCTCTGCAAAGCCATCTCCCATGTGGTCCATTGGCCTTGCTGCACTTGTTGTGCTGCCTTTTGTACACGCTTGTTCTCCTCTACATCTCTGATCTCCCTGACTACCATGTCCCTTGGATGTCTCCATGACCAAATCCACGCCTGTTGGTCTGCGTGTAGCCCATTACTTCCTTTAGCTGGAGACTCTCACGTGCTTCGCGTACTGCTGCACACGCCTGCCACTTCCGACCGGTCTTCACTGTGGGTTCCACTGCTCGGACAGTTTCGTCTGACGAGCTTTGCAGCATAACTGCCAGTCTGGCCTTGCCGGCTTTATATTCCTCTAGGACTGACTTGAACGGAAGGACCAGCTTGGCTTTCTTACAGTACAGCGCAACATCCGTCAGTCCTATTGGTACTCCCAGCCATTTTCGCGTGTACTTGCTAATCTTGCTCTCCAATGCTTCCACCGTACTTGAGCTGATCTCATATATCAGAAGAGGCCATAGCAGTTTGGGTATCAACATAAACTGGAGGCACCAGAGCTTAAACTTTCCTAAAAGTCTACTCCGGTCGATGATATGTAGCCCTTGCTCTGTCCTCTCTCTTACTCTCTGGACTGCTTTCGTGTCTTTCAATGAGGCGTCATACACTCTGCCTAGGCTCTTTATTGGCTCCTCGCAGACGGTTGGAATCCTCTGTTTCGCCACACTGAATGTAACTTGCTTGGTCTTCCCTCGTCTGATGGATAGGCTTCGTGACTTCCTTGGTTTGAAGCTCATCCGGCACCACACGATGAGTTCGTCCAGGCGTTCAAGCATCCTGCGGGCGTGGCTCTCTTCTGATGCTAGGACGGTGGTGTCATCCATAAATGCTCTAAGTGGTGGCATGTGGTATCCACCTCCCAAGTCTGGTCGTCTTCCAACTCCTTCTGCTGCTCTCAATATTATCTGCATTGCCATCACGAAGAGTATGGGCGAAATTGTACATCCCATCGCAATGCCGACTTGCAATTCTATCCAGTCGGTCATGTATTCCTGTGTGGAGAAACGCACAGTGAAGCCAGTAAAATACAGTCTGAGCATGGCGGTCACACTCTTGGGGACATGGTACATTCGGAGAGCCTGCCAAATCATTTGATGTGGGACTGATCCATATGCGTTTGCAAGATCTAGCCATATGACGTCTAGATCTAGCTTCTCGGTTTTTGCTCTCTGTATCGCGTCCCATATCATTGTCGCGTGCTCCAAGCATCCGGGGACACCAGGGCTCCTCCCTTCTGTATGGCAGTATCTATGTACCCGTTCTCCATGAGGTACGAGGTGAGTCTCTTTGCCATTACAGAGAAGAATACTTTCCCTTCCACATTCAGTATGGAGATTGGTCTGAACTGCGTAATCTCATTTGAGTTCAGTTCCTTTGGAATGTACACGCCATTGGCCTTCTTCCACTCCTGGCTTACAATCTGCCTCTTCCATGCACTCCTGAGCAGCCGATGCAGTCGTTTCAGTACCTCTGGGCATCTTTTGTAAACCAGGTATGGAACGCCATTTGGACCTGGGGCCGAGTTGTTGCGGGCTCTGTGAACAACATCTATAACTTCTTGTAACGTCGGCGGCCTATCATTGAATGGGGTGCCTGGTTCGCTCGGCCACATGATTCCTGTCATTCACTTCAGCGGTTCGTCTCTCTGGCTATCCGAATAGGTCTCTCTTAGGTGTTTCTCTAGCTCTTCCTTGCTGACTTTTAATGTTCCAGATCTTGGTGGTTCAAATAGCTCCTTTGCAAACTTGAACGGGTCTTTGAAGAACGTTTCTCTTGGTTGCTTTCCTTTTTCGGTACAATCTTTCTGCTCTACCCAGTGCCTTATGTTTTGATTTTAGATGCTACCATACCTGATGCAGTGCTTCCTTTTCTGCTTCTGTAGCTTTCTTGAATTGTTTCCTAGCATGGTTTTTCTGCCTCCTAATCTCTTCTATTTGTTTTTGTCGTCTGCTTTTCTGTGGTTTTGTGCTCGTCCTTACTTCCTTCGTGCCTAAGCCTAACTCCTTGATGCAATAATAATAGACCACTTCGCCTATGCTTTTAAGCTTCTGGGACAAGTTCAGCCGTTTAAGGTGGTGGTCTATGGCTTCTGCTAGTGACTTGTCTAACTTCTCCCAGACTACTGTGTTGCAGGCGGGAGGAAACTTGATCTTTTCTCTCTTCCCGTCCAAGAGGTGAGCGAATTCATCATCAGACAGCTCAACTTGAATATTCTCAGTTCTGTGGATTGACTCCTGACTGAGATCTTCTGACGTCTTATCTGTCGAGACAGTGCGCTGTTGAGCTACTGATGCTGTATTCCCACACCTCTTCTTCGTTCTGTGTATTTTCATGCCCTTCTGTGTTGAGAATTTCCTACCACAGCTACATTGGTGTTCCAGCCGTTGTGAAATATACTAACATCAAAACAAATAACACCAGGGCTAAAACTAAGAATAGCAAAATGTTATATCTTCTCAACATTCCTGTTTGGTGCAGAAACATGGATATTAGACAAGAAAACAGAACAGAAAATTGAAGCTTTTGAAATGTGGATTTATAAAAGAATAGGAAAAATTGGATGGAAAGAAAATAAAACAATTGATGAAATCCTACAACAACTAAAAATGAAAAGAGAACTACTAAACACAATTCAAACAAGACAAATGAGATTTTTGGGGCACTTTAAAAGACACAGCAGCCTACTAAAAGTAATCTTGGAAGGGAAAATACAAGGCAAAAGAGGCAGAGGCGGATCAAGACCAACATGGACAAGCAACATTAAAAGATGGAAAAGTCAGCCTATTTTCATAGCAAACCTGTACCATCAAAGCAAGAGACCAAGCGGAATGACGCTCCGTTGCAGCCACCTTCGATGCTGAGATGGCACTCGGAGATGATGATTTATATTGTGTATCAGGGATGATTTGAAAATTGTAAATATTTATTTGATATTTATATTTATATTGTACGTGAGGGAGAATGTAAAATTGTTAATTTCTATTGATCTCTTTGTTTATATTTACAAATTAGAGAAAACTTGATTATTAATATTGTTTTTTGTTTGTTTGTTTGTTTATGTATTAGGGTGAACCAGATCCACTGAATTCTGCATTTCATCTGACGTACAACATGGTTCTCAACTTGTTGAGAGTAGAAGAGATCAACCCTGAGTATATGCTGGAGAGATCTTTTTTTCAGTTTCAGAACTATGCTGCCATACCAGAGTTATTGGAGAGTAAGTCTAATACTCTCCACTGATTATTGTTATTACAAAACCTTGCGATATTTGGATTTATTGTGATATTAAATAACAAATCTATAGTGAGGGGTAGTTAATGAAGTATTAATTTAATGAGTATGTTGCTTAGTGAAGAATAATACTTAATTTACCGTTCATTGCCCATCCACTTTTGCAGTGAAATTTTGTAGTGAGATTCTTTCTTTCTTTCTTTCTTTCTTTCTTTCTTTCTTTCTTTCTTTCTTATAGATGCTTTGTGTTGTGGCGTTTTTATATTTTGTCCTATGCATCTGACTTCCTTACAGTATTTTTGAGTTCTGGGTTGCCTTCCCTCTTTTTTCTCTACTCATTTGGCTAATATGCTTCCAGAGTCAGTATAACATGGAGTAGGGTCCTGATCAGCTGTTGTTATCGTTGCTCCTGATGCAAATAGTCAGCTTTGAGTCACAAAGGTGGTGTCATGTTCTCTAAGACCCACTTTATGAAGATATGCTCTGAAGCCTCTGTGCCGCGTTTTAAGTCTGAAGATCTTCATCTTCTCATGTCTTGTTGAGGCTGTTTATTTTATGATCTGACTCATTGTCTGCTCAGCTCTCTCCATTCACCAATTTTTTTTTGTTGGGTAATCATGGTTGGCATTTTTATCAGCCATTACTGTCTCATGATGTATTCCATGTACTGCTTCCCCCAACCTTCTCTTGCCCTCTAGATACTGATGTTGCTGCATGGATATTTATTCTCATGTAATTGTTTCCTCAATGAGAGCTGCTTACACAGAACAGAGACAAATGGCGAGATTTGATAAAATATCTTTAAAAGAATTGAAAATTGCTAGAATAAAAATTTAGATAAGTGGAGTAGCTTGGTCTACGCCCTATGTGCCGGCTACAGCTCAAAAGGTCAATAGATAGATAGAATTGTTTCCTAGTGAGTTGATGAATGAAATAATATTTTGACTATAGTTTAAAATATTTATAACATTTGCTATATATTTAACTTTATAGGTTTCGACTGAGCATGAGCCAGAGATATGAATATTAATTTGACTGAAGTATCATCAGTATAAGCAATTGGTTAAATTGTCCAATAGCAACAGGCCTGGTAGCTACCAGTGACTCATAGCTGATCGTTTGCTCCAGGATCGATGAACCAGAACCATCCAGACCCTACTCTACCTCTCTGCGGGGCCTCTAGAAATAGACTAGTCTGGCCAAAAGTGTAGAGATTGAAAAGGGGAAGCAACCTGGTACCCAAAAATACCTTGTTTAAGTTGGATGTGTTCAGCAGAAAGGTGCAAATGTCACAGTTCTACTGTAAACCTTAACCTATCCACATCCATTTAATATCCTTTCAAGGACGAATGGCAAAGACAATCAATTCCTTTAGTAGTCATTGGGTGAACACCAGAAAGAAAGAACAAAAAAATTAAATTAACAGAACGGTCAAAATATCTTGAAAAATGTAATTGATAATTAAATACTTTATTTATCTTTCATTGAATGTTTGATGAGCCATGGATTTTCTATCATTGTTGTTATCACATATTATTGTATCATGTTTCCAATCAGAACTTCAATCCAAAGAGCTCGCCTACCGGGCACTGGCTATTGAAGATGAGGATTCTGTTTCTGCTTACTATCGTATCCGGCAGCAGCTAGACACACTGAATAGAGAACTGAAACACTTCATTCTGAAGCCAGCCTATCTGCTGCCTTTCTTGCAGCCAGGTAGAGTGGTCAAGGTAAGTGAATTGATTCTGTCTTTCACTTTGCTTTAAGAGCACATCTTTCATTCTTTGATATTTGGGATTTAAAATGACAGCAGAAATAGTAATATGTATACTCTAAGCTGAAAAATAAACATTGGTAAAAGGACATTTTTTTTTTTGATTCTCATACACTATCCTTTTCTTTTTAATTCTTAAATATTTCTTTCTTTCTTTATTTCTTTCTTTCTTTCCCACCCCCATGTCACTAACATATTACATTTTATTACAAAATATTAATACACATTTTATTTTTCATTTGAGTTCTAAGATTATTTTCTACATCTTTTATATGAATTTAAAATAAAAGTTATGTACATTGTAGGTAAAGAACGACGAGTTTGACTTTGGATGGGGAATTGTGTTAAACTTTCACAAGAAAATGGACCAAACAGCAGTAAGCAAATACAGCTCTTTTATCTTTCTTATTTCACCATGTTAATTTTATACAGTCAGTTCTTCTCTGAATATTTATAACTTGTTACTAAGGATTTTTACATGTAGCACAAAAAAATAGTAGAGGATTCTCTACTCACCTTAAGGCTTATAGGAAATATTTTTCCAATTGTTAACCATTTTGTAGTTCACTGTCCTTTATTCTCAGAGGATCAGTGGTCATGTTTTAATTATGTTCTTTTGTCAGAAAAAAGTATGGAAGCAAACATTTTATAAAAGGTTTGCACAAGAGGGCTGGCTAACCCAACTTGTAGAAAATGAAAACTAAACACAGCTGTTTGTTTTAATCTCAAAATGGCATTTAAGTTCTAATCTTGGAAATTTTGTAGCATTATGGATGAAGATGTCCTGACTCTAGAACATTCCAGTCATTCTTACAATCAATTTTTTATGGAATAATTTTCAATTATGTCATCAAATGAATGTAAAATATTTAGTCAGTATATAAGTATGAATAATATTTTAGTAGTTAACTCTTTCCGTATGGAAGCTTTTTATCAACCCAAAGGAAGAGATTTCAGAGACAAAATTGTTCATGGTTTTAAGAATCAATCCACATATTTATGTTTATCTAACATATAACATATTATATATGAATGTTTAGATAATTAAACAAGGTATAAGATTTCACCAATATCCAGATGATACAAGACATAGTAAAAAGAATATCGTTTGATGGCGTTCACACTAATCAAATTGAGCATGGCACACAGTGCAGCGAAACATACATTGCAGAAACCGCATTGGTGCACAGTGCTGTGAAACGTATGGAAAGAGTTAATGCTTATAACTAAAAGATCACAAATTATCAAATCTGAGAGTTTTGGAGGTGTAATACTCACTTTTTATTTACAAAAAAATTTAAGATAGCTCCTTTTAATCACTTTAAATGTATTGCAGAAGAATGTATAACAGAAAAATCATGCATACATTTTATGTATAACAGAAAAAATCATGCATCCATCTTATGTATAACAGAAAAAATCATGCATACATCTTATGTATAACAGAAAAAGCATACATCTTTTATCACCCTGAAAAAACACAAATAAACAAATCAACGAAAGTACTAGTGACAAAATACTGTGGTTAAAGAAACAGGTCTGATAAAGACCAATGAATTACGAGGAGCAGATAAGTTTATGTCATGCTATTAATTCAGTTCTACCAAAGCTCCTCAGAGTTTTTAACATTTTGCTTTAAATTTAAACGCTGTATATGTAAACAAAGGTTTCATTGTATCATGTTTATTTGTGGCAGTCCACTGATGAGACAGGCACATTGTATGTAGTGGAAATCTTACTCAATCTGACAAAAGATAGCTTAAAGTCGCGCAATGCTGGAGATATTCGACCCTGCCCTAAAGGAGAAAAGGGAGAAATGCAGGTATGTCATATCTTTATCAGGTTGATTGAACCTTGTACAGCTTTTGTGCCTCACTTTTTTTGCAGTATTTTTATTCTGTTTGTGGTAAGTACACAAACTCTGCTGAACAGCTGAAAAGAATAATCTAAATTGTCTGTAATGTAAAATAAACATAAAATGGTATAATGCAGCTAAACTAGGACATTTTAACAAAAGCCTTCATTAGTAACAAAACTCTACTATTCTAAAATAAACATGCAAATCCAAATGACTTCATTTAATCAGCCTTAGGAAAATTTACAGAATATTTTGTAAACAAAATTATCAACTGTTCCACGGGTACAATTAAGATGAGATGCACAGGAAACCTAAATGTAGACATTGATAACAGGAGACCTAAATGTAGACATTGATAACAGGAGACCTAAATGTAGACATTGATAACAGGAGACCTAAATGTAGACATTGATAACAGTAGACCTAAATGTAGACATTGATAACAGTAGACCTAAATGTAGACATTGATAACAGGAGACCTAAATGTAGACATTGATAACAGTAGACCTAAATGTAGACATTGATAGCAGGAGACCTAAATGTAGACATTGATAGCAGGAGACCTAAATGTAGACATTGATAATAGCAGACCTAAATGTAGACATTGATAATAGCAGACCTAAATGTAGACATTGATAATAGCAGACCTAAATGTAGACATTGATAGCAGGACCCCTCTGGAGCTGGTATCTAGCTGGAATCTACAGCTAAGAAGCATGATATTAACTTGACATAACTGTTGAAATGGCTATAAAACATAGACTGCACAAGATAATGTTGAACTCATGTTCAGCAGGAGTAACTTAAACAACAGAGGAAAAATGACTGTTTACTACTAGATAAGATATGCTGAATATTTTCTTCTGCTAGTGTTGTATAATAATATTATGTGATAATTGTTATCATCATCCATCTATATTGTACTCTATTTTATTAGTTCAGCATTTGTATGGGAGGTATTTTAATATAAGACTTTTGTATAAGTGTTGTTAAATTGTTTTATAGGTTGTTCCGATCTTGACACGCTTGATTGACGCTATTAGTGCGATCAGATTGTACATCCCCAATGACCTCAGATCAACTGACAGTCGGTTCTTGGTTTTGAAGTCATTGCAGGTATGTTCTTGTACCCATAATGAATTTGCTGCCAATATCTATATCACAAATACCGTAATAATAAAACAGATTCATGCACACACACTTGTCTTATTATATCAAACTTTCTGAGCATACAATAGTATAAAGATATAATAGAACGTACAAAAATCACAAACAATCAACAGAGACCGTGTGCTCTAGCATTTTGTTTCTCGTGGCAAGACACTGTGCTGTGGAGTATGGGTTCGATTCTGCTTTGAATCATCTATTGTCTGTTTTTTTTTTTTTTCTGTTGTTGATTGTTTGAAATTTTTTTCTGAGTGATATAAACATACCTCTTCCCCAGAAATGATTCGCTGATCTATCACCTCAGTAGTTTCCCTCCATAATAATATTCATTTATTATTATTTGTACATTGTTTATATTTATGTATAATTTATACATTGTCCATGGCTGTGCTCACAAAGGTAATCTGATGGACTTTTGATTGATTGTTCCATGGTCACCCGTTTGCAGGGTACATCAACTCCTGCGTCTCAATTTCAATGTGTTCTCTGCCTGGTTCTTTTTGATCCATCTTTTATTTTTTAACATCTCTCTGAAATTTACTGCATAGCAGTTCTTCTAATCACTTCATGTATGACATGAATGCTTTTCAGTGGATATTTTAATTTTGACATCTATTTAAATGGTATTCATTACATTTTAATTTCTAGCATCTGTATTGACTTGCAGATTTTCATTGTTATATTAGTACTCTTATTTATCCAATAATCAAATGCATATCTGATTATATTATTTAAAGAAAGCTAGAAGTGTCCTATTACCAGATGCAGAGATAAAGTTTAATGAGACAGCTTGAAAGTAAAAAATAAAGAGAAACAAGAAATATTGGATAACTGATGTGGCAATGGAGAAACTCAATGTTTGAATTGATGGCAGCTTTGTGCTTGTCTTATGGTATTAGAAAAAGAAGATGGTTTAGAATGTTCTAATTGAGAACCTGTTGTATAAAGACACACATTACCTACTTCATTGCAGTCAAATATCTTGTTCATTTTAAAACTAGTCATTTGTCTTGTTTGCAGGAAGTAGAGAAAAGATTTCCAGATGGTCTCCCCTTATTGGACCCCATTGAAGACATGGGAATTAAAGAGAAATCACTTTCAGACACAATAAAGGTTCGGAAACTTGTTCTCTTGCCATGTTCTAAAATCACTGCTAAAGAAAATGATTGTACTACTTCATGTTGTTTTAATTGTTAAATTATGCTTTTCAAATTTGCTTTATTTTATAAATGAAACTGCTAGTATTCAAGAATAGGATGAAAGAAAAGAAACAAATTAACAGCCATGTGTTATACACATTGTTCTTAAAGTTTGTTTAACCCTTAATTAGATACTTCTCTGTGATTTATGTTCTTACAAAACTTTAATAAAATTTACCTTTCGAAGAAAATTCTCTGTAATCTGGAGAAATACTATTTTTTGGAGAAAAGCACAAATATCAAATATAAAAAAAATATTAAATGGTAAGTGATGCCACGAGTAGAGCTGCAGAGAACATGTAAAATAAAACGGCATGGAGCAGCTAAACTAGTAGAAAGTCAAGACAAAGTACTGCTCCATACCATTTTTCATGAATTTGTTTGACACTGAGCTCAAATTTTTGTGAGGAACCAAAAAAACAACTAATTACTCTTATTTTTCAACACAAAAAAAAATAAAATAAAATCTATAAAGCCAGAAATAAAATTGTGCTCATGAGGGAAGATAAAAGAGACCAAGGACAACTTTGTTAAAGACACTCCAGGCCAAGTTTAATTGTGTAGACTACACATGGGACACCCTGCAGAGAATGATCATGGACCACATGAAGTGGAGGCCCTTTGTTGTTGCTCAATTAGACTTTTTTGAGCCATTGACAGCTTTGCTGGTCTGATCAAGGAAGTGGAGGAATGTTGTGACAAGGGCCTTTTCTTTTGTCAGTTGTCTCCTGTGGTTGCAAACTGCTTCCATATATCATCATCATCGAGTGCCGTCTCCGCATTGAAGGTTGGCTACCATGGAGCACCATTCTGCTCTGTCTCTTGCTTTGATGGTGCGGGTTGTCATAGGCTGTCTTGTCCATCTTTTGATGTTACTCCATGTTAGTCTTGGTCTGTCTCAGCCTCTATTAACCTGTATTTTCCCTTCAAGTATTACTTTTAGTAGGCTGTTGTGTCTTTTAACATGCCCCAAAAATCTCATTTGTCTTGTTCAAAATGTGTTTAATAGTTCTCTTTTAATTTTTAGTTGTTTTAAAACATCATCGTGTGTTCTCCTTTCCATCCAATTCAACCTATTCTTCTATAAATTCACATTTCAAAGGCTTCAATTTTCTTTTCTGTTTTCTTGTCTAATAATGTCCATGTTTCTGCACCAATATATTGAAAAGATATATATAACATTTAAGCTTAACTAAGCTAAACTATATAAACATATCATTTAATTTTTTTATACTGAAGATTGTGGTCACTGTAATAATCTTCTTCTACCTTTCAGCTCCCTGTGGAGCATAGGTATTCAACAAATACTTTTCAAGCCTTTCTGTTTCTTGCCATTCTTTTAAGGTCGTTCCATGTCTTCCACATCATCTTCATCTCTGCTTCTATCTGTCTTCTCCAAGAATTCCTTGGTCTTCCTCTTTGTCTTTTTCCCTGGGGATTTAAAAAAAAGGGCCTGTTGTGTAATACTCTCAGTTGGTTTCCGCAGTGTGTGTCCTATCCAGTGCCATTGTCTTCGCTGTTTCTCTTTATCCACTGGTATTTGACTGGTACATTTCCATAATTCTATGTTAGTGATTTTGTCCTGCCATTGATTACTGTAATAATTTACTAAAACACATTGAAACACAACTGACATTAACAAAAACATCACTGGTCTTCCTGTCATTGTTTTTTATAACCAACAATTGACTTATTTTTGTATGTGCTATAAAAGAGATTATTGGCCATGTTTAACTGCACTGTTTTTTTGTTATTCACAGTAATATGTGTTCAAGCTTCTATGTGCCCTGTTCTAGCACTGATATGCTGATTGCCATATTTAGACACATTTTAGAACTACTTTTCTTTTTTTAAAAAAATACTCTTGCTGTGAATTACCCAACTTTGAATGTTTCTTTTATTGAACAGAAAATTGAGGCCTTTGAGCAACGTCTGTACTCACACCCTCTCCATAAAGACAACAGACTGACTGATTTATATGATCAGTATGAAAAGAAAGCTAAGGTATGATATCATTTGCAGTGTTATTATTTGTAAACATACTTTTATTGGTCTTTTTTATTTAGTGCACATCTAACTTTATGATTAGTTCAAAGTGCTGATTAACAAATATCTAGCTTTATTAGCATTTAGTTTTCAGAACTAATTAATTCATGTCTATTCTGTTAGTGTTTAGTTAGCAGAACTAATTAATTCATGTCTATTCTGTTAGTGTTTAGTTAGCAGAACTAATTAATTCATGTCTATTCTGTTAGTGTTTAGTTAGCAGAACTGGCCTAATGGTATTTGCAGCAGATCTAGGGTTCACCACTTGATAAAAGGCATATATACGAATAGTTCTAATGGAGGTAGGGTGGAAGAAAAAGGCAATAATGTATCGCCTGAGGTTATAAGTTTTATGTATTGACAACTTTCCTTTTTCTATTTTCCTTTTCTCTCTCCTTTGCCATTCACCGTCAAGGGAGATATGGTTCATGGTTTCTTGCTCTTCTATTGGTCTCTTCTGCTGTTATACCTCTGAGTGTTTCTAATATTCTGTTTATCCACTTTTTTCTTGGTCTGGTATTCTCGTATCATTTATTGGTGACTCGTTGTGTTAGATTTATTTCTTTGTGTCTTATCACATGCCTGAACCACTTGATCTGTTGTCGCTGTATGTATTCAGTAGCTGGTTCTCTTCTTAGTCTTTTTCTTAACTCTTCTTTTCTGATCTTATCTCTCAGGCTGTTTACTATCATGCATCTGATAAACTTCATTTCTGTAGTGATTATTTTTCTAATAGTTCTTGAGTCTAAGGTCCATGTCTGGCACTGGTAGCACAAAAGTGGGATAAAGATAGTCTTACAAATAGCTTATTTTGCTTCTAATGATACTTATAGTAATATATTCTTATATTGATAACAACCTTGTTAAACTTCATGGTTCAAAATTAATATATAACACGTTTTTTGATACATGCAAGATACAAGCACTCTAGCACCTCTCATGTAGGCTCAGATAGTAAGTGGATTTTTTGGTATAAAAACAGATTGCCAGTGAGATAAAGGACCTGAAGCTAGAGCTGAAGAAAAAGAAGTCCTTGCTACAGATGGATGAACTGAAGTGTCGCAAGCGTGTCTTGAGAAGAATGGGTTACTGCACAGCTTCTGATGTTATAGAGGTCAAGGGGAGAGTGGCATGTGAGATTAGCAGGTATGTAGTAAGATTAGCAGATGATTAGCAGGTATGTAGTAAGATTAGCAGATGATTAGCAGGTATATAGTAAGATTAGCAGATGATTAGCAGGTATGTAATAAGATTAGCAGATGATTAGCAGGTATGTAGTAAGATTAGCAGGTATTTAGTAAACTTTAACAGAAGATTAGCAGGAATGTAGTAGGTATGTAGTAAGATTAGCAGGTATGTAGTAAGGTTAGCAGAAGATCAGAAGGTATGTAGTAAGATTCGCAGGTATGTCGTCATCATCATCAAGTACCGGACCTACTGGCGTAGGTGATCATGTCTCTCCAAAACGTTCGATCTTGACAGTTATTTATCATTTCTGTTGTTGACCTTCTGCCAAGCCATTCTCTTAAGCTGTCTGGTATATTTTCTCTTTGCTTTCCTCTATCCCTTCATCTCTCAATTTTCCCAGAATGTCACAATATATTTCAGATGTTCCCTTCTCATTACATGACCAAAAAATGATGATTGTTTCTACCTTATTATGGAAATTGGGAGCCGTGATAGCTCAGTGGTTAGTTAACTGGACTACAAAGGACAAGAGGTAGGGTTTGATCCCAAGCGACGGCTTCCGGTTCACCCAACCTTTAAATCTGATTTTTTTCTGGGAAAGTAAAGCGGCACGGGTGTAATACCGACCACATTACCCCAAAAATCATGTGCCGAAGGTCTGTAAAATTTATGGTCACTAACACCATATTCCCTATACGCCACTTGGCATGACGGGATACTTTACTTTTTTTTTATTATTATGGAAATTAGCTCTCTTTTTGCTTTGGCCTCTTTCAGAACATTTTCATCACTCTTCTTAGCTATTGGTTATTGGTTATGGAAGGCCTCAGTATAACTGCAAACGAATTAAAATCCATAATTGCTCAACCGCCCGTGCCAGTGGAATCATCCAAATTACTAACACATCTCCCAAACAAAGAAAGGTAACTGTAGTCCCCATTGTAGCAGTCTCAGCACACGCCAAAAGACATAAGGCGAAACCGCACAGAAAGTGACCACAGCCAACTGTTCCCTGTCATACGATATTATCATTCATCGTAAACAAGCGGGATCTTCTTAGCTGTCCATAGTATTCTCAACATTCTTCTGTCCTTTGTTCAGGTAACAGTGAGAAACAATGTCCAGTGGGACCCCATGCATGTTAAAGAACTCTTTTTTACAAGACTAATAGAGTAGGCCAATATGGCTGTTGCCTGGGAAAAATTATTAAGCAAATCTACCCATGCTGAGGATGGTTGTGTCAGACCACAAGGCACAGATATCATGGCTTTGTCATAAAACTAGCGGCACAGCTCATCCATGCAGCCCACTTAATGGGTGAATGCTAAGATGAAGAGAATCTGTCAAAGTCTTGCTGTATTTTCCTATTGATACAGCCATTACAGGTGTTATTTTATGCTATCACAATAATGTATGTAAGCCAGTAATGACATGTAACTTTCTTGTTTACGCTCCACAGTGGTGATGAACTTCTGCTGACTGAACTACTCTTCAATGGCATCTTCAATGACATGACCCCACAGCAAGCATGTGCACTCATCAGTTGTTTTGTTTTCCAAGAGAAAGCCTCTGAGATGCCAAAGCTGGGTGAAGAGCTTGCAGGACCACTTAGAATTATGCAGGTCAGCAGTTATCATGTCTGTGGTTATAAATTATAAATGTTATTATTCAGATTGCAGGTGGCAGAATAATCTACCATGCTCAAAATCAGGAAAATGCAAGTTTGGATCACAGCAAGGTTAAAAAAAATTGTTCTATCTGTGAAGTAGAAATTTTCAGTGTGTGGCAACCACACTGGACATGCTACCTTCTTCAGTCCTATAGTCCCCCTGGCAGACCCCCAGAAAGTCATTTAGCAAATCTATGTTCTAGTTTTTTTGTTTAGTTTACATTTTATTTGTTGTTAAATGAGTCACAAATATTTGTAATGTGTGTTATATGTAGAACATTTGTTGCCAGGACCCAGTGGGAAAACATAACATTTACCATATATAAAGCTCTTGGTTTCTCGGAGCTATTAACATTAAACAATGACTACAAGAGAGGATATTAGTGATGTTGACAATATAATCATTCTGTCTTTCTCCTTCTGGTATTGGTGATATTGTAGGGCCAGGTGATTCCACCTTGCTCAGATGGCAATAGGGACGGAGATCAAGAGAAGGAAATTAGGATAGATTAGCTAAACATTGGCAGGACAACTAAGCAATATTGCAAGACAGTCAGTGACCTCGAATCAACAAGGAACTAGGAAAGTTGGAAGGCCCAGGCAGATGTGGAGAAAATCCATTGAGACAGAAGCAGATGCTGCAGAATGGAAGTGGGCTCAGCTTGAATACATAGAACAGAACTGTGTCCTCCATTGACGGAGTGTAACAGATAATGTTAGACATGCCCTTTCAGACTAACAAAGTCTTGTTCACAAATGGCCCTTTTGATATCCAGGAAGGTTTTATATATATATATATATCCTGTAATCTGATATATACCTTCATCTGTATACACTGTGTTAAATTATATATTGGCCAAGCAGGCCGATGCTTAGGAGATAGAGTCCGTGAGCACTTGTATAACATGGAATGTGATTCTGGCACTACTGTCTCCTCTCATTTTGGATTGTCATGCCATTATACCTCTTAGAACTTCTGGGTTACTAACATCATCTCTTGTTCCTCTGATACCCACAGTTTGTTTGCATTGGAGAACCAACTCATAGCCCGTTTTGGCACTCTAACCGAGAGGTTTAAACTCTTTTATTTAATCACTAGTCTCCTCTCCTTTTCTCTCCTATGTCCTATACCTATTCCTCCCTGCGTTATCTTCATTAACTCTCCTGCTTTTCTTCCCCCTTGCCATCCCTATCTTCTCTCTCTTTTCCTCTTTTTCTAATTTTTACCCAACCCTATGGGACACCTCCTTTAATCTTTCCTCATGAGACCCACTTTCCATTTTTCACTGTTTGGCTCCTTTTGGTTAAATTAAACCCTAAAGTAGCATGGCATGACATTGCTCTATTGTCTATTAATCTTATAACCAGCTTTTACGTAAATATTGACCACCATTTTTTTCTGCTATTTTTTTATCAGTGTTGTATTTTCTGGCTTGTATTTCTTTGTTTAACTGGAATCGTTTGTTTGTTATACTTGGTGAAGGCATTTGCCAAAATAATAAAAATGAATCATGGACTTGAATCGGTGTCTTAGCACGTGAGTTTTCACCCATATGTGCGCTTATCCAGAAGTGTTCGGAGACTTCTGGATAGTGTCACTTCAAGCATTGAAATTTGATGTGAGGTAGCATTCCTCACCTTCACATAGTACTATCCTGGTACCCATTTCTGCCAGTGGCTGGGTCGAACACGGGTATTTTTTTTTCCAAACACGAGTACAATTCACACTGCTTCCAGCAAAAATTTAACACAGAGTGTCCGAACGTCGGTAGCCTAGTCAGGTGTATTTCCCAATTAGATTACAGAGGCTGGCAAAATACAGGGAAAGAGAGATTGTGGACGACAAAGAGAGAAAATATTAGATAGCTTTGTGTCATGGCGGCGTAATACCAACCACATTACCCCAAAAATCATGTGCCGAAGGTCTATAAAAAATTATGGTCACTAACACCATATTCCCTATGCGCCACTTGGTGTGATGGGGCTCTTTACTTTTACTTGGTGTCATGACATGGAAAACAACCAATGACAGAATTGATATAATGCATGGTAGATAGAAGATTGTGGAAGGACACAATCGCCTGCGCCAACTGTTATGGCACATGATAATGATGATCAGCTAAGGAAAAGAAGAAGAAGCTCTTATTACTGGAGCTGTGTCAACACTTTTAATTTTATTGTTAAACTTAGAATTTGTTCAGAATGAAAAATTGTGTGATTGCCGATATAAGTTTTTTGATTTGACGTCTTTATTTGAATAGAATATTCTGACAGTTGCATCTTCTAAGTCCGCTAAAACAGTTTTGACACATCACATGTGTGGGAAATAAAGCAGAGAAAAATGTATTTAAGTATTTTTATTTTCACCATTTATAAAAAATCTTTCAGTGCTGAAGTATAATGTTTTTAGTCCCAGAGTGAAAGAGTTTATAATCATTAGCGTGGCATTTCTTCATGGAGACCTTTGTCTGCAACATTTTTCATTTTTTTCTTAATTGGCTAAACTTTCCAGCTTATTATTTATCCATCAATTATTTATTTCTTACTCTAATTTTTATTTGTATTTCTTACCTTCCAGTGGAATTTCACAGTGGATTCATTCACCAGGCTGTACTTTCAATTGACTTCCCTACTATTTTCAAACCAGCCCCTCCCTCTATTCAACTTTCTTTCTTAAGAAAATTTGTTTTGTTTGTTCCGTGAGTTCCTCATTAGTAGTGATCTTATACAATGCCCCTTCTAATGTTGCCTTTCAATTACTCCCCCTTTTCATCCAACATTAGAGGGGCATATTTGTTTTGTGTCATGATCAACCTGTTTCCTGCTCGTCAGTAGATCTTGATTAGTTCTGGTTCACTGATCCTAGCACTATCAGTTTGATATAAACTGCCAATCCTTATTAGCCACTGAGCGTCTTGTGTATTGGCCTCAAATTGTCAATTTGATTGTTATTTATGTTGTTAACAAATAAAACTATAATTATATAGTTATGTAGAGTTATAATTTGGCATTTAAATTGAAACACTTCAGCTTTGTTTTGGATTTATTTTTCTTTTATTTTGTGCATAAGTTTTAGTAAGTAAATATTTGAAATAATCATTTCAGTACTATATGTCTAAACATTGTTTTTTGACCACTAGGACACAGCCAGACGCATTGCCAGAATAAGTAAAGAAGCCAAACTTGAATTAGATGAGGAAACTTATGTAGATTCGTTCAGGCCACATCTGATGGATGTAGTCAATGCTTGGTGCAATGGGGCAAGCTTCTTACAGATCTGTAAAATGACTGATGTCTTTGAAGGTAATGCTGTCTATATTTGTGCATTCTATCTATCTATCTATCTATGGACCTTTCGAGCCGTAGCCGGCTCATAGGGCGTAGACCAAGATACTCCTTCTCTTATCTGAATTTTTGTTCTAGCAGTTTTCAATTCTTTTAAAGATATTTTAAGATATTTTAATTTTATTTGTGCATTACCTAATGGAATATTTGTTGGAGATATTTACAAATACAAGAATTACAGGAGGGCACATGCATTATAGGGGAGCCGCGATAGCGCAGTGGTTAGTGAACTGGGCTACAAAGGATAAGAGGTAGGGTTTGATCCCAGCTGACGGCTTCCGGGTCACCTAGCCTTAAATAGGTACCAGATTTTTTCTTGGAAAGTAAAGCGGCACAGGCAGTAATACTGACCCCAAAAATCATGTGCTGAAGGTCTATAAAATTGATGGTCACTAACACCATATTCTCTATACGTCACTTGGCGTGACGGGGGCTCTTTACTTTACTTGCATTGTTGGAGAGAAATTTTAAAAATATATATTTTTTTTAAATGGTGTGGTCAAAGCTTCATGTAACAAGTAGACAACACAAATCAGAATGACCTTTTGGCGCAAAAGTCTTCAACAGGAACAAACATACAAAACACGTACAAAAATGCATTAAAAAATTTTTTATTTTTATTTCAATTTGTTAATTAAAACAAATTATTTTTTCGTCTCTCCTCATTATTAGCTTCACATTTTGATGCATTAATGTGGATTTTTTGCCTTGACCCTACATGCATTATTATATTCTACCATTAGTATGACACCAAATTGTAAAGACTGATACTAGTTAAATTTTAAGATACAAAACTTCACTTAATAGTTAAACATCCAGTGAACAGTAGTGTAACATAACATTACTGATATAAGACTGACCACATAACTCAAAAATGTGCTGATGGTTGAAAAAAAAATGGGCACAAACACCTTATTTTCTATATGTTGAAGTCCACAGAAGGGCAACAGCACCTGTTAACACAGCTGCTCAATGCAGTCAATTTATAGCTGACTGCTTGTGATTGGCTGGTTTAGGGGCGATTTTTTGGCCTCTGGACAGGGAGGTTTGCAGGTTCAAATCTTGCCACGGGTGGTGAGAATTTTTCTCTTTTAATCTAGTTTGTTTGTGGCTTTACCATCCCTTGGTCTCTGGGTAGTAAGATCCACTGTCTAGTCCTCTCGGATCATCATCATCAAGTACCATGCCTGCTGGCATAGGTGATCATGTATCTCCACAACTTTCAATCTCAACAATTATTTATCATTTCTGTTGTTGACCTTCTGCAAAGCCATTCTCTTAAGCTGTCTGGTATCTTTTCTCTTTGCTTCCCTCTATCTCTTCATCCCTAAATTTTCCAGTTTACCCTCTCGGATAATTAAAGACAACATGGAAGGTCTTACGCACACTCTTCATTAAAGAACCTTGGGCAGTTAGAAGTTGAAAAGAGTAGACTAAAAATGGCTGTTGCACGTTCAAAATTGTTTAATTATAACTCTACTTGTGCCGAAAACAGTTGTGTCTGGCCATATTGTACCAAAATCATGGCTTGCTGTAAACTAGCAATACATCCTCCACACATGCTTAACGCGTTAACACAAAGGAGAAGGAAAAGAAATTCTTACACCAGGATTGGTGAACCAGATCTATCCAGATCCTATTCTACCTCTTTGTGGTGCCCATAGGAAGAGACTAACTAGTCCAAGCAAGTGAGTCATCAAGAAGGAATCAACCTGGTCCCCAAAAATGTCATACTGAAGTCAGGTGTGTTGAGCTGAAAGGTGCACATATCACAGCTGTGCTGTTTAAACCACAAGTAATCCCACTTAACGTTCTCTTAAAGACGTATAACAAAGAGGTGTAGTTTGTCAGTTGAAGGAGAAAATGAAAAGTCCAGCAATCAGAAAGAGGCAGGCATGCCGTTTCATGTTGGGTAGGGCTGCAACAAAATCTCTCTGCCTTGCTTGAACGCTTGTATTGTTCATAGTTTCTTAGTAGGGAAATTTCCTTGGCCATCAACGCGACAGCAAACAAACCTTTGTAACATGGGAAATTTAATAAAGAATGCTATGAGGTGGCAGAACATACTGATGGACGTACTTCAACCATGTCAATAGACAATAGTACATGTTTGGTCCATGCGTCAAATTGCAGGTCACAAATCAAATCTTATATAGGAAATCTGAGTAAGAAATCTCATGTTGGGTAAACACAGATTTATAGCAAAAGTTGAAAGAAAATACTAGTTTTAGAG
Organism: Megaustenia siamemsis; assembly: GCA_032433765.1. Classification (NCBI taxonomy): domain Eukaryota; kingdom Metazoa; phylum Mollusca; class Gastropoda; order Stylommatophora; family Ariophantidae; genus Megaustenia; species Megaustenia siamemsis. The sequence goes on along the minus strand of JAVIAB010000160.1, from coordinate 30,586,886 downwards.
TTCTGAATGTTGCAATTAATTGTTGTTAATTTTTGCTAAAGTATCATAAGCAGGAGAGTTAGAGTTAGGCATCATAATTTAGAGTTAAATAAGTGAAGCCAATGTCATTCTGACATGTACTAATATTTAACAATAAATGCATTCAATTGTTACCTATGTGGATGTCATACAGCTTGTCTTGCATCTCTCTCAAATATAATTTGTTTTTAATCCAGGAAGTGTCATCCGAGCCATGAGGCGGTTAGAAGAAACTCTGAGACAGATGGTGCAAGCTGCAAAGGCCATTGGAAACACTGAACTGGAGAATAAATTTTCTGAAGGTATGTTTTTGATTTCTATTTTTCATTATAAAAACTCTAGAAAATGAGGAAGCAGACACATTGACAAATTTAGGGGGGGGGGGACACTAATTAGGTGATGTTTAAGGAAATCTATAGCATAACCAGTACATGAGCAAATGAAATCTAGAACATTTAAGTCATTAATTAGTGTGACAGTGATAGGAGTAAAAGTAACAGTTTCCTCGTTGTCTTGTCTTAGCATGCTGATGTTTTACACTGTTAGATAAGTTCTTGCAGTGAATTCAGCTATTATCTGTTAATAGCTAGAGGATTTGTGTACTTAACATTAGGGAATATAGTTAAAATGGTCAAAAGTATACACAACTCTCCCAGTTAGTGAATTGTCTCAAAACATGTTCTTTGCACGCTCTCTATCACATTTCATAAAATCAATTAAATATTCCTAACATGTTCCTTTCACATTCTCTATCACATTTCATAAAACAATGAAATATTTCAAACATGTTGCTTGCACATTCCCTGTCACTTTTCACTGCCTCAGTCTTTTCCCAGTTACATTTTATTTAATTGCATTGTTTGATTTTTTATTATTTCCAGGCATTCGTCAGATCAAGAGAGACATTGTGTTTGCTGCCAGCTTGTACTTATAAGTGTCATTACACATTTGTCACATGTTCCCCAATTGTCTTGATGTTTATAGATTGTCTATTACTTGGCCATGATGATCACACTTGTTTGTTCATAAAGAACATGCAAGGGACAAGTGATAATAAACATGGCCTTTAAATACATTTTGGAGAAAAAGTTGGGAGTAATAGGAGTTATTCCATATAATGAAGCTGATTGTGTTAACAGTTTCCATTGTCCTATGTTATGGATTAAAAAAAAAACTACTTTAAAATAAACTAGTCTAATGTAATCTCTTCTTAACATCTGACATTCTACTTTAGTAACATGGTCATAGCTTTGGGTATATTTTTTTAATTCTTTGGCTGTAAAAGGGAAAGGCAAACCCAGCCACATCTCAAGTGCGGTGAATAAGGAATTTAGAATTAGTGCCAGATTTTTTTTTATGGCCACTAACACATTTTTGGGCAATGTGGACAGCATTATGCCAGGACATCTTTCTTAACTGATTTGAGTTTTTAACTGGATGAACCTAGATACTAGGTTGATCCGAGGTTACATTTGTTCAATGAAACACCCATTGTTTTAAATTTAATTTAATAGCTATAAAGAAATGAAAGGATATGCATGTATATTTGAGTTGTATAATCATTGGTTGGGAAATGAATTAGTCACCATCACACATTATGGCATCTTGTAGGACAGTAACAAATTCTGTCTGCTTGACTTATAGCTTAACATTGGTTGCACCAGGACTGACTAATCCTTTCATTGCTGCCTCCATGACTCTTTATTGAGTATTCTTTGTTGCCTTCTTCATTCAGCTTCTATCTGCAGTCTCTATCATGGTGTTTCTTCTAAAAGTGTCTAGATCCCATCTGGATGCACTATCAGTCTTCTCTTTAACATCTGGCTGTTAATGTTTTGTGTGTATTGATGAAATATTTCAATCATGTTCCTTGCATTTCTCTGTCACATTTAATGAAATCATAAAATACACACATTTCTGTGTAATTTTGTTTTGGTTTAAAAATCTACATTTAATATTCTCTGCAATATTGGCAAACCGATAAGTTATTTGTTTCTGTCAACAGATAACAATAGTGACTAAACTTATATTTCTTCAGCTAGGGAGATAATAAACCCTAGTTCTCACTCTTCTGGCATACTAAACAAGTGCCATTTGATGCTGCTGTAGAGTTTCTATCATTATAGTGTCTCTCATCTTACTCTAACTAAAACGACAAATAGCAAAATGTTATATTTATTCAACATTCCTGAATGGTGCAGAAACATGGACTTTAAATAAGAAAACAGCAGAAAATTGAAGCTTTTCAAATGTGGATCTATAGGAAAATGGGGAGAATTGAGCGGAAGGAAATGAAGACAAACAAGGCAGTTCTGAATCAGCTGAAAACGAAAAAAGAACTACTTACCACATTTCAAGAAAAGCAACTGAAATTTGTTTGCACATGTGAATAGACATAATACCCTTCTAAAAGTCATCTTGGAAGGAAAGGTACAAGGTAGATGTGGCAGGCCGAGACTAAAATGGACTAATGACATCAAAAGGTGGACAGGTGAACCTATGACAACGTGCATCATCAAGACAAGAGACAGAGTAAAATGGCACTCCATGGTAGCCAACATTCAATATGGAGATGGAGATGGCAACCAATGAGTGACTGAATGGATATTACCCTGGGTTTGCTTTCAACTCAGTCTCTCTTTTCCCTTTTCTCACTTTGCAAGATACTGAAATCATATCACAAGGCATTCTTTTCAAGACCAGCAAATCTGTATGTACGTTAACAAACAAAAAGCATTTTAAATAAAATGACCAAGAATTTGGTTTTGTAAGATTTTTTATTTCATTAAATTGTCTTAAATCTATTCATTGTTTGCCTGTTTTATTAAAATGTGACAAATACTGGGTGTTGCCATAAGATGCAAAGTGTGAGCTGGACAGAAAATGTTGTAGGCGCATATACATTAGAACAAGTAGACACATGCTGAAGGGACAAATGCTGAAAAGGGTTTTAAAAAATGATAGAATATTCCAACTTTGTTATCAGCATACAGATTTTCTACAGAAACATGTTAACCTTAAAGAATCTGATGAATCCTGAACAGCATGTAACTGACATGAGAGTGGTTGAAACATCAGATTGGGTCAGGAAATAAAAGGGTGTGAGGCAGGTGTGCATTCTCTTCAGGTTCAACTTAATACATTTTTATGAAAAATGTCAGAATGATGATAATTTTGTGAATTACAACCCATTTCACAATAAATAGCAACATAATAACAGAGCTCAGATATACTGATGACACTGTCCTCTTTTCAAACAGGGATTACCAAAGGCAATAGAATAAGTTAAAAAGCACAGTGAAAAGCAAAACCTCCAAAAAATTTTAATATACAGAAAATTAATTTCACGTACACCGACAAACAAAAAGTCTGATCACAACAACAAAGAACTTGAAATTGTAACAATCTGAGATCTGTAGTAACTAACAATGAAGACTAACAATAGCAATACAAAAATTAATTGGCATACTACATGTGGTACAATATCAACAAGGAAGCACAATTAAAACTTCTGAGGACATGTATTTTCCTGATAGCAGCCTATGGTTGTAAATCATGGACAATATATGCAAAGAAAATTGGTTCGTTTGAAACAAAATGGTACAGAAAAATCCTTAGACACGTGGATAATGAAAACTGAAATGAAGACACATTAAAAGACTTAAACATGAAAGGCTTATAAATATGTTTTAGCTATAATTAAAATACTATGGCCACATAAAAACAGTAGGCTGGAAAGAACAATATAATATTGAAGGCATGTTCCAGGAAGATGAGACGAGCAGACCAAGAAGAAGGTGATTTCAAGGAATAAAAAAGACCTTGAATATGACAAACAGAATAAGCGGGTGATTCTTTCAGATGGGCTATGATGTAAGCAACGTTACAGAAAGGATGCATAACCAGATGGCAGAAGCAAATGTAAAACAAAGTATTAAGACATCCAGTTTCTGAAGTCTGCTAATCGGTTTACTGAAGAGTTAAGAATAATGGTTCTACTCCCAGTGCAGTTATCACATAGTGGTGAGGTTAAGATTTATGTCGCCTATGATGGATAAGAAATATCTGACCCCACCAAGAATTGAACCAGTGGTCAACACACTAGCCTAATGTCAGGTTTCTTCTTCTGCGATCATGGCTCATTCAGACTAGGACTCTGGACTCTCTTATGAAGGCAGCTGTCTGTTTTAAGTGCTCTGGACTCTCTTATGTATGAAGGCAGCTGTCTGTTTTAAGTGCTCTGGACTCTCTTATGAAGGCAGCTGTCTGTTTTAAGTGCTCTGGACTCTCTTATGAAGGCAGCTGTCTGTTTTAAGTGCTCTGGACTCTCTTATGTATGAAGGCAGCTGTCTGTTTTAAGTGCTCTGGACTCTCTTATGAAGGCAGCTGTCTGTTTTAAGTGCTCTGGACTCTCTTATGAAGGCAGCTGTCTGTTTTAAGTGCTCTAGACTCTCTTATGAAGGCAGCTGTCTGTTTTAAGTGCTCTGGACTCTCTTATGAAGGCAGCTGTCTGTTTTAAGTGCTCTGGACTCTCTTATGAAGGCAGCTGTCTGTTTTAAGTGCTCTAGACTCTCTTATGAAGGCAGCTGTCTGTTTTAAGTGCTCTGGACTCTCTTATGAAGGCAGCTGTCTGTTCAGGTTTAATTCACTTAACCATCATCCCCCATATAGAGACAGGACTATCATTCTTTTATGTGACTTTCACCCCATTTCTGGTGTTTGTAGAGGTGGAGTATAAAAGCTGCATACTCAGTGCTGTTGCCATGTAGTGTACAGGTCAGTTATTTCACCCTTGATGAAGAAAGAACAATCTTCCCTTCCCTTCCTCTTTCATTCATTCTTTTTTCTTTTCTGAAAATTACATAGAATTTTATGAAAGAATGTACAAAACAAGATAGATTATGAATATAGATTTATGACAACCCAAGTTATATAAGGACATGGTGATGATGGGGAGTGACAAGATCAGGCAATTTTTGTTATTACTTTTGAGACTGATAAACCAGCTATGATAGTTATTATCATTCATGGTTCACTAGTATGGGAAACTTATTCAAAATAGCTAACACTTCTGTGTTTATTTCTTGTGTATGTCTAGACTAGGTTTTTTTTTTTCATGTTTAGTTGCATGTTCATTATAAACCTAAATGCATATATCTTTGAATGCTTCATCAAATTTTAAAGTGCAGTTTTATTTTTGATTAAAATCACTGTTCAGAAATGTAGTGTCTATGTGTATTGTTTTGGTATGTGATAAGTTCAATGGAAGAGTCACTAGCATTTTCACTCATTGGTTCTAATTCTACTTTGTTCTGAAATGATTCTACTGCTGACTTAGGAGAAATGAAAAAAATACAGAGGAGAAAAAAATGGTATAGTTAAAACTTTACCTAATAAGTAAAAAGTAAGTAAAGTACCCCGTCATGCCAAGTGGCGTATAGGGAAATATGGTGTTAGTGACCCTATATTTTACAGACCTTCAGCACATGATTTTTGGGGTAATGTGGTCGGTATTACGCCCATGCTGCTTTACTTTCCCAGAAAAAAATCCGGTACCCATTTAAGGCTGGGTGAACCCGACAGCTTGGGATCGAACCCTACCTCTTGTCCTTTGTAGTCCAGTTCACTAACCACTGAGCTATTGCGGCTCCCTTACCTAATAAGTGGACAACACAAATTAGAACGATGTTTCAGCTCAATAGGCCTTCAGCAGGAACAAACATACAATACACACACAGATATGTATTTAAAACAAAAAAATAATTAATAAAAAAATAATAATTTTGATCTAGAATGAGAAATAAAAGTAAAAATAGTCTTCCCTGCAAACTGCATACCACACCACTTTTTCTATTTGTTTTCTATAAACTTTTAAAATTTCTCCTTACAATTAGTTACTGCAGAATTGTATTTTTATATGTTTACCATGGCATTCATTTTCCTTCTTGCCATAGCACAGTCTGCAGGGAAGACCTTTTATTTTTATTTCTCATTCTAGTTTGAATTTATTATTTTGTTTATTATTATTTATTTTTTTGGTTTTAAATACATATCTGTGTTTATGTTGTATGTTTGTTCCTGCTGAAGGCCTTTTGAGCTGAAATTGTTCTAATTTGTGTCGTCCACTTATTTCATAAAGCTTTGACCATACCCTTTTTTCTATATCATTTTTTTTCATTTCTCATTACAATTAGCTTTACTGCAGCTTCACATTTCTATGCATTTTTTTGCTTTGACCCTGACTTAGAAGAAACCCAGTCCTGAATTATTGCCTCAATGCACAGACACATCAATGTATAGAACAAATTAACTTTGTCTAGAAATATCAGCTAATAACTTTAATGTCAAGGTCTGTATGTTCATAGAACAAGTCCGTAAACTCCCTGCTCTCAACAATTACACGTGGATAGTCTTTCCTTTCTTTTCAGGGACGACAACACTTTCAACATAAGTTTTAACATTTGTCTTCTTTCCATTTGTTTGGTCTGTGCCATTCAACATATTCCACCTTGATGATTGTGTTTTTTACAAAAACAATCTGTCCTAGGGATCTGCTGTCTTGGTGATCTACTGAGTTACTGGTGATCTACTGACTTACTGGTCTTCTGGTGATCTACTGACATACTGGTCTTCTGGTGATCTACTGACTTACTGGTCTTCTGGTGATCTACTGACTTAGTGGTCTTCTGGTGATCTACTGACTTACTGGTCTTCTGGTGATCTACTGACTTACTGGTCTTCTGGTGATCTACTGACATACTGGTCTTCTGGTGATCTACTGACTTAGTAATCATCTAGTAATCTACTGACTTACTGGTCTTCTGGTGATCTACTGACTTACTGGTCTTCTGGTGATCTACTGACTTACTGGTCTTCTGGTGATCTACTGACTTACTGGTCTTCTGGTGATCTACTGACTTAGTGATCATCTAGTGATCTACTGACTTACTGGTCTTCTGGTGATCTACTGACTTACTGGTCTTCTGGTGATCTACTGACTTAGTGATCATCTAGTAATCTACTGACTTATTGGTCTTCAGGTGATCTACTGACTTACTGGTCATCTGGTGATCTACTGACTTACTGGTCTTATGGTGATCTACTGACTTACTGGACATCTGGTGATCTACTGACTTACTGGTCTTCTGGTGATCTACTGACTTACTGGTCTTCTGGTGATCTACTGACTTACTGGTCTTCTGGTGATCTACTGACTTACTGGTCTTCTGGTGATCTACTGACTTACTGGTCTTCTGGTGATCTACTGACCTAACTGGTCTTCTGGTGATCTACTGACCCAACTGGTCTTCTGGTGATCTATTGACTTAGTGGTTTTGTGGTGAGTTTCTGTCTTTGTGACATTCTGGTGATAATCCATCCGGATGATTTGCATATTTCTTCTACCTTGCAGCTCCTTGTGGATCATAGGTATTCAACAAACACTTTCCAAGCCATTCTGTTTCTTGCCATTCTTTTAAAATCATTCTTTGTCTTCCCCATCATCTTCATCTCTGCTTCTATCTGTCTTCTCCAAGAATATTTTGGTCTTCCTCTTTGTCTTTTTCCTTGGGCATTCCAAAAAAGGACCTGTTGTGTAATACTCTCAGTTGGTTTCCACCATGTTGTATCTCTTTTTCTACTAGTATTTGACCAGTACTTTTCCATAATTCTATGTTAGAGATTCTGTCCTGCCATTTCCATCCTTTTATTCTGCCCAAGCATCTATAGATGAAGGTCTGCATCTTCATGACTCATTTTTGCTCACCATGTTTCACAGCCATATAATAAGGCTGACTTAACATTGGAGTTGACAATTTTTGTATTTAACCTAATTTCTTTGGATTTCATGTTTCTCGGTGCAACAAATGCTCCTCTTGCTTTTGATATCCTTATGTTGGTATCATTCTCTGTTCCTTCTTCTTTGTCTATATTACTGCCCAGATATATGTTAGATTGTATGTCTAGTAGAGGTATTTCTCCTATTGTTATTTGGTTATTGACAACTGCATTAATTCTCATTATTTTGGTCTTATCTCTACTTTCAGTCCCAGATGTTGTGTTCTGTCATCAAGTATGCTCATTTTACCTTGCATCTGTTGATGATTATTGTGATAGGAGAGCTATGTCATCAGCAAAGTCTAAGTCATTAAGTTACTTGGTCAGTGACCATTGTATTCCATTTATGTTGTTCTGAGTTATTTTCATAATATCTAGATATGGATAGTATAAAGAGATATGGAGATAGAAGGCATACCTGCCTTACTCTTGTTCTTATTTCAAATGATTCTGTAAACTGCCCTTAGTGAACAACACATTTCATTCCTTCATACATTGTTCTTATCAGGTTAATTAACTTTATGGGGTTTCTGTAATGACTCCAGTAACTTCTAAAGCATTCTTCTGTCTAAGCTGTGAAATGCCTTTTCATAATCTATGAATCCGACATAAAGTGGGGACTGTAGTTCTAAGTTTTGTTCAACTATTATATATAAGGTAGTTATTTGATCAGCACATGATCTGTTTTTCCTAAAACCAGCTTGTTCATCTCTCAAATGTTTCTCTATGACCTCTCCTGAATGATTCTGCTTAGTATTTTTCCTGGCACTGATAGCATATTTCCCCTATAATTTGTGCACTTCCTATCTTTCTTTGATAGTTTGATCATATAACCTTTCCAGTCTTTAGGTATTTATTCCCCTTACCATATTTTATCTAGTAGATTATGTAAAAACTTGTAGAAGTGTTAATATCTATCGTGCACTGCCGTGACCCAAAAGGTGAGTAAACAATTGTAGCGCTATTCCCTACCGGGCATGTTTGTAAGAGCTAAGGAGGGCTGAGCATTGGACTGGCTATTCTGTACTGTAAAAAATAATAATCCACAAAAGCTTCAGAAACATGGGCATGTCAAAGAAAAGGAAAAAAGTAAATCCATCACCAAGGAAAGATAAAGGCTCTCTGTCTAAGAGATGTGTGACACAATCTGAAGAAAGCAGTAAGGAGTCCGGGTCGCTGACTCACCTTTTGTCTACTAGAAAATCCTCCAGAATTGGCATCTGGAATGTACATACTCTAAATGAACAAGGAAAAGCTGCACTGGTAGCAGCAGAAATGGCAAACTAAAAAATAGTTATTCTAAGAATGTGCGAAACAAGATGGTTAGGAACAGAAAGGATAAAACAAACACAGGAGAGATGATTGTATCATCAGGACACCAGGAACTTAGAACACAATATAATCAAGGGGTAGCTGTAATGTTATCAAGGGAAGCAGAAAACACTGATATAATGTGAAGCAGTAGGGCCAATACTAATAAGAGCAACGTATAAAACAATAAACATACACATTATGCTATGCACCAACCAATGATAAGGAAGCTTTAGTTAAAGAGATGAATTCTATAAACAGTTGCAATGTCACATGGATGGAAAACGAGCGAAAGATATAATATTGATGGGATATCTAAACGCAAAAGTAGGATCAGACAAAAGAGGTCAATTATTTTAATTTAGAGACATTATTTCAATGTAGAGTTTCTTAAAGAGCAAGGAATTGAAGATACATTTGCAGTCACAGTATCAAACAAATACCAAGTCCTCCAACAACTAGAAAATACAATAAATATAGCAGATCATTGGAAACAGGTAAAGGATATATGGAAGGAGACATGTGAAGAAACCCTGGGGAAAAGAGAACGCTAGAATAAGGTATGGATGACAGCAGAGACCCTGGAGAAAATTAAAGAAATAAAAATGAAAGCAGACATAAATAAAAGCAAAACGAGAAGTACTAAAGTAAAGACACATGAAACTTCTATCTATCTATTGACCTTTCGAGCCGTAACCGGCCCATAGGGCGTAGACCAAGATACACCTTCTCCTATATGAATTTTTGTTCTAGCAGTTTTCTTTTAAAGATATTTTATCAAATCTCGCCATCTGTCTCTGTTCTGTGCAAGCAGTTCTATCTCATTGAGGGAGCCGATTCCTGCTGCTCTTGCCTCTCTCATCAATGTTCTTCTAAGTGTCTCCCTGGGTCTTCCTCTTTTTCTTTTACCTGTTGTTTCCCATATGAGGGCTTGCTTTGCTATTCGATTATTATCTCTTCTCATCACATGTCCAACGTATGACCATCGTCTTTTCTTTATTACTGAAGATATTAGTGGTTGATTGGCGATTTCTCTAATTTCCTCGTTTGTTTTGAATTCGTTCCATTCTATACCAAGTATTTTCCTTAGACATTTATTTTCGAATGCGTTCAACTTTGTTTCTATATCTCTTGTTGTTTTCCAGCTTTCACACGCATACGTAAGGGTTGATAGTACATTTGATTTGAATAGCCTAAGTTTTGTGTTTGTGCTAATGAGTTTTGATTTCCACAACTTTTCAAGGCTTCTGAAAGACATTGCTGCTTTAGCCAGTCTGATTCTAATTTCTTTGCTCGTATCCCCTTCTCGATCAATGTGACTTCCAAGATAGATAAAGTGATCGATCTCTTCTACTAGAAACTTACACAGAGGTAAACAAAGAAGTGAGAAAATATATAAATGAACTAGTTAAAGTGGCAGAGGAAGCAGCAAATGAAGGAAATATGAAAGAACTGTACAACGTCACCAATGAATTAAGCGAAACATACAAACAGATCAATGACTTTATTAAAGATAAATGAAATGTGCTTACTAACATAAAGGAAGAAATGTATTGATGGAAGGAACAATTTGAAAAACCCTTGAACATGCCTGGCCCAAATAACCCTCCAGATATACTATCAGCAGAAGAAGAGTTACACGTTAACAGTGGGAAGCCAAGCAAGGAAGAAATAATGAAAGCCATCAAGCCATTAAAAAATGGTAAAGCCACAGGACCAGATAACATTCCTTGAGAAGCCATCAAAGCACATTTGTGTGAGTTTATTGTTCATGTTTTATTTTTCAGAAACAGGAAGGAAGTGTTATTTTTTTTACATAACCTTAATTGTCATTTATTAAACTTTAATCATCTGAAAAAATTAGTTTATTTGAGGAGAAGAAATGGAAAAATAGTATGGTTAAAGCTTTACATAAATAATGGACGACGCAAATTTGAACGACGTTTCGGCTGAACAGGCCTTAATCAGGAACAACAAACAGCACACGCATATATATATATATATATATATATATATATATATATATATATATATATATATATATATGATGATATATATATATATATAGATATATGCAAGTAAACAAAATTGGCCATACATAGCTAACTATAATAATAAAGTATCTAAAACAAAATAATTTCGAACTAGAACGAGACATAGAAATGAAAATGTCTTCCCTGCGTATTTTGCTGTGGCCAGAAGGAAATTGAACGATGGGTAGTCCACGCAGGATACCCGGAGTAGTTGACCAGCTAATGGGAGGGTCAAAACACCGGTGGAAGGGTTCTAATAATATGTCGGGTGATATTGTATAGGTTACGGGAACTATAACGCCTCCGGCAATGTCTATATGTATCTAAGTATATGCATCAGTGCGAATATATATATATATATATATATATATATATATATATATATATATATCATCATCATCATCATCAAGTACCAGGCCTGCTGGCGTAGGTGTGATCATGTCTCTCCACAACTTTCGATCTCGACAGTTATTTATCATTTCCATTGTTGACCTTCTGCCAAGCCATTTTCTTAAGCTGTCTTGTAATTTTTGTCTTTGCTTCCCTCTATCTATTCGTCCCTCAAATTTCCCAGTTGTTACAATATTCAAACAACTTATAGAATGCCTAAAGGAGATACAGCTAGATGACAGGGACATACGACTAATATGTAATCTATACTGGGAGCAAACAGCAACAAAGAGAACTCTACACCCATTGATATAAAAAGAGGAGTAAGACAGGGATGCATCCCATCACTAAGCTTGTTCAATCTATACACTGAGCAAATCTTTAAAAACATCATAGAGATGCCAGGCCTACAAATTAATGGAAAGATAATCAATAACCTAAGATATGCTGACGATACTGTACTACTATAGCTTGTTTCATAACTCGTGCCCAACTTTTAAAATCGATAGCTTAATAACCGCTTGTTGTAAGTTGTTCAAAATTTGCATGTAAAGTTATAATGATTAGAACCAAACAGGGAATTAATTTCATTAAAAAAAAACATTTGGTTATTATTGTTGCTTATTTGATTTATATAAATTTATAACGACCCATTGATGTAGTCAAAACTTAATGTTTACAGTATTTTAAGTTAAAAATAGCGAGTAAAAATCCATACACGGTAAATTTGACGTGCTTGCACGATTTCGCCGTGGTTTTTTGACACAATTAGACACTTGTAAAAAACACGAGAAATTGTGTGTTCCATTTCCGTTCTTTCAGAGGTGGAGACGTGGAACTATAACATTTATCATGAGTCTTAAAATGAAATTCTGCAGTTTACAAAACATCGCAATAAAAATGTATGACTATTTTTGCAAAGAGGCTAAACGAGGAAGATTATTTCATTCTTTAGAAAACCCTGAGAATAGGACAAGACACATTTTGGATTTATCTAAATGGTCATTTAATCGCTGGATTCAAGCACGTGACCGTCAATGTTCAAAATATACAAAATCACAAGGAAGAGCAAAAATGTTGGATAATTTCGACAGTGAACTTATTAGAAGTGAAATTCGCAAAATGTTGGGTATGAATGAAACTGTTACAATAAGAAAATTAAAAGTATCGCTGAAAAAGAACAACAGTATTGAAATATCAAAGTCTACATTATGGAGGAATGTGAGAGCTGCAGGCTTTACATTCAGAAAGTATTCCAATGGACGAAACATCATCTGTGAGAAGCCACATATAGTAGTCATGAGAAGCAAGTACTTACGTGAAGTAAAAGAGGTGCGCAAGCAAGGTTATGATATTGTGTACTTGGATGAAACATGGATCAATGCTCACCACACTAACCAAAGGGAATGGCAGTCATCAGATGGAAAGATTAAGAGATTAATGCCTAGCAGCAAAGGACAGCGCTTGATAATTGCTCATGCAGGTAGTCGACAACATGGACTAATACAGAATGCAGAGCTCATTTTTCTTTCAAAATCCATAGACAATCGGGATTATCACTCTGAGATGAATGGTCACATATTTAGACATTGGATTGAAAATTCTGTTCTCCCATCACTAGATCGACCATCTTGCCTAATAATGGACAATGCAGCGTACCACAACATTGTTGCACTTGAAGATAAAGTACCGACGTCATCCAGTATAAAAGATGCTATTAAGATATGGCTCACAAAGGAGCACATACAATTTAATAACATGTACTTAAAACCTGAATTACTATCTCTAGTAAAGAAAAAACAAAGGACAAAGATTTTTCAAATAGATAAGATTATCCAAGAGCACGGTCATATAAGTTTGAGGCTGCCACCTTACCATGCTCATTTAAATCCAATAGAACTAATCTGGGCAAAATTAAAAGGACAAGTGGCAGATGAAAATACAACATTCAAAATATGCGATGTAAAGACTCTTGCTAATCTCGCTTTATTAAATATAGACAAAGATTATTGGGCTAAATGTGAAGACCACGTCTTAAAACAGGAAGAGGAATATTGGAAAAATGATGGTTTGTGGAATGTTCAACCCCAAACAGTTATTAATCTTTTAGACTCGTCTGATTCAGAATGAAAGTATATAGCCCCCACAATGTTGGCCCCTATATTACCTTAAATTAGTTCAACAAACGGTCCTTTTCAGGACCACACAACTATGAAAATTGGACATACAGGTATACCTTGATATTATCGTCCGTCCTCGAACTGAGAAGACAATAATTCTCCTGGTGTTTTGTTTAATTAAGTTATTTCCCCATTACGGCCACGCCTTTACCTAGTGAAAATTAATCATAGACCAGCAACTACGGTAATTTCTATTATTTAGGGGTTCACAATTTACAATTTTGACAAACATCAAAGAAATTCGCCGTTTTAAGAAAACTGCAGCTGCAAGATATTTGTTAAATATACATTTAAAGGGTCTTTTGCATTCTAATAACATTTGGAAAATTTCAACAGTTTTTAACAAACGGTTACTGAGTAATAGCGTTTTGAAGTTGGGCACGTGATTTGAAACGAGCTATAAATGTATATCTAACTGTGAGGTTGGTGTGTTGGCTGTACAATCTATTAAATGCCTTGGTATTGGACGATTCAAGATTTCCTAAAAGTGTTCAGCCCATTGCGACTTTATGTCTTCCCTTGATGTTTATATAGTTCCTTATTTGTTCATAACAGGTGCCCCACTAGATGATTATATATTCGTTATTATCTTCTGTATACTATACCAAGTTGTACTATCTCTGTCATTACTGCTCTCCTGTCAATATTATAGGCTCTACAATATTGCTATAAGGACAAGAGGTCAGGTTCGATCCTGACCGATGGCTTCCGGGTTCACCCAGCCTTAAATGGGTACCGGATTTTTTTCTGGGAAAGTAAAACGGCACGGGCGTAATACCGACCACATTACCTCAAAAATCATGGGCCGGTGGTCTGTAAAAATTATGGTCACTAACACCATACTCCCTATACGCCACTTGGCGTGACGGGAGCACTTTACTTTACAATATTGCTATGGGGCTATGTTGCACAATATTTGTATATCTGAAAAATTGCAAGACATACATTGTTATATGAGAGCAATATTGTTCAGTTTTCATTTATTCGACAAATTTGTACAACGTTACTATATGGGGTAGTAATTTACATGTAACGTCATTATCATAGGTAATACAGAATATTACTTGTACGAGAGAAGAGGTAATTCGGTGCATTATTATATGACAGAGCAGGTCACACTCTCTTGTACCACGGGAAATAAATGCAGTCCATATCCGGGTAACTCGGTGCATCGTCATTAACATTAAAAAAAGAACGGTGAGAGGAAAGTATACTAGTCATTGGCACTATCCATGTATCTTATCAAGTGATTCATTGCTTTGTCTCCAATGAAGCTAAATTCGCGGCTAGTCTGCAACAAAATGGGAAATTGGTAACTAGTAACAGGGAAGGAAAGTGAAGCAAGGGAACATGTTTTTTAAGGCCATAGAAGGATTATCACATTATATCCCGAGTTGATAGCCCATTCTAAAAATATCTTAAGGACTCTTAAGTGGTGCAGTTCCGAGAAAACACAATTAAAAATGCTTATCGCGTGTTTCACACCTTGTCTATATTTGGGTGAAGGGATTTTCCGACATTGTCTCTTGTGTGAAAAACACTTTTAGTACATTACGATTAGTCTAACTACCGGAATAGATCCATCAGATTGTTTTTGTTTGCTTTAGGATATAAGATCCGTAAGTAATGGAGTGTTGCATTCGTGGATTTGTTTGTTAGAAATTGTTGACATAACCCGTACATATCGTATCAAGGAGACACCTCCCATCAATATCATGTGACTAAACGGCTCAATAGTTGACGGATTTAACAAAGTTGTGTTGGTCAGGATACACTGACTGGATCAATAAATTAATACTTTAAAAATATGTTGCTATATGAATAAAATAAGAAAAAAAAATAAGATGTGAACTGTGATAAAGAGAAGACAAACTGGCATAGAAAGAACTGGGATGACAACATCAAGTTATGGACCGCTCACAACTTCGCAAGATCTAAAAGATGTCAAGAGATTTTGAAAAGCTGGAAGAGTAGTGTCCCTTGATGGTATCCATGCATGCGACAGTTATCAAGAGATGGGATAAGTAAATAGCATCAGTTACGTTCAAATAGAAAATCAGTGTTGAATTAATGTCATTGTACACATTTTCAGCATTGTTGTCTTATTTCGTCTTCAAAACTTACCACAGTGCTGTCCTTGGTGAAAATTTAAGGATGACCTCACAAAACTTATAGAAGGTACTTACAGGGAAACGCCAGAAAACCTTTGTTCATAAAATAGAGAGAACGTTCATTTTTGTCAGAGTTGAAATCACAGCTCCTCGAGCAAACCCAGAGTCGCCTTTTCAGTCGCCTTAAATAGATGACCATCACCACCACTATCACCACCACCATCACCACCACCATCATCAAGGCCATAAATCTACCAGACAGAGCTGGTATGAATTGATTGTTAGATTCATTATCATCGTCTTCATCATCATCACGACCATCATCATTATAAGGGATTTCAAGTGTAAATAATCTCGTCTTTTAGAATCACATCCAGTTTTTTTAAATACACATGCTGATAAATTGGCTTGAATTATGATTCGGTCTGTTTCCTATCCCTAACATTTCCTGTGGTGCAGGGTTAGGGTCAGGATTTTTTCTATCGGGGGTGAAATAAAAATCTTGAGTCTCACACGTCGTGGTGACTGCTTGACCAAGCGGCCTTTATCCCTCTGGTTCTATCGTTGCCCCCCGACATACACCAGCAATGGTACTATGTGTCGTAAAGATAGTTTATTTTTTTTAACGTTTCCTGTCAGAGAAAAGCGCTTGGAGTGACCACACAAGACAGAATCAGAAATAATATAAAAGAAAGAGTAGGCATTGAGCAAATGTTAAGCTACATACAGAAACAACAAATGGTAGGAACAAAATCATGCCAAGAATATATAGAACAACAGCTTAAATGGTTTGGCCACCTGGTCAGAATGAATCCTTACCAATCACCACCAAGAGCGTTCTTCTCGAGAATGCATGGAAAAAGATCAAGAGGAAGACCCAGAAGAAGATGGATAGATGCAGTGACAGAGACATGTAACAACAAAGGAAAATCACTAATTCAGACAGTTCGAGCAGCTCAAGAACGACAAATGATATAAGCACAACACCTTTTCGGTACCAGTGAGAAAGAGAAAAGAAAAAAGAAGAAGATACAGAAACAACAAATATACTTGTTTGCCCATCAAGAAAGAATGCAGTGTACTTCTTACCATACAAATCATTTATTAAAAGAGGAGACGGGAGAAGGGCAAGAGGCAGACCAAGAGTAAGATGGACAGACAACATCAAAGAAACGATATAACAATATCGACATAACAAGTGCCGTCAGCGTATCTGAGCTCTGGAATTACGTTGACATTTATTGTGAAAGGGTCGAACTTCACAAATCTGTCATCGTTTCTGACATTCCTCATGATGTTTTCAACATCATGAGTGTTTAACAGGTATGGGGAAAGGATGCATTCCTGCCTCACCCCTTTTTATATTTCAAACCGATTTGATGTTTCTCCCGCTATTCTGTTAGCTGCTTGCTGTTAGTGATATATCGATTCGATAAGTTGTTCTAGGTGTGTTGGAAAGTCCACATCTTTCATGATGTTCCATAGTTTCTGATGTTGTACGCAGTCAAAGGCCTTGCTGTAATCTATGAAGCATGTATTCAGCTCTATGTTGTATTCCCTACACTTCTCAAGATTGTTTCTCATGTTAAAGATGTGGTTCCGGGTGCCTCCACTATGTCTCAAGCCTTGAACTATATGAATTTTTTGTTCTCAAAAAATCCTATTCACGATGACCACATGGATATTTTGCCGGCATGGCTTATCAGGGCAATAATTCTGTAGTTGGAATACGGCTTCAGATTTTATTTCTTTGGAATGGGATGTACACTGATCTTTTCCAGACTTTTGGCCAGTCTGCATTTTTCCAGATCTTCACACACAGTGCAAGGTAAAACCTGGCCTCCCCTCCAGCTGGGATACATTCGGCGGAAATATCATCACTTCCTGGTGACTTCCTTCTCTTCAGATTTTTTTTTAAATTGCGAAACGAACTTCATCTATCCACTTTATATTACTGCATTGGTGTATTTTAAAGTGCATACATTGGTGTGCGGTAATCGCTCCATCTTTGCAACATATCCTTTTTTCGGTTAGTGTGTTGCCAATGTGGTCATTAATTACTTGAACTGATGGTCTAAAATTGCCTGCTGTCATTCTAATTTCTCTGAACATTCCATAGTCTGTCCATTATTCTTCGTCTTCAGTTCTGCCACAGGCGGCCATAATATAATTCTCTTCGTCTCTTTTGATCCCTGTTCTAACTGCTTTGGGGTATTTTCTATATACATCGCTGTTTCGCTTTGCTAATGTTTGCTTCAGTTTACTTATTTCTTCTGTGAGGGTTAGTGTTTTTTTCTTAAATGTAGTTTTGTTTCTTTTGCGCTTTTATGGGTATGATGTTTTGTGCTGACGAGACGAGAATATCTCTTGCTTGTGTGGTTAACTCGTCTGGTGACATGTCTTCTTGTACTATCATCAACAAATCACATTAAAAAAAAAAAAGCTTCTGTGCTTTATTCTGATGGTTTATTTTTAAGATTTATTCTGAACTCTCCTATTAGTAGCTCATGATCGAAGTCGCAATCCGTGTCAGGTTAGCGTTTTGGATGATGTCACTCCAGATCTCCATCTTTGCTGGACCAGCATGAAGTCTATTTGGTTTCTTGTGTTGCCATCTTGAGAGGTCCAAGTGTATAATCTTCTTGAGTGTTGTTTAAAGAAAGTGTTGACAGTAGCAAGGTTATTCTTGTGGCAAAATTCTATACGTTTTTCCTCCTCTTTTGTTTTTATGTTGTATGCTAAATGGTCACCGAGCATTTTTGTCTTCTTCTGTTCTTTCCATGCCCTCTTTTGAGTTGAAGTTTTTCAGGATTATTAAAATGTCCCTTATATCTACTTTTTATAGGGTATCCTGCATTGCGTTGTAAAATTCTTTAGTCTACTCATCATTTGCTTCTGTTGTGGATGCATATACTTGTAAGACTGTGATGTTCGGCTTTTTCCTTCTTAGTCTAATTGTTAGTAATCTGTCGCTGATTGTGACCACGAAGAGTTGCGTATATTTACTTTGTCAGGATGAACCCTTTGCCTCATTGTCCGCTCTTTTTCTTTCCTGAGTATATAAATGTATTGCCTGATTGAGTCTCAACGTGACCTTGTCCAGCCCATCTATGCTCAGAGATGCCCACGATGTCTACATTGTATCTGTTCATTTCATTACTGATTATGACATGTTTTCTACACTAATGTACACGCCATTAATACAACATTAATTTAAATGTCACTAACACCACAGCTGGAAACATCTACACTAATGTACATGCCATTAATACAACATTAATTTAAATGTCACTAAAATCACAGCTGGAAACATCTACACTAATGTACATGCCATTAATACAACATTAATTTAAATGTCACTAAAACCACAGCTGGAAACATCTACACTAATAAGATCGAGCATACTCTAGAATACGCACATCATCTTCATCTTTAAATACGCCAACATCTATGTAAGTAAGTAAAGTGCCCCCGTCCCGCCAAGTGGCGTATAGAGAATATGGTGTTAGTGACCATAAATTCTACAGACCTTCAGCATATGATTTTTGGGGTAATGTGGTCTGTATTACGCCCGTGACGCTTTACTTTCCCAGAAAAAAATCAGGTACCCATTTGAGGCTGGGTGAACCCGGAAGCCGTCGGTTGGGATAGAACCATATCTTTTGTCCTTTTCAGTCCAGTAACATGTATGTGGTAGAACTAAAATTCAGCATTTAAACTTCAACAAACAACCTTGATACGCCCAATAAGCTATTGATAGTAAGTTACAGTTTAAGGATTAAAAAAAGAAACTATTTACAAGATCACATTAGCAAAGTGATTTTAGCCTAAGATTAAAAAAAGAAACTTTTTACAAGACCACATTAGCAAAGTGATTTTAGCCTAAGATTAAAAAAAGAAACTATTTACAAGACCACATTAGCAAAGTGATTTTAGCCTAAGATTAAAAAAAGAAACTATTTACAAGACCATATTAGCAAAGTGATTTTAGCCTAAGATTAAAAAAAAGAAACTATTTACAAGACCACATTTGCAAAGTGATTTTAGCCTAAGATAAAAAAAAAAGAAATATTTCATATTCGCGAGCAGTATAATCTTTTCCCGCCACTTTAAGTAATTAAAATAATAGGCCATAAAACGTTTCATATATAAATCTGCTGTGATCATTTACCTTTTAACATTGTGCAAATATCCGCCGCGACGGATCCTAATTACCTTCCTTTCATTTATTCAACATAAATAAATAAACAAAAGTATTACACCATTAGCATGTTATTTCAGTGTAGCAGTATTTAAACAATTAAGTGCTGAAAGCATTCATGGCGAAATTTCCCATTAAAATATTTGAAAGTAAAAATATTTCCCGCCATACCCGTCCCTAATTTATTCTCCTCCCTGACGACTGCCAGATTGTAATTGTGGTTCTATAGTATTTCATTTCATGTTATCATGTTATGTATCCATTGAATGGAGTTGTCGTGTGGATCGTTTAAGAATGATAATCAGACCTGACTTGAGTGGAAAAGTTTTGTTGACCAATGTAATTATCTCCGAAGCAAACACACTGAAAGTGTTGCAGATACAATTAGCACTAGGAAGAAACACAACAAACCATCTTGTGAATGGATGCTATTGCTTCCTTTGTGTGCGTCTGGAATAGGCAGCTTTAAACAAAAAAAAAACTAGTCTACTTTAAGGTCTGTAATTTGACTGCTTTAAGGTCAAGGCTTATTGTTGTCTGCTTTAAGGTCAAGGCCTATTGTTGTCTCCTTTAAGATCACGTCTTATTGTTGTCTGCTTTAAGATCACGTCTTATTGTTGTCTCCTTTAAGATCACGTCTCATTGTTGTCTCCTTTAAGATTACATCGTATTGTTGTCTCCTTTAAGATCACGTCTTATTGTTGTCTGCTTTAAGATCACGTCTTATTGTTGTCTCATTTAAGATCACGTCTTATTGTTGTCTCCTTTAAGATCACGTCTTATTATTGTCTCCTTTAAGATCACATCTTATTGTTATCTGCTTTAAGATCACGTCTTATTGTTGTCTCCTTTAAGATCACGTCTTATTGTTGTCTCCTTTAAGATCACGTCTTATTGATGTCTCATTTAAGATCACGTCTTATTTTTGTCTCCTTTAATATCACGTCTTATTATTGTCTGCTTTAAGATCAAGTCTTATTGTTGTCTCCTTTAAGATCACATCTTATTGTTGTCGCCTTTAAGATCACGTCTTATTGTTGTCTCCTTTAAGATCACGTCTTATTGTTGTCTGCTTTAAGATCACGTCTTATTGTTGTCTCCTTTAAGATCAAGTCTTATTGTTGTCTCCTTTAAGATCACGTCTTATTGTTGTCGCCTTTAAGATCACGTCTTATTGTTGTCGCCTTTAAGATCACGTCTTATTGTTCTCTCCTTTAAGATCACGTCTTATTGTTGTCGCCTTTAAGATCACGTCTTATTGTTGTCTCCTTTAAGATCACGTCTTATTGTTGTCGCCTTTAAGATCACGTCTTATTGTTGTCTCCTTTAAGATCACGTCTTATTGTTGTCGCCTTTAAGATCGCGTCTTATTGTTGTCTCCTTTAAGATCACGTCTTATTGTTGTCTCCTTTAAGATCACGTCTTATTGTTGTCTCCTTTAAGATCACGTCTTATTGTTGGCTGCTTTAAGGTCAAGGCCTATTGTTGTCGCCTTTAAGATCAAGTCTTATTGTTGTCTCCTTTAAGATCAAGTCTTATTGTTGTCGCCTTTAAGATCACGTCTTATTGTTGTCTCCTTTAAGATCAAGTCTTATTGTTGGCTGCTTTAAGGTCAAGGCCTATTGTTGTCGCCTTTAAGATCAAGTCTTATTGTTGTCTCCTTTAAGATCAAGTCTTATTGTTGTCGCCTTTAAGATCAAGTCTTATTGTTGTCTCCTTTAAGATCACGTCTTATTGTTGGCTGCTTTAAGGTCAAGGCCTATTGTTGTCTCCTTTAAGATCAAGTCTTATTGTTGTCTCCTTTAAGATCACGTCTTATTGTTGTCTCCTTTAAGATCAAGTCTTATTGTTGTCGCCTTTAAGATCACGTCGTATTGTTGTCTCCTTTAAGATCACGTCTTATTGTTGTCTGCTTTAAGATCACGTCTTATTGTTGTCTCCTTTAAGATCAAGTCTTATTGTTGTCTCATTTAAGATCACGTCTTATTGTTGTCTCCTTTAAGATCACGTCTTATTGTTGTCTCCTTTAAGATCACGTCTTATTGTTCTCTCCTTTAAGATCACGTCTTATTGTTGTCTGCTTTAAGATCAAGTCGTATTGTTGTCTGCTTTAAGATCACGTCTTATTGTTGTCTCCTTTAAGATCACGTCTTATTGTTGTCTGCTTTAAGATCAAGTCGTATTGTTGTCTCATTTAAGATCACGTCTTATTGTTGTCTCATTTAAGATCACGTCTTATTGTTGTCTCCTTTAAGATCACGTCTTATTGTTGTCTCCTTTAAGATCACGTCTTATTGTTGTCTGTTTTAAGATCAAGTCGTATTGTTGTCTCATTTAAGATCACGTCTTATTGTTGTCTCCTTTAAGATCACGTCTTATTGTTGTCTGCTTTAAGATCAAGTCGTATTGTTGTCTGCTTTCAGATCCAGGTTCACTGTTTATCTGTCCCCCCCTCCCCCCAGTTGAATCTGTCTTTAAAGAGCTCTAACTCAAGCAAAGCCGACTGCCGGCATCAGAGTTAAAAGCTGACTACGACTCATAGTTGACTGTTAACGCCAGG
Organism: Megaustenia siamemsis; assembly: GCA_032433765.1. Lineage (NCBI taxonomy): Eukaryota > Metazoa > Mollusca > Gastropoda > Stylommatophora > Ariophantidae > Megaustenia > Megaustenia siamemsis. The sequence continues at coordinate 30,564,246 of JAVIAB010000160.1, read as the reverse complement.
CTACATGAATCGGAGCTATCCAGGTTCTACTCCACCTCAACATGGTGCTCCTAGTAACATGTTAACTATTTTCGGCCGTTTAAGGAATCTAGAGGAAAGACACTCCGTCACCTAAAACTGCCCTGAAGCTGGATGTTAGGACCAGATATCACAACTTGCTGTAAGCCACAACACAACGATTCTACGCCCTCTTAACGTCTTTTTTAAGTGCGGACAATATATAAAGGTGTTCTTTCTACAGTTCGGTGAACTTTTTATATATTTCCATCTATATTTTTAATAGTAAAAAAGAAAGCTGTTGGAGAACGCATAAAGAATGAAAAAAAAACATGAGTCAGTTATGTTTAAATAAAGTGCCGACATGAGTCCCAAAAGTACTGGGTTTGAAACCTGTACGGAGCGATTGGGTATTTTCCCAGAGAGTTTATTGTTAGATAAGAAAACTACGAGTATATCGGAAACACAAGGACACTCAGAAAGACCTGCAGATGTCATTTATTATATGGAATTGGGCCGAAGGGCGTTAGTTCAAAGGTCGTTGGATCCATAACAACAACATCGTATGAAATATAAAATAGTAGGCTTAGCCCTATAGGAGAACACGATAAAACCTATGGCTCGTGTTCAAGTTGAGCTCATTAAAGAACCCTTGCACACACTAGGAACATTGGTTCTAAGGCATGATAGCTTTAATTTTACTTTTGTTTACTTTCCCTGTCTTTTAGCCTCCCTCTCTCTATCTCTTTCTTTCTCTCTCTCTCTCTCTCTCTCCCTCTCTCTCTCTCTCTCTTTCTCTCTCTTTCCCCCTCTTTCTCTCTCTTCCCCTCTCTTTCTTTCTCACTCTCCTTCTCTTTCTCCATCTCTCTTTCTCTCTCTCTCTCTCCCTCTCTCTCTCTCTCTTTCTCTCTCTCTCTCTCTCTCTCCCTCTCTCTCTCTCTCTTTCTCTCTCTTTCCCCCTCTTTCTCTCTCTTCCCCTCTCTTTCTTTCTCACTCTCCTTCTCTTTCTCCATCTCTCTTTCTCTCTCTCTCTCTCTCTCTCTCCCTCTCTCTCTCTCTCTTTCTCTCTCTCTCTCTCTCTCCCTCTCTCTCTCTCTCTTTCTCTCTCTTTCCCCCTCTTTCTCTCTCTTCCCCTCTCTTTCTTTCTCACTCTCCTTCTCTTTCTCCATCTCTCTTTCTCTCTCTCCCTCTCTCTCTCTCCCTCTCTCTCTCTCTCTCTCTTTCTCTCTCTCTCTCTCTCTCCCTCTCTCTCTCTCTCTTTCTCTCTCTTTCCCCCTCTTTCTCTCTCTTCCCCTCTCTTTCTTTCTCACTCTCCTTCTCTTTCTCCACTTTCTCTTAAACCTATTCGGTGCCGAGGGAGGTACACAGTTTGAGTTCTTTCTCTTCTTCCGATATCAGTCGTTGTCAGTTTATACAGTAGCGTCTCTAGAAGAGCAATAGAAGAATAATTGGAGACCTGGTTCCAGGACAACGCATCAGGGGCAGACCAAGAAGAAGGTGGTTTCAAAACATTAAAGAGACATTGAAAGCGACAATAGAAGAAGTGGGAGGTCTGGTTTGAGACCGGGATTCTTTCCAACGTGTTGTGGTGAATTCAACGTTCTGTAAAGATCAAGCAACCTGATAACGAAAAAAAAAAAAACATTGACCCTTCCTTGAATTAATTCAGATGAAGATGTATGTTTACAGCACTCGGACAAAGTGACAAATAATCAACAACAGAAACAAATATGGACCAAGGCAGGATCGAACCCGTACTCAGTGGCACAGCGCCTTGTCACGAAAAGCCAAACGCTAAGGAACACTGCCACTCAGCTAACAAAAAATTAGCTATCGTGTACAATAACTTTTCGCGCAGGTGTTCTCATGACTATAGCATGAGGCTGCGATCACAGCTTGGAAATACATAGTGTATCTGCATTTTTCCTGTTAAGACAAGTATCTCCCGGATAGGGTAGGGCTGAATACTTGCGTTGCAGGCAAACATTTAGGACGAAACAGCATGAATAGTAGTTTCCAGTGGTTTAGACTGGAGACAAATAATAATAAATGAATATTATTATAGAGGGAAACTTCGGAGGCGATAATCAGCGAATCAGTTCAGAGGAAAATGTATGTTTACAGCACTCGGAAAAAATGACAAATAATCAACAACAGAAAAAAATATGGACCAAAACAGGATCGAACCCGTACTCATTGGCACAGCGCCTTGCCACGAAAAGCCAAACGTTGAAACAAACTGTAATCACGCGTTTGCCAAACTTCCGGCATCACCCACTTATCCGCATGTCTCCTTTGTCTGAATAACAAATGTAATTTTCCCATATTAAGCGATATTAATATTGCATTGGTTATCCGGGAAGAAAGTAAATAAATGCTGTCTAACTTTTGGCACGATTTGCACTGCACGAACACATCTCTGAAATCGGCAAATCACTATTTATTGCTGTAAAAAACATATTCAAAAGTGTTTATTATTCTATGTAATTAAAAAAGAGGACATACACAACTGAAACGGCGCAATTCAAGGATGTATCGCTTCACCTGGTATAGTTCACTCAGGCCGTGAAAAGAGTCACATGGAGGCTAGGACAACAAAACAGGAACTGAGAAAAGATGGGATTATCTCGTAGAAATAATAAATGAAGGGTGCAGAGAAGTAACGTTAGGCTTAAGGTATGCAGATGTCGCTAGGGTTGAAGAGGTGTCGCTGAGGCGCTGTGTCGAGGTGCCTGTCTTACAATAAAGTATCCAGTTCAAACTGCATTTGGAGCGAACGACACTTTTTTTTCAGGTGATACCTGATCATAAGCAAAGTTCCCAGGTTATAATATTTTGATTTTAAACCAACCTGCACTTTGAATGGCTATGGTTAATCGAAAGCCCCGGTATCACTGAGAACGAATTAAAATCCATAATTGCTCAACCGCATGTGTCAGTGGAATCATCCGAATTAGCATCTAATCTCATTGAAAGATCCAAACAAAGAAAGACAGTCCCCATAATAGCAGCTACAGCTCACGCCAAACGACATAAGACCAAGAGGCACCGAAAGTGAACGCAGCTGACCTGTCCTTCGTCATACGGTATCATCGTTCATCGTGAGCAGTCGAATTATCGAAATACGAAGCACAGCACACTCTGTTCACAGAGCTCTCAACAGCTTCGGCAGCAAGCCGGACTTGGAATATGAGGAAATTGCAACAAGGAACACCTTTCAGACTTAGCCTCAATGGTTCTGGCCGCTTATCTACCATATTGATCGATTTTCCAACTTCCGGAGTTTTCCTGGGGGAAACTGAAATGTATCCATCCTAGAAACAATGCAGTTCCAGAACTTCTGTATGTGACTATAATCAAACACGAACATTTTCAGATCTTGATGTATAGAGACTATCTAATATTAAACAATGACACTGCGATGTTAGGAATATTGCTAGAGACATGGCTTTATTTAAGATCGTAGTGACTTCTGTCACATCTCAGGATGCTCAGGGAGATCCAAGTCTGCACGTGAAGAAGTGACGCCACCGTGATGTGGAGAAATTCTTTTATAAAATCGTATTAGATTATGTCATAACATATCAATATCAATATTTTCTGGGAGTGCCCAGAGAGCACGGAAACCAGTGACGCCAATGTTTAAGTGGCTCTCTGAGTATTTGAATGTATACTTGATGATATAAATGAGCTCCATTTTTGTGAGTGCTAGAATCACGTTAGTTTAAGAAATGTTGAAAAGCAGATACAGACGGAGTGGGAGGTGCTATAATTAGATTTGTAGATGTAGATAGAAAGTCAAATGTTAAAAAAGTAGATGTGGAGGAAATTGGAGGGGGTAGATCTTTGTCTTGGGATAAGCAATTATTTCAGGTGTCTACCTAAACTCGTTCCTAATGACCACGTCGATCATGTGATAAACAAAATCCCGCACAGAATTAGCCGCCTTGAAGGTCATCGAGCAGAGGCTACTTACCCTTCTGTTCCAGGGACTAGCCCACGCACTAATCGAGTATGCCCTAGCCATTCTTACTGTCAGTGCGACGCTAACTGACAGGTTGGATAAAATACAGAATGAAGCTATGCGGATTATCTTGGAGTTTACGGGGGACACACCCTGTGTAGCAATGAGGTATCTTCTTGACTTTCCAACCATGGACGACATGATCAAGATCTGGAGGGAACGAGCATACCTGAAGATAAGTGCAGATAAAGAGCACTCATTGCACCACAAGCTAAACACAGAGAAAGGTGCCAGGCTAAGCAGAGACAAATCATGGTTGGGCCAAGCAGAAGATGTCATCAAACAGGTCTGTGGGCTTAACCAATATCAACGCTGGCGCCAGGTGAATACCGGGGCTTACGACATTCAGGGGCACATTGTTGTGTATTGTCACACTCGACAGGAAATGTAAGGAACAGAACTCAGTCGTGGTCAATGTGGAGGTCAGCGGTCTCATCTGCGATAACACCGATGTGAAAGATGCAGTCAACTATAAAGACGAATCCATAATTTGACACCAAAGGAGTACATGCGCATTTACAATACGCTCGGCAGGCAGAACAGTCAAAGAAGAGAGCGGTGCATACTTTGTAACCACGACTAGCATGACGATGGAGGCGACGGCAGTGACCAGGTCATTCATCTGGTTAGAGTCACAAGACTACACCCACGCCTGCATACTGGGTGATTCGGTTAGCGTAATAAGAAAAGTGGAGGCGGGCTATGTACGCAGGCAATGGGTAGAGTATTTGCAGAGGTCAATACGTAGGGTAATCTTTGTCTACGTCCCAGGACATGCGAGAGTACGGGGAAATGAAAGAGCCAAACAGGTTGGTTAACAGGTTGGTTGCGCTGTCGTTGAAGACGGTCAACCAATGGATCGGGCGGACGCAATCAATGCCCTCCGAGATGTGGGAAGGACACAGGACTTTGACAACCATGAGTCCACGTCACTCGTTCAAATGAAAGAGATGGGAGTTAGGATGGGCACCCTCAGAAACAAGAAACTTAGTGGGCGTGTAAGAAGACTTATCAACCGACACAGAACTGGAGTCGTTAGTCGCTGGACACTGCGGGACTTGCAGAGGAGGGGATCTGAGCATCTAGGGACATGTTCCGAGTGCAACGATGATGACCTACAAATAACTCAATAACAATAACAATTCCTAATGAGATTTCAGTCAGTCTAGGACTATGTTTATGAACATGAAGATCTAATGGCATTATTATCTACTGAATATTGGTTCAGGAAGAAGAGGTAATTCTACAAATTACATTGTGTTTAAAGAGTCTATTACATATTCAAGTGTGTTCAGGGAGGAATGACTCAGATTCTCTCTCTCTCTCTCTCTCTCTCTCTCTCTCTCTGCGATCAAGACTCAATTAGAGTAGGATTCCAGACTCTCACATGAAGACAGCTGTCTGTTTAAGTGAATTGATCGACCCCACAGACAGAACATCGTAATTAGAGTCTGTTAGATCCACCCTGATTGAATACCTGTTAAAACGTTGCACTGTGCTCTGCGCCAGTGGCCCAGTGCATCCGATTTCTGCCAGCATTTTATTCAGGTTTGCTTTCCTTAGCCTTTGATTGTACCAAATCTTCCTGCAAGGCAGCAGATTGTCTTTTCTGTAGGGGGATTCTGCCCTTAGATGGTCGGCCCTCCCAGGTTTACGAGCACCATCTGCCCGAGTCACTAGAGGTGACTAACATAGACATGCACACACATAGATATGAGATGTGACTAACACTGACATGCACACAACGATATAAGATATGATTAACACAGACACACATTAAGATATGAGATGTGACTAACACTCTAAAATATGAGATATGACTAACACAGATACACACACTAAGATATTAGATATGGCTAAACACAGTGATGCACACACAAAGATACGAGACATGACTAACATAAACATGCACTCACAAAGATATGAGATGTGACTAGCATGGACATACACACAAATATATAAGACATGACTAACATATACATGCACACACAAAAGTATGAGATGTGATTAACATAGACATGCACACAAAGATATGAGATATGACTAACACAGACATGCACACACAAAGATATGAGATATGACTAAACACAAACACACAAAGATATGAGACATGACTGATATAGACAGACACACATTAAGATATGAGATGTGGCAAGCATGGACATACACACAAATATATGAGACATGACTAACATAGGTATGCACACACAAAGGTATGAAATGTGACTAACATAGACATGCACACAAAGATGTGAGATATGACTAACACAGACATGCACACAAAGATATGAGATATGACTAACACAGACATGCACGCACAAAGATATGACATATGACTAACACAGATACACACTAAGATATGAGATATGACTAAACACAAACACACACCAAGATATGAGCCATGGCTAGCACGGATATACACCAAGATATGAACCATGGCCAGCACAGACACACACCAAGATATGAACCATGGCTAGCACGGATATACACCAAGATATGAAGCATGACCAGCACAGACACACACCAAGATATAAATCATGGCCAGCCCAGACACACACCAAGATATGACCTATGGCCAGCACATACACCCACCAAGATATCAGCCATGGCTATCACAGACTCCCACTAAGATATGAGCTACGACTAGCACGGATATACACTGAGAATTGAGCCATGGCTGTCACAGACACCCACCAAGATATGAACCATGGCTATCACATACACACACAAAGATATGAGCCATGGTTAGTACAGATTGACTCAGATTATATTTTGCTTTAAGAGTCTATTACATTTACGAGTGTGTCCAGGGAGGAATGACTCAGATTAGATGTGCTTAAAGAGTCTATTACATTTACAAGTGTGTTCAGGGATAAATGACTCAGATTAGATGTGCTTAAAGCGTCTCTTGAGAATGTGACTGTGAAAGCGAAATTGTTTTTTCTTTGTGTGTGTGTGTGTTTTTTTTGTTTTGTTTTTGAGAAAGCGATTATCTAGTCAAATGTCCTCAATGCAGAGCTAGAATGACGTTGCGGCTATCTTTCATTTTCCCTGAAAAAGAACGTTAGTTTGGAGAAAGACGTTTTTTTTTTTACACAATAGGATACGATATTCGCTTTTCGGTTAGACATCACAAGGGATGCCAATGCTCTTGGTCTCGTTCTGCTTTGGCCAGACAAGCTTGCTTTCAATGATAAAGATGGGAATTTAAAAGAAAAGGAATAAGTGGTATGGTAACAGCTTTATGTTGGTGAGATGTAAAGCTAAAGTAGAACGACGTTTCGGCCAAGAAGTTATACTTTGTCTGCTTTCTTAGCTTCTAGATAAATTCAGGTCTCTTTCTGCTTGGCCAGACTAGTAAGTTTGCTTTCTTAGCTTCTAGATAAATTCAGGTCTCTTTCTGCTTGACCAGACTAGTTAGTCTGCTTTCTTAGCGTCTAGATAAATTCAGGTCTCTTTCTGCTTGACCAGACTAGTTAGTCTGCTTTCTTAGCGTCTAGATAAATTCAGGTCTCTTTCTGCTTGACCAGACTAGTTAGTCCGCTTTCTTAGCGTCTAGATAAATTCGGGTCTCTTTCTGCTTGACCAGACTAGTTAGTCTGCTTTCTTAGCGTCTAGATATAATTCAGGTCTCTTTGTGCTTGACCAGACTAGTTAGTCCGCTTTCTTAGCTTCTAGATAAATTCGGGTCTCTTTCTGCTTGACCAGACTAGTTAGTCTGCTTTCTTAGCTTCTAGATAAATTCGGGTTTCTTTCGGCTTGACCAGTCTAGTTAGTCTGCTTTCTTAGCTTCTAGATAAATTCGGGTTTCTTTCGGCTTGACCAGACTAGTTAGTCTGCTTGCTTAGCTTCTAGATAAATTGGGGTCTCTTTCTGCTTGACCAGACTAGTTAGTCTGCTTGCTTAGCTTCTAGATAAATTCAGGGCTCTTTCTGCTTGACCAGACCAGTTAGTCTGCTTTCTTAGCTTCTAGATAAATTCGGGTCTCCTTCTGCTTGACCAGACTAGTTAGTCTGCTTTCTTAGCTTCTAGATAAATTCAGGTCTCTTTCTGCTTGACCAGACTAGTTAGTCTGCTTTCTTAGCTTCTAGATAAATTCAGGTCTCTTTCTAGTTGACCAGATGAGTTAGTCTGCTTTCTTAGCTTCTAGATAAATTGGGGTCTCTTTCTGCTTGACCAGACTAGCTAGTCTGCTTTCTTAGCTTCTAGATAATTTCAGGTCTCTTTCTAGTTGACCAGACTAGTTAGTCTGCTTTCTTAGCTTCTAGATTAATTGGGGTCTCTTTCTGCTTGACCAGACTAGTTAGTCTGCTTTCTTAGCTTCTAGATAAATTCAGGTCTCTTTCTGCTTGGTCAGACTAGTTAGTCTGCTTTCTTAGCTTCTAGATAAATTCAGGTCTCTTTCTGCTTGACTAGACTAGTTAGTCTGCTTTCTTAGCTTCTAGATAAATTCAGGTCTCTTTCTGCTTGGTCAGACTAGTTAGTCTGCTTTCTTAGCTTTTAGATAAATTCAGGTCTCTTTCTGCTTGGTCAGACTAGTTAGTCTGCTTTCTTAGCTTCTAGATAAATTCAGGTCTCTTTCTGCTTGGTCAGACTAGTTAGTCTGCTTTCTTAGCTTCTAGATAAATTCAGGTCTCTTTCTGCTTGGTCAGACTAGTTAGTTTCCACCAGCCTCTGAACTTGACCAGTTCAATAAGTTGATCAACATCATTCTTATGATTAACTGTTATGGTTTTTAATTTGTGTTCGGGGAGCAACATACAATCAACCTTTTTGGATTCCTAATTGTCAAGCTGCATCAGACGGTGCGACAGGATCAGAAATGAAGAAAGCTGGAAAAGAAAAAAAGCAAGAGCCAATTGGGCAACAGATTATAAATAGAAAAATGGAGATGGATTAGACATACGCTTTGAAAATCTAATGCCGGCATAGCAACACTGTCACGGAACCTACAGGGAAACAGAAAGCCAGGAAAGTGCAGTAATACTCAGACAAGAGAGGTTATGGGCCTTCTTAAGATCATTGAAATAGAATGGAGAGAAGTAGAGACAATATCAAAGAACAGGGATGATTTTTCGTTTGCCAGCTTTCAGCCATGGCGAAGTCTCTAGATTCTAGGATCTGAATTCTGCGTGTTAATCCGTTTTTCCTGGCAGCCGTGAGCACAGGGGTCCTTCGCCGCACAGGCAGATAACTACGTCTCCGTGTCGGAAAATGTTTATTTGCGCGACTTAGCTTTCTCTTTTCGTTACTTATCTTAATGACGATCCAATGATCTAATGAACTGAGTCTTTAATCTTTGAACAATCATTTATAATTTCAACGAAGAAACTGTCAATCAATTGTCAAACATTTCAACCGACATAAGTTAATTTCTAAAACAAGTCTCACTAACGTGATCAATTCACCAAATTCTTGGAACAGTCCCTTCCACTAATCCGGCCACATACAACAGCTAAAAGTGCAAAGTTCAACAAAGTTGAATAATGAATTAACAACCAAAATGGTTCTACATATAAAAACCTGATTCTGAATATCTTCTAATTGTCCATGTTCACACACTGTTACTTTATAGAGATGTCCAACCGATCACAGACGCTTGTGCACGCCGCAAAGAGAGGTTTGTGGAAGATACTCCGAAGTCAAGGCCAGGCCACACAGGCCCACACTGATCAGACTTGCATTACGACAGAGGGCACTCCTTGCCACGACTATGGTTAAGATGTCGTTGAGGCACGGTTAAATCATCCCAGCAGTGAAGGCAACTGCTGGGCAGTACTGTTTGCTCAGGCAAGTCAGTACTAAAAGCAGTGAGAGTTGTCCATGTTGGACTTCATTCAGGCGACATCAACTATCAGGTTTCTGTGCATTCGTCTTGGCTGCATCACCGAGCAGCCACTGCTCAACTCCGACCCTAACTAACTCCAACTGTCAACCTCTCATTCCCTAACCACCCACGTCATCCTATTTTTACGTCACCTTTCTCTCCCTTCGCACTGCACTCATTCTGTCTCTACCTATTTTGGCGCACAAATCCACGTTTACATCCGAAGATGCACACATTTTTTCCGTCTATGCGTAATTGACGTTTCAAGCACGGCTTCGCTGCTGATACTAGGGGTGGTTGCCGCAGAGAGAAATCACAAATAAAAATAAAAACTGGTACAGTCGGGATTTGAACCCACAGCCTCTCTGTCGCGAGACCGGCATTTTGCCGTGAGACCAACCAGTCCCCAGATAGGGATGAATGAAGAGACATAGTTCGTGACCTATCCTTCAAAGAGAGGACTAAACAATTTTCTTTTGCTTTTATTGCGGTGCCAAGGGATCATCTACGTTCTTAGATTGAACACACGAACTACTTCACATTTTATTGCATATGAGAAAGAGAATGCGAGAAAGAGAATGTGAGAAAGAGAATGTGGGAAAGGGAATGTGAGAAAGAGAATATGAGAAAGAGAATATGAGAAAGAGAATGTGAGAAAGAGAATGCGAGAAAGAGAATGTGGGAAAGGGAATACGAGAAAGAGTGTATCCCGTCATTCGGCTGTCGTTACCTGTACTAAGCTAGCACGGAGACAAAGCGCTGTGTGTGCGAACATGTTATAATTGTTTCAGATGTTGCCTTTCCAACCAACCAACCAACCAACCAACCAACCAACCAACCAACCAACCAACCAACCAACCAACCAACCAACCAACCAACCCAACCAACCAAACAACCAACCAACCAAACAACCAACCAAACAACCAACCAACCAACCATAAAAAACCAACTAACTAACCAACCAACCAACCAACCAACCATAAAAAACCAACTAACTAACCAACCATCAAAAAACCAACTAACTAACCAACCATCAAAAAACCAACTAGCTAACCAACCATCAAAAAACCAACTAACTAACCAACCATCAAAAAACCAACTAACTAACCAACCATAAAAAAACCAACTAGCTAACCAACCAACAAAAAACCAACTAACTAACCAACCATCAAAAAACCAACTAACTAACCAACCATCAAAAAACTAACTAACTAACCAACCATCAAAAAACCAACTAACTAACCAACCATCAAAAAACTAACTAACTAACCAACCATAAAAAAGCCAACTAACTAACCAACCATCAAAAAACCAACTAACTAACCAACCATCAAAAAACCAACTAACCAACCAACCATCAAAAAACTAATTAACCAACCATGAAAAAACCAACTAACTAACCAACCAACCATCAAAAAACCAACTAACTAACCAACCATCAAAAAACCAACTAACTAACCAACCATCAAAAAACCAACTAACCAACCAACCATCAAAAAACCAACTAACTAACCAACCATCAAAAAACCAACTAACCAACCAACCAACCAACCATAAAAATCCAACTAACTAACCAACCAACCATCAAAAAACCAACTAACTAACCAACCAACCAACCAATCAACCAACCAACCAACCAAAAAACCAACCAATCATAAAAAAATCAACTAACCAACCAAACAACTTACCATATCCTCTAACTAATTATTTAAAAAAATATAATCGACCAAATAAGCAACTAACTGAAACCAGCAAAATAAGCAGGCAGACTGTCCAAACACACAACCAGCTGACTATCAAAGCTGCCAAGTAACTAACCAAATATATAACAAAACCAACGGAATAATCAAAGAAAGAAAAAAAAACCAAATAAACCCCAAATAATCGACCAGTCAATAAATCAATGGCCAACCAACGCATCAACTCTTTCAAATAATAGTTAACTGTTGCCATCTATAAATTTTAAACAGATTGCTATGAGTTAACCATCTATAAATTTTAAATAGATTGCTATGAGTTAACCATCTATAGATTCTAAATAGATTGCTATGAGTTAACATCTATAAATTTTAAATATATTGCTATGAGTTAACCATCTATAAATTTTAAATAGATTGCTATGAGTTAACCATCTATAAATTTTAAATAGATTGCTATGAGTTAACTATCTATAGATTCTAAATAGATTGCTATGAGTTAACATCTATACATTTTAAATAGATTGCTATGAGTTAACCATCTATAGATTTACAAAGATTCGTAGATTTCTACAAAAAATCTCGGAAGCAGATAACAAACTACGTCATCGTTTTCCTGGACACGACCTCACTTTAAAGTGGTAAACTTATTCCCATCATATGAAATAGAATATAATTATAAAAATCAATGGGAATATCCTAGGGAGCCGCGATAGCTCAGTGGTTAGTGAACTGGACTACCACGGACAAGGGGTAGGGTTCGATCCCAACTGACACTTCCGGGTTCACCGGATTTTTTTCTGGGAAAGTAAAGCAGCACGGGCGTAATACCGACCACATTACCCCAAAAATCATGTGCTGAAGGTCTGTAAAATATAGGGTCACTAACACCATATTTCCCTATACGCCACTTGGCGTGACGGGGGTACTTTACTTACTTTTTAATGGGAATATCCGTAAAACTTTGTCTTGTTATTGTATATGGCCTGTGTCGTCGACAGACAGTTGCAAGCAATCATGATAAGTCAGTAGTTTGGTAAAAGTATTACTGTCTTATGCTGAATGCTGCTTTGCTGAACAACTTCTCTCGTGGCTGAATCTGCAAATATTGGATAGACAGATCCATCCGCAGAACGAACAAGATGTATTCGTAGTGCCCCTGCCTCATCTCCTTACCCCTGCGCTTTTTGTATGCTGAATTTGATAGCAGCTTTGCATCGAAAGTTGATATGCTATTTTTTATTTATTTTTATTCTCCATGTACTACGATCTGCCGCCATATTTTCCCAGTTTCTTTCACTGATAGAGAATTCACCCAAGGAATGCCCTCAAAACTTCCTTATTTCTCAACACAGTTCTGCCCTTTGGTCTCTTTTCGTCTTTAAGTTTGCCATACACTATTTGTTTGGGAATACGATTGTTTTCCTTTCTTCTTACATGACCCAGCCGCCTTAGTCTATGACTCCTAAGTGTTGCAATGATTGATGGGAGTTTAGCTCGTTGTAGGACATTATAGCTTGTTTCATAACTCGTGCCCAACTTTTAAAATCGATAGCTTTTTAACCGCTTGTTGTAAGTTGTTCAAAATTTGCATGTAAAGTTATAATGATTAGAACCCAACAGGGAATTAATTTCATAAAAAAAACATTTGGTTATTATTGTTGCTTATTTGATTTATATAAATTTATAACGACCCATTGATGTAGTCAAAACTTAATGTTTACAGTATTTTAAGTTAAAAATAGCGAGTAAAAATCCATACACGGTAAAATTGACGTGTTTGCACGCTTTCGCCGTGGTTTTTTTGACACAATTAGACACTTGAGAAATTGTGTGTTCCATTTCCGTTCATTCAGAGGTGTAGACGTGAAATTCGCAAAATGTTGGGTATGAATGAAACTGTTACAATAAGAAAATTAATAGTTTCGCTGAAAAAGAACAACAGTATTGAAATATCAAAGTCTACATTATGGAGGAATGTGAGAGCTGCAGGCTTTACATTCAGAAAGTATTCCAATGGACGAAACATCATCTGTGAGAAGCCACATATAGTAGTCATGAGAAGCAAGTACTTACGTGAAGTAAAAGAGGTGCGCAAGCAAGGTTATGATATTGTGTACTTGGATGAAACATGGATCAATGCTCACCACACTAACCAAAGGGAATGGGAGTCATAAGATGGAAAGATTAAGAGATTAATACCTAGCAGCAAAGGACAGCGCTTGATAATTGCTCATGCAGGTAGTCGACAACATGGACTAATACAGAATGCAGAGCTCATTTTTCTTTCAAAATCCATAGACAATCGGGATTATCACTCTGAGATGAATGGTCACATATTTAGACATTGGATTGAAAATTCTGTTCTCCCATCACTAGATCGACCATCTTGCCTAATAATGGACAATGCAGCGTACCACAACATTGTTGCACTTGAAGATAAAGTCCCGACGTCATCCAGTACAAAAGATGCTATTAAGATATGGCTCACAAAGGAGCACATACAATTTAATAATTTGTACTTAAAACCTGAATTACTATCTCTAGTAAAGCAAAAACAAAGGACAACGATTTTTCAAATAGATAAGATTATCCAAGAGCACGGTCATATACGTTTGAGGCTGCCACCTTACCATGCTCATTTAAATCCAATAGAACTAATCTGGGCAAAATTAAAAGGACAAGTGGCAGATGAAAATACAACATTCAAAATATGCGATGTAAAGACTCTTGCTAATCTCGCTTTATTAAATATAGACAAAGATTATTGGGCTAAATGTGAAGACCACGTCTTAAAACAGGAAGAGGAATATTGGAAAAATGATGGTTTGTGGAATGTTCAACCCCAAACAGTTATTAATCTTTTAGACTCGTCTGATTCAGAATGAAAGTATATAGCCCCCACAATGTTGGCCCCTATATTACCTTAAATTAGTTCAACAAACGGTCCTGATCAGGACCACACAACTATGAAAATTGGACATTCAGGTATACCTTGATATTATCTTCCGTCCTCGAACTGAGAAGACAATAATTCTCCTGGTGTTTTTTCTTATTAGGTTATTTCCCCATTACGGCCACGCCTTTACCTAGTGAAAATTAATCATAGACCAGCAACTACGGTAATTTCTATTATTTAGGGGTTCACAATTTACAATTTTGACAAACATCAAAGAAATTCGCCGCTTTAAGAAAACTGCAGCGGCAAGATATTTGTAAAATATACATTTAAAGGGTCTTTTGCATTCTAATAACATTTGGAAAATTTCAACAGTTTTTAATAAACGGTTACTGAACAATAGCGTTTTGAAGTTGGGCAAGTGATTTGAAACGAGCTATAGTTAGTTACTTTGTCCTTCCATTTGATGTTCGCAATCTTTCGAAGGCAACGTACATCAAAGCTGTTTAACCTTTTCTCATGCCCTGCATATGTAGTCCAAGTTTCTGATCCGTATAGAAGTGTACCAAGCACACAACTTTTGTAAATTTGAATCTTAATCATGAGTGTTAGTTTGGTGTTGGCCCATGCTTTATCTTTAAGTTTACCAAATGTGTGAACTGCCTTTTCGACTGGGCAATTTATTTCTTCTGCAAGGGAGACAGTAGTTGTGAGGATAGAAACCAGGTATGTGAACTTTCTCACAGATTCAAAGGGTGTGTTATTTGAGGCTGCGAGCTACACCTTGTTGATTGAAAAACAACAGTCTTCTGGATACTTATTGATAGGGAGAATAAACGTGATTTAGCTAGATTGTCAGTCATTGACTGCAGGAGGGACACATCGTGAGCAACCAGTGCTACATCATCAGCGAATAGAAGCTACTTGACTAGGGTCTCAGTTGTTTTAAATTTTCACATCAGACGTACTAGATTAAATAATGAGACGTCAGATCTTGTACGGATGTAGATGTCTCCAGAGACGGTTTCAAACGCATTGTGTGTAGAAGGGCAGCGAAAAATGTTCCGAACATGATAGGGTCAAGGACACATCTCACAGTTCATCTACATACTCCACAGCTCATCTCAAAGGGCTGGGAAGATCCACCGTCGAACTGGATGATGGCAGACATATTGTTGTGAAACGACATGATCAGCTTAAGTAATGTAGGAGGGCAGCCAACATTTTCCAACACCTTGTATAGACCAGCTCTGCTCACTGTGTCAAACGCCTTGGTGAGATCAACAAAGGCTATAAATAGTGGTCTTCTCTGTTCCTTGAATTTTTCTTGCAACTGGCGGAGAGTAAAAACCATATCCGTGGTGACCGTCCAGCTCAAAACCCACACTGGGGACTCAGGAAGGATACGTTTTGTCAGTTGATGTAAGCACTTTAAAACAATTTTTGGGAATGCCTTTTCAAGTTATACTAAGGATGGATATGCCCATATAGTTGTTGCAATCTCCATTGTCCCCTTTATTTTTGTGTAGCGTTACAATTTTGGCAATTTTCATGTCGTGGGGTATATCTCCACTTCTCCAGCATTGGACAAGGAGTCTGTACAGAGGGGGAAGGAGTGTTTCAAGATTTTCAATGAGTATTTCAGCTGGGATGTTTTCATACCAGAAACTTTTCACTTGAGAGGTCATGATGACATCATGAAGTTCTTTCTCAGTAGGTTCATTGTCCAGTTCAGTCAGCACTGAGTATTTTAGGACTAGCTGGTCTAGGGGTGGGCTTGCTGGTCTGTCGTCAGAATAGAGACTTGAGTAATGTTCCACACATCTTTCCCACTGTTTAGCTTTGTCACTGATGGACTAACCGGTTGCATCTTTTAAGGAAGCAATTTTTGAGACGGATCTAGAGTAATCTTTATGTTGTTATATATAGCTGGTGAATCGCCCAGCTCATCAATTTTCTGGATCGTAGAGCATAGATTTGACCAGTGCTCGTTGGCACATCTCCTTGACTCCCCTTGTACTGCTACTCTTGTTTGAACTGGTCTTTTGTGTTCAAGCGTGGGTATTTATTTAAGTTTAGGCAAGTCTTGTTCTTCTTCTCTACCAGAGGTATGAGTCTTATCGAATTAAAAAAAATCAATCCTTGTTGGAGTGTTTGTCTTTCTTAAAACAAGAGATTGCACAGTCAAGGATGTGCGATTTCAGTCGAATCCATAAGTTATCTACATTGTCTAGGTCTTCTGCTTTCTCCATGCATTTCTGGAAGGCATTCTTGAACAGGATTTGTTTGTCGGGTAATTTTGTTGCAGCGATATTGATCTTAGGCCTGGATGTTTCTCTAGATTTGTAAATCCTTTTGGTGGTTGCCTTCACTTTACTAGTGACAAGTGCATGGTCTCTGTCACAATCTGCGCTATGGTATGCTCTGGTTACTCTAACATTATTTAAGTGTTGTCTGCGAATTTAATCTCTGAATGACTTCTCCATATCCGAATATGACTGGGAACATCTGGCAAGTGATCGCACATCACGAAGAGCATGTATAAGGAATGGTATAACATCATTTGAGACTGTGCTAAGGCAAAACTTAGAAGAGAAAAGACTCATGAAAAAGAATAGAAAACTCTGTGGATCAGTGCGCCTGACTTGTTCATACTGTGGCCGCGCGTGTTTGTCAAACATTGGTAGAATTAGCCACGAGAGAATCTGTTCAACAAAAACAAAACCTAAAAGAAAATACACAAATGCCCCCACTAGATCGTCTGACAAGACACAAAGGGCCATATATATATATATATAAGTGTTGTCTGCGAACTAGGACAAAATCTAGCTGGTGGCAATGCCCGGACATTGGGTGACGCCATGCTGTTTATTGTATGTTCTTAACACCGCAAACGGTATAGGTAGCACTCAGGTTGTTAAGGGAAGACAATCTTAGATGTGTCTGACCATTATTATTCATTTTGTCAATACCATGATGACCTAGTCATGGAGACACATAATAATAAATGAATATTATTGTAGAGGGAAACTTTCGAGGCGATAATTCAGCAAATCATTGGAGGAAGAGGTATGTTTTACAGCACTCAAGAAAAAAATGACAAATAATCAACAAGAGAAAAAAACAAAGAACAATATATGGTCCGAAGTAGGATCGAACCGTACTTATTGGCACATCGCCTTGCCACGAGAAGCTAAACGCTAGGGAACACTGCCAATTCAGCTAACAAAAATGAGCTATCATTGGCGATGTCTTACACGCAGGCGTTCTCATGACTATATCATAGGGCTACGATTACAACTGTGTGAAAGACATCGTTAATGATAGCTCATTTTTTGTTAAGTGAATTGGCCGTGTTCCCTAGCTTTTGGCTTCTCGTAGCAAGGCGCTGTGCCAATGAGCACGGGTTCGATTCTACTTCGGATCATATATTGTCCTTTGTTTTTCGTCTGTTGTTGATTATTTTTCATTTTTTCCGAGTGCTGTAAACATACCTGCTCCTCGTCCTATGATTCGCTGACCTAGGCATGATGGTCATGAATGATGGTCAGATCCAATGCGTGCATTTAGATCGTCAAGAACGTAAAGCTGTTCTACTTTGGGGATTGAGCCAAGGGTAACTTGGGGCATCTTGTAAAAATTATCTTTATTTTTTTGTGGTTGCTGCATTTGTTGGTGCATAGGTCCCGATGATGTTGATTGGTTCAGCCTTTGAATGGATTGTTAGTGTTATTATGCGTTCTGATGTACCATTTCCAGTGTTTATAGATTGTGTTATTAAAACTAATTATTTAATTAACCACTGACTAAATAGCTAATAAACAACTTCTCTAATTAATTAACTTGCTAAGAAGTAATCAACAAATTAGCCATCGAACCAATGAACCTGCCACTTTTTCTGTTTTCATTAACTTCTTACCTGAGTGCTTGAATATCAACGTCTCATTAAATTATTATTTATAATTTACCTTAGCGAACTTGATATCAGCACTTATCATCATTAATATTAAGCCTACATAAAATGTTTACATCAAATACACAATAGAAAGTACTTTCAATAGATGAACAATAATAGATTTTGTTGTGCTCATATTAAACAACAGAAACAAGGAGCGCTGGAAAAGTTATGATCTTTGATGTGTCTACTCACATTTCCGGTATTTTTGATGTCCTGATTTGCCTGCCAATACCCGGATATTATTTACGAACCACACGCCTTCACTAGCTATTCTGTTTCCGGAAATGAGGCAAAAATATTTTACACTAACGCGAGCTTTATTCACCAACATTTATTTTGTTCCTGATCATTCGAATTTAAAATCCGTTGCCTTACAAGTATTTTTTTTTTTCGAAAAATGTCTCAATAAAAATTACGTTTATGTTTATAATATCAAAAAAAATCATGAAATGGTTTTCTTACTTCTTTCTTTGCTTTAAAATCTTTCTGAGTATCAGTTGAATTGTAGTTTCATGATAATCTTATTCCTTTCAACCTAATACCAGTATCAATATAAGGTTATTCATATTATCAGCCGAGATGGAGAAGTGATTAGTGAGTGAACTAGTCTGTTGACAATCTGTTCCATTTCCTCTAAAAGCTAAAAAAGTTATAATTTCACTCAGTCTTAAATGGTTATATAGTTTTCCTATTAACAACACCTTAGTACCAAGCACAATATCTTTCTTATGTGTGGATGGTTAAAACAATTCGTTGAATACCAGTTCCAATCGTTTGTTCAATATTCCTTATATTCGCTAAATCAAAGCACGGTCGAGTTTGCTTTTCTATTAAAATGACACATTAATGCCATTGTTAAAATCAGCAGACAACAAGTGGTACCCCTGGTAACAGTCTAGATCAAAACAGACCGGTTAACACAATAAGGGTACCGTTAATACCCTATGTGGTTGTGTCTTTTGATATAGAAGAGCCAGTATGGCAGTGCCTCTAGGACGGACAAGCTTGCATGTCTTCAAGAGAGCTAAGGAAACAAGGCAAATCACTGGAACTGTACATTGTTGTAGTATTGTCAAGTAACTCAAACTATCGATTAGGAGAGATCACGTTTGATACTAGTCTTTCGCAATCACATTTTATTAAATAAAGACGCGTAGATATTTAATAACAGAATGCGGTGTAAGTACGTTTGAAATAATGCACCGATTAGATACTGGATACCACACATTATGTAATAAATAGAAAAGAGCAGTATGAAAACAACTGCACAAGTACAGCCTATGTGGTATTGAGATAATTCACCTTTGATATTGATTATGACAGAGCAGTATCAAACATTTGCACTGGTTCAGCCATGAGCTGATTCCAGGAATAGAACAATGGAGAACAGTCCATGCCGTTAAGTAGGGTTGGACTTACCTCCGTAAGCTTTAAATGGGGATTTGATTGAGAATGATATTTCAAAGAAGAAGATTTTCAAGGAAGATTTTTTGGACTTTAGATAGATAGAGAGAGAGAGAGAGAGAGAGAGAGAGAGAGAGAGAGAGACAGACAGACAGACAGACAGACAGACAGACAGACAGACAGACATATAGAAAGATAGACAGACAGACAGACAGACAGACAGACAGATAGATAGATAGATAGATAGATAGATAGATAGATAGATAGATAGATAGATAGATAGATAGATAGATAGATAGATAGATAGATAGATAGATAGATAGATAGATAGATAGATAGATAGATAGATAGATAGATAGATAGATAGATAGATAGATTAGATAGATAGATAGAGAGATCGGTGATTATTGGACAGATCTGTTGTAGGAGTATAGCGGAAATCATAGAAGAAAAGAGTTGCCAACTTCGCAGCATTAGTCATTACTTAGGGAGACGGCTCCTTGTGGAATGTATGTATGCAAAACGTGCCCCTTCGTACTATAGATCTTCTTCTTCCTCCTCTTCTTCTTCTTCTTTCCTCCCTCATTTGCCTTTCAGCGTCGAGGGGAGATATAATGTGCGGTCTTTTGCTTTTCTGTTCGCCTGTGCTACTGTTATGTTTCCTAGTGCTTCTAATATTCCATCGATCCATCTTTTTCGTGGTCGACCCTTGGGTTTTTGTTTTTAAACTTCTCGCAAAGTTTATTGAGGTCTCGCTGTGTTGTGTTTTGATTACTCTGCCTTTTTTTTTCTTTTTTTCAGCTTTTACCTCGGCGAAATCCCTAGAGACTAGGAACTGAATTTTGCGTATTAATCCATTTTTCTCTGGCAGCCGTGTGCACAGGCGTCCTTCGCCACACAGGCAGATAACTCCGACTTTGGAGGTACTCATATTTTTTCCGTCGATGAGTAATTGACGTTTCAAGTCGGGCCTCGCTGCTGACACAAGGGGTGGTTACCGCAGAGAAAAATCATAAATAAAAATCCCAACCGGTGTAGCCGGGATTTGAACCCACAACCTCTCTGTCTTGAGGCTGACGTCTTGCCTCGAGACCAACCAGTCCCCCATTACTCTACCTTGTCACTTGGCCAAACCCTTATATCAGTTGTTTCTTTATATATCCTATGGCGGAGGCTGTTCAAAGCTTTTTTTAGTTCTTCATTTCTGATCCTATCTCTCAGACTGTTTCCTGTCATTCGTCTGACACATTTAATCTCGGTAGAGGTTATTTTTCTGATTCTTATTGCTACAGATCAGTTAAGTAAAAATCCCGGTTGGAATCTTTGAAATCAAAGGTTTCACTTGTGTGTTTCGTAACACGACGAATGTCGTTATTTGTAAATGCTGCCACATGACGTGTGTGGGTGAGATTGTGTGATGTTTAAGTAATCGTTTTCGAGTCCACATCTACAACATCTCTCAAGATTCTGGAAACCCAGTGTTCAACTTTAACTCTCTAGATAACCAGGGCCCTGATGATATTATAAGCAATGGTGTTATTTCCAGCTCCGTTGATGGCCTCAGCCGATTCGTTCAGGAGAACCGACTCATAGCCCATCTTGGCCCTCTCCATGAGAGAGGGATTATTCCCTTTCATTCTCTATTATTATATAAAAATATTTTATTATTGTTGTCCATAACTTTAGTATATTTGTCCCTCTCTTTCTCTCTCACACACACTGTTCCCCTTGTGAAGGGTTTCTTGTTTCCTCCCATACTTCATTTACATATTTCTTTTACCGTGTTACACTATTCCTACTTGTAAATCGCCGTCCTCCTGGCGTGTCTTTATAGTCTTGTGATTAACAGAGGTCAATTAACTAGCCACTTACCGGTCAAGTGTTCACACTTTCCCTTTTGCTTTCGTGGCGATGTCTGCACACAAAGCTCTGACTGACGCTAAGTAGCAGCCTATCTATATAGTCGTCTTACACATTTTTGTTCCCCCGTCATACTGACATAGACCCGTAGTCGAAACGTTTGTAATTGTGCACTGTCTTCCTTTGAGTAAAGCTGCTATATACAGTTGGATATTTATCGTTTTACATTTCATCTAACAGCTGCCTCGTAGGATATTGTATATTTGTGCCTATTTCTGTTCATAGAGGAACCAGTTTTTGGTTACAATTGATACACAGAGGTCACATTATCGTGTGTGTGATGTTGTGTTAGCCCCAAAGACGTTATAATGATTTCCTTACAAATCTGAAATGTCATACAACTGGCAGTTTCCTTAGAAACAATAAAAGATTGCGACATAAATTTGATCGATTCATAGACGGCCAAAGAAAATATTTATGTGTATTGGGATAATTTTATATGCAAGCTAGATATTTATCTAGATGAGTCTGTCAAGTGCAACTAGAAAATTGTGTAAATAAACTTTTGAATATACCTAAAGACTGCGTCTTCGAGTCATCGCATGAAGCATTTTAGCACAAGTGCTTTTCTGGACATTTGGAATTGCAGTTTCTCTGTTGTGTCGTTAATCATTGCAGTTGTATGTTGCTGTCCCAGACATCGGCTTCGAGCTTTTTGGAGTCAATGGCTCCTGTCGTCTCTGTAGCATCGGATCATCATCACCACAATCATCAACACAACCGCTTCCACCACCATCTCCTATATCATCATCCTCCTTCATTAATTCACGACTAGTGTTTTAACAAACTACAATTATGATTTAACCGTTTCCCTCCACAAACTTGTGACAGCTGTTCTGAAGTTCATTTCATTAATAAATTAATCTATGACCAGTTCTGATAGACACTGGACGTTACGTCTCTACACAACCTTGGCCTGTGCCATGTATAACCATTCGGTACCACGCCGTCAAACCATCCATCATATTTTTTTATATCGCTAACTCTGTCTCTCCTACCTTCTGTTCTTCCTGCTGTTGAGTACACCAACCCGCTACTTCAACACACTTGCTGCAGCATCGGGACTATCTTTTCCCAATTTTCTGTGATAATCTTCCTCTCCACCTCTGCTTCTTTTGGTACCTCGTCATTTCAGTTCTTGGCAAAACATGTAACCTTTAGCACCCTCCTAAAAAAAACACATTTCAACTTATAGATTCTACATATTAATTAATTCTCACTGTTAATTTAAGAAATGATTGATTCCATATAGTTACCTCCCCTTTACAATGTTAAATCTAATGAAAGTAAATAACATCACTTGTATGTGGGGAGTATGGCGTTAGAGCCCGTATGTTTGTTGCCAGTGACAGTCGACACATTTATTGGTGTCATTATCGAGTCTTCTTCATCAGAGAGAACCTCAGGTACCAAATAACACAAACTTGGCGAATATCTATTCTGTTCTCGATCGAGCAAAACAAAAAACAACGTAATAATTTAGAACTGAACCCAGACCACTGAGTCTGCGAACTAGTTCAATAACCTCGCTAAACATAACACATAACATAAAGTCCTTTTAGGTTCATGTTAGAGACACTAAAGTAGTCCAGACATTTTTTTCGGGATTTGAATTAACAGAGAACAAACAAAACCGAAAAAAAAAGCAGTGGGCTGGATGGTCTGGAGGTGATACGTCAGCCTTTGGAGAGGAAGTTTCGGGTTCGAATCCCACCATCCATTTACTTCGAATCAATGGCTTCTTGTCTTAACCCTCCCCTGGTCTCCCTCCGGGTAGTGAGATTCGACAGCTAGCCCTCTCTGGGTAGTGAGATTCGAGGCTAGCCCTCTCTGGGTAGTGAGATTCGAGGCTAGCCCTCTCTGGGTAGTGAGATTCGAGACTAGCCCTCTCTGGGTAGTGAGATTCGAAGCTAGCCCTCTCTGGGTAGTGAGATTCGACAGCTAGCCCTCTCTGGGTAGTGAGATTCGAGGCTAGCCCTCTCTGGGTAGTGAGATTCGAAGCTAGCCCTCTCTGGGTAGTGAGATTCAAGGCTAGGCCTCTCTGGATAGTGAGATTTGACATCTAGCCCTCTCTGGATATTGAGATTCGAAGCTATCCCTCTCTGGGTAGTGAGATTCGAGGCTAGCCCTCTCTGGATATTGAGATTCGAAGCTAGCCCTCTCTGGGTAGTGAGATTCGAGACTAGCCCTCTCTGGGTAGTGAGATACGAAGCTAGCCATCTCTGGGTAGTGAAATTTGACGACTAGCCCTCTCTGGGTAGTGAGATTCGAGAATAAAATAACATTTCAGAAAATAAAATATATCTTATGGAACAGATCTATGTCAATAGAAATGAGAAAGAGGTTTCATCGGTGCTATCTAGAACCAATTCTGACCTATGGAAGTGAATCATGGACAGTAGACAAACAAATGAAAAGACGATTAGAGGCCACAGAGATGGGATTTCTCAGAAGAATGTTGAAAGTTCCCTGGACAGCTAAAACACCAATGAAGAAATTCTCAAAGAGGTCACACAAAAAGGGAGCTCTTAAAAAACACCAGAAAGAAGCAATCAACATTTTTCGGGCACATCATGAGAAGAGGAAAGTTGGAATACTTGGTTACAACTGGCAAAATAAAAGGAAAGAGAGATCGTGGACGACAAAGAGAGAAAATACTGGATAGCTTGGTGTCATGGCATGGAAAACAATCAACAAAAGAACTGATACGCTGCACTGTAGATAGAAGATTGTGGCGGGACATGATCGCCAACGCCAACCGGTATGGCACATGATGATGATGAGCCCTCTCTGGGTAGTGAGATTCGAGGCTAGCTCTCTCTGATAATTGCGATGAACAGATGACCTTGTGTGCACTCACACACGATTTAAAAAAAAACCCTCGTGAGTTAAAAGTTGAATAGAGTAGTCCAAAAATGGCCGCTACCAGGGCAAAATTATTAAACAAAACAACCTTTGCTGAAGATGGGTGAAGCCGACCGGAGGGTGCAGAAAGTGCAGTTACTCCGGCTTCGCAAACATATTCTGTCAATAACCACCCAAATGGACTTAACATGTGAAGCCGAAGTAGTAGAATAAGAAAGGATAATGAACATATGCAAACTGAGTGCTTTTTTTTTTTTTTTTTTTTTTAAACCGAAATATAATTTTAAAACTCTTGAGTTTTGATTGTGTAATTTAATTGTAGGAAAAAAAATATTGAAGAATTTAACATTTAAAAAAAAATAATAAAATGTTAATTGTAACAGAGCTGTGAATGATTAAAACGAAACCAGGTAGCTTACAAAGATAAAGTGGGCAGTTTGTAACAAGATTAGGGAAACTTGAGATCAAATGAGTTTTAGCCTGAAACAGGAAATGAGAAATACCAAACAAAATTAATTTAAGTGCACATCCTGAAGAGGAATAATAAAAAATGTGAAAGTTGATAAAAGCTTGAAAGAGAGACACGTTTGAAATAAAAAAAAAAAAACATCACTTCTACTCACTTCGGCAAATAACGATTAGACAACGGTGAGCACTCAGACTGGCTGTTGAATGAACGTGGTTCTCAACAAACTACTGACATAACTGTTTGTTTAAATCTAAACAAAAAATGGATTTTTAACTCGAGACCTGAAGCATTAATTGATGAAGATAGGCCGAATCTACTATATTTAATTAATTCCACTCATTTTAAAAATTGATTTATCCTGAAACCCATTCCATTTTGTGATACAGCAGACAAATGATACTGTTTTGAACTTAAATGGTTGTTGTGCTATCAGTAATTTTAATGCCATAAATGTGCACAAGAAGAAACAGTCAAAGAATGATGCCTAACAAGTTAGACACTCACTGGGACGAAATATTCTATTTTTAGCAACAAGTGGCTTTTCTATGTATTGTACTCTTTTGTAAACAATGTAATTATAACTTCTTCAAAGCAGCCCATGATTTGCTGCAGAAGAATTACTACAGAAAAATTACTACAGAAGAATCACTACAGTAGAATTACTACAGAAGAATTACTATAGAAGAATTACTACAGAAGAATCACTACAGAAGAATTACTACAGAAGAATCACTACAGAAGAATTACTACAGAAGAATTACTACAGAAGAATCACTATAGTAGAATTACTACAGAAGAATCGCTACAGAAGAATCAATACAGAAGAATTACTACAGAAGAATTACTACAGAAGAATCACTATAGTAGAATTACTACAGAAGAATCGCTACAGAAGAATCAATACAGAAGAATTACAACAGAAGAATCACTACAGAAGAATTACTACAGAAGAATCACTACAGAAGAATCGCTACAGAAGAATCAATACAGAAGAATCACTACAGAAGAATCACTACAGAAGAATCACTACAAAAGAATCATTACAGCAGAAAACTATCTTGACGACACATATTACCAAGTGCTAGTGTATGTCGGGTGGTTCACGCTAGAACCTGAGGGATAAAGGCCGCTTGGTTAGAGCAGTCGCCACAACGTGTGAGACTTAGGATTTTTATCTAGGACGCTTTACGATCTCTGAATTGTTTGAAGCCTGAAACAATGTCCCCATTTGGAATAATGAAAAGTGAATTCGTAGACTAAACAATACTTATTTAGATAAATTCAAACAGCAAACACACAAAATTGATGGTAACATTAATTCAATTAAATGAGCCAAATAATAAACTAAAACATGAGAACATTAAATAGAATACATAAACACAATGTAAAGAATTGAGATTTGTATTTTCTGTAAGTTTGTGAGAAGTGTGATGTTTAGTGTGACTGGTGGAGAGGAAGAGAAAGGTTACTTTTGGAAGGGGGTGGGGGGGGGGGGTCCCTTCCATAAGCACACTTGGACGTCATGGACACAAGCATACTTTCCAAATTTAATTTTTCTATGTCCAGAAATTTGGGCTGGGCGTTAATCAGTCATCATTATCATAAGGTGCCATGCCGGTTGACGCAGACAATCATCTCTCTCCACATCACTCGGTCTTTCATACATGTCATAATTTCAGTCGGTGATCTTTTGTTATGTCATTTGGATAAGGTGTTGAATATTTTTCTCTTGGTTTTCCTCTGCTCTTCTTTCCATTCGCTCTGTCTGTTTTTATAGTATTCTCAATGCTTTCTTTTCACATATGTCCAATAAGTGTAGATTGTCTCTTCCTTATTGTTTTGATATTTCATGTTTCTCCAGCTCGTTTTAAACATTCTTCAGTTGTAATTTTTCTATCCACGGAACTCTTAGAATACTTCTAATAAACCACATCTCAGCTGCCTCTAATATCCTCTGTGTTGTCTTTCCTATCGTCCATGATTCGCTTCTGTATAGTAGAACAAGTCCAATATTGCACTCTAGGACACGATTTCTAACATTAATTGACAAATGATTTATTACACAGGAGGTTTTTTATTCGATGGAATCCTGTCTTTACCTGTCTTATTCTGCTTCTAAAGTTTGCAGTGCATCAGCCATCTGATGTTATTGTTGATCCCAGCTATTTGAATCTATGCAATCTGAGGTTAACCAGTACCTGTGATAAAATACAGCAAAGACACGGTATCCATTTTGTCCCTCTTAAGTGATATAATTTTGTCTCTTACAGGTGTCTAAGTTACAAAAGGAACATAATCTCCACATTTCTGCGCCAACCTGTCTGAGCAAAGGAATTGATGGGCTCATAAACTTACATATCTGGAGGCAGAGGAGATTCATTCATTAATTCATGATCTATGCCTATAAGGTTTGGATAGTTTGTTCCTACTTAACCCTCGACGGCCTTCGCCGTGTATCAGTTTATTCGTTGATAACGAATATGAATATAAAATATGATATCAATAGCCTTTATGAAAAGATATTGATACAAGCATATTATTTCCCACCCAAGAACGTGTAAAATCAGCAGATCAGAGCTGCACGAAGACAAAACAGTGACGCTCTGGAGATGTTTGGAAGTCACTAGAAGAGTGCCTCTTTTCACGCTATAACATCATCATCATCATGTATCCTACCGGATAATCAAACATTTAAATAAAACAAATACCTCAGCTACCTCCTATTCGACTTTAAAGCATGCTCCGACCATCAGGTTGGAAACCACTGCTGTTGCTGATGCTGTAGGGCTTCACAGATGTCCTGATTTTAAAGGCAGCTTAGTGTTGGCGGCTGGGGTGGGGAGAGCTACCAAAATGCAAGGTCAAGGATGTGGGGGTCAAGCAACATCGCATCTCATTTTTACGTAAAGCTTTAGTAAGTACATTGAGTTGAATGAGGCTCTCTTGAGAATGATCAAATATGCACATTTATGAGCGGCCTTTACCAGAAGTAGAATATGATGCAGATAAGTTATAATAGACATACGGTCTAGCACAGAACAGTGTAAAAAAAAAAAAAAAAGTAAAGTACCCCCGTCACGCCAAGTGGCGGTGTATAGGGAATATGGTGTTAGTGACCATATATTTTACAGACCTTCGGCACATGATTTTTGGGGTAATGTGGTCGGTAATACGCCCGTGCCGCTTTACTTTCCCAGAAAAAAAATCCGGTACCCATTTAAGGCTGGGTGAACCCGGAAGCAGTCGGTTGGGATCGAACCCTACCCATTGTCCTTTGTAGTCCAGTTCACTAACCACTGAGCTCCCAGAGAAAAGTGTAGACTACCAAAAATTATCTATCTATTGACCTATCGAGCCGTAGCCGGCCCATAGGGCATAGACCCAGATACTCTTTCTCTTATCTAAATTTTATTTTAGTAGTTTTTAATCCTTGTAAAGAGCTTTTATCAAATCTCGCCTTTCGTCTCTGTTCTGTGCAAGCAACTCTGTCTCATTGAGGGAGCCAATTCCTGCTGCTCTTGCCTCTCTGATCAATGTTCTTCTCAGTGTCTCTCTGGGTCGGCCTCTTTTCCTCTTACCTGTTGTTTCCCACATGAGAGCTTGATTTGTTATTCGGTTATTATCTCTCCTCAGCACATGTCCAATATAGGACCATCGTCTTTTCTTGATTACTGAAGATATTAGTAGTTGATTGGCGATTTCTTTAATTTCCGAAAACAATATGGACACATAATTTAACAAAAAATAAACAAAAACACAATGGACCAAAAAAAAACTACATAGGTCAACAATCGCAATAAAGAAAAGAAGAAGACAAAACAACAAGAACAAGGAACAAACACTATACGTCTATAGCTTAGAGGGATTCCATAATGTCCAATGAAGTATATTTATTTTTTCCATTAATAATATTAATCAATCGTAAGCAACAGTAACTGGCTGGAGTGACGAAAGTAATAGATAAAGGGGCTGGAGTGACGAAAGTAGTAGGTGAAGGGACTGGAGTGACGAAAGTAGTAGATGAAGGGGCTGGAGTGACGAAAGTAATAGATAAAGGGGCTGGAGTGACGAAAGTAGTAGATGAAGGGACTGGAGTGACTAGTAGATAAAGGGGCTTGAGTGACGAAAGTAGTAGATGAAGGGGCTGGAGTGACTAGTAGATAAAGGGGCTGGAGTGACGAAAGTAGTAGATGAAGGGGCTGGCGTAACGAAAGTGATAAAAGAAGGGAGTGAAAAGTGCGGAAAATAATTTGTGAATAAAATTAAGTAGTTGATGATTGGACTGAGTGTTAAATGTAGTAGGTCATCTGTGGTGTTGAAAGTAGTAAATGGTAGGGCTGGAGTGTCGAACGTAGTAAATGGAGACAGTTATATAATGACATTAGTAGATATAAGATTGTGGAGATTTGTCGTAGATGTTCAGGAGTCTGATGAGTACTGCAGTAGCAGACAATATAATCTCTGGCATCTCTTCTGTCGGGGCGAGCTCTCAGGCCACAACTCCCTGTTCATAGTCTGAATATCTTGGTCTTTTGAATCAGTCTATCTTTTCTTGTACTTTTCCATTCAATTCGCATTTTGCCGACTCAGTTAACGATCAGAATGCTACGAACGCCTCTACTTAAATAAATGAGGCATGTCTAAAGTGCTTGCTTTAAAATTTGGGTCTTTTTTCGAGCTGAGGTTAATCATAATAGGGTAGCATTAATGGAGTCTACAGGAGGACGACATTTCTGTCAGGGGTGTTGGATTATACCAACACATTTCTACAAGGGGTTTAACAATCAACGAGAAATATTCAGGTTTGTGCTTTCCTTTGGCGTGTCACCAAGAAGCGGTGCGTCATTATGGCGTGTTATTAAATATTACAGTGTGTGCATTCTCTGATTGAGGCGCTTACCTTCCAGATTGTTGCATGTGTTGGCAGGACGTATTATGTGTGCTATAATGGATTGGGATGTGTTTTATCCAGAATGAAGAATTGTGTTACCAAGGATTACGACATTCGACATCACTGATTGGAAAGTGAGTTTTCAAAGATAGCGATGTGTGTCGTATACGAATATAGCATATTTAAATAAGAATTGTTCTACATATTGGTGTGTTATACGAGAATTATTAGCATATCTCAAACAATCCGCTGTATTGGATTAGGTAGGCTGGATGAGATAACGAGAGGTCGCTCCAAACTGGATATATATTGAAATGTAACTAAGCATTTTCCTAATCTATCTATCTATTGGGCGTAATACCGACCACATTACCCCAACAACCATGTGCTGATCTTTTTATCAAATCTCGCCATTTGTCTCTATTCTGTGCAAGCACCTCTATCTCATTGAGGGAACCGATTCCTGCTGCTCTTGCCTCTCTGATCAATGTTCCTCTCAGTGTCTCTCTGGGTCGGCCTCTTTTCCTCTTAATTTTCCAAATACTACCAATTATATATAAACAAACATTACAAGATACCTATATTAAAGATATTATAATATTGCGAAGCATGTTTGCAAAGTTGCGACATTTTTCTAGGACGTTTATGAAGTAAAACACCTGGAATGAGCTAACTTTGACGGCATCACCCATGACTGATCAGATCACAATGACACATTATAGCTGCGTTTAATTTTCACTATAAAACGAGATTTCATTTTTATTATTACGGTCTTACCAGTAGTTCATGCTTATGAAAGTGCTCCTCAGAAGTATTTCCAACATGAATTGGTAGCACGTGTGGACAGGTAACCCACAGCGCTATGCCAGTGGTTGCAGTTCTTGCTACAGACCACCTCAGCTGGACAAAACACTGGTCTTGTGTTGTGCATACATTGCTTTAATCATCTCGTCTCTAAACTGTAATGTTGTACGTACATTGCTTTATCATTTCATTTCTAAACTGTTATGCAGTGCATACATTGATTTAATCATCTCATCTCTAGACTGTAGTGTCGTTTAAAAATTGCTTTAATTATTTCGTCTCTAGGCTGTAGTGTCGTTCATAAATTGCTCTAATCATTTCGTCTCTAGACTGTAGTGTCGTTCATAAATTGCTTTAAACATTTCGCCTCTAGACTGTAGTGTCGTTCATAAATTCTTTAATCATTTCGTCAGTAGACTGTATATAATGTCATTCATAAATCGTTATAATCATCTCATCTATAAACTGTTATCATGTATAAATCCTGATAATCATATCGCCTGTAAAACATGTTTTATCATGCATACATCATGATACTCATCTCGCCTCTAATCCGTGTTATCATTCATAAATCACTTTAAATATCTCGACCTTAAATCGTGTTATATTGTAAACATGGCTCTCCATGTCTCGCATTTCAACCATAATATAATGCACACACCGCTATAATGATCTCTCCTCTAAACCATGACATCATGTATGAATCGTAAATCATTTCAGGCAATTTGTAAAAGAGAAGACTTGCTGATTATTGCAATAAACCTAACAGTACTCACAGCAGACTCATTGGTGCTCAGCTATTACTAGCAGATGACGCAAAGTCTGCATGCTGATAGCTCTGCCACTCAGCTAACCAAAAAAATAACTATAGTGGACACTCTTTCGCGCAGGTATTCTCATGACTATAGCATAGGGTTACGATCACAACTCGGAAATAAATTGTATTTCTGTACTTTCCTATTAAGACAAGTACAGAAGACATTGTTCATTATAGCTAATTTTTTGGTTAGCTGAGTGGCAGTGTTCCCTAACGTTCGGCTTCTCGTGGCAAGACGCAGTGCCAGGGAGTACGGGTTGATCCTACTTCGGACCATATGTTGTTCTTTGTCTTTTTCTGTTGTTTATTTGTCATTTTTCTGAGTGCTGTAAGACATACCTCTTCCTCCTATGATTCCCTGAATTATCGCCTTGGAAGTTCCCCTCTATAATAATATTCATTTATTATTATTTGTCTCCATGCTGATAGCTCATGTGGCTCGCTGGTTAAAGCTGCAGAATTACCTCCACTTACTGTTATGTTGTACTATATATTGGAAAAAAAAACATCTCATTCGCTACTATTGCTTTGCAACAGTCATTACAAAATATAAATAATAAAATAATATAAATAAATTTTAACAATGCAGTTTATATATATATATCCATTTAATAAGGGGAAACAATTTTTAACCCTACCATGTTTCGGACACGAGTTCTGGTATTTGACGGAAAGTGCTCTGTCACACTATGTAATGTTTAGGGAATATGGCGTTAGTGCCCATATTTTTATAGACCTGTGACACACTTTTTTTTTGCAATGTGGTCAGTAATACATCAGTACCTCTTTTCTTTCCCAAAGAAATCAGGTCCCTATTTATGGCTGCATGCACCTGGAAGCTATCGATCAGCATTATCACCTTAACTTACCTGTCACAATCATCCTAGATGGAGTAGTATTTACCTGTACTTCATTGTGTTGTTGTTGTTCTGGCTCTCTGAACAAGGCAGCGTGTATGTCGCAACGTCAGTATTTTGTTGTGTCCCTTTATTTATTTACTTTTTTTTGGTAAAGCTTTCACCATACATGGGAGCCGCGATAGCTCAGTGTTTAGTGAACTGGACTACCACGGACAAGGGGTAGGGTTCGATCCCAACCGACGGCTTCCCGGTTCACCCAGCCTTATATGGGTACCGGATTTTTTTCTGGGAAAGTAAAGCAGCACGGGTGTAATACCGACCACATTACCTCAAAAATCATGTGCTGAAGGTCTGTAAAATATAGGGTCACTAACACCATATTTCCCTATACGCCACTTGGCGTGACGGGGGTACTTTACTTTTTACTACTTTTCATCATACATTGCTGGAGTGTACGTTACATCCCACCACTGGCTCCTTTTAACCCGACCTCTGACCCTTAATAGTCCAGCTGGGTAACAAGCACTGAGTTACCGAGACCTTCGTTAACCTTTATACTTGACATACATTTGCTTAACCTCTACTTCTGTGCCTATCAACGTCGAATAAAAAGCGAGTCTTTTTTGTCTTTTGTGTTATGACCGTCAACATTCGAGTCAGGTTTGAGTGTTTCCCAGCTCTTTCCTGATAACACAAAGATCCCAGCGCAGTGAACGATCTCCACAGGACCGGCGAGTGTCCCAAAGTGATGGGGAAAAATAATGTTTAATTATTGTGAATTTTTTATGGTAGCAATTTTTATTTTTTTTTATTTTGGGATTTTGCCTAGGCAGCGACATACGGTCTAGTCTTGTAGATATTTAATTTATCGGCCAATGATTAATTTATATGAAGACCCTGAATCTGGGACCTCCTTTATATCGCCTGTCTCCGATAGGATTAGGAACTAGGTTACAACTATCTTAACATCAAGAGCCGCTGCAATAAAAGTTCGATTGAAATGAGGTTCAAGCGGATACTATTTAATTGTGTGGCAGTCAAATGACTACAGCAAACCACAGTGGAAACGAAAGTGTTCTATTCAATGCTTTGTGCTTTCACTTGTTCTTAGAGCCAATCATATATTTTGCGTTCGACCTCTGATCATGTTATGTGTTAAAACTTGTGGCTTGCGTGAACTCTGTACGTAGGAGCCATGTCAACATAATTCTGACATCAGCAGTGCTGGAGCAGGCCTACATACTAACGGTCCTGGTCTTGGAACGCCAAGCCATCAAAGGGATGTGTCCCTGGAACTCAGCGTCACGAGACCTCTTTTGAGACACAATGACCAGTTCTGTTTTTAGAGAAGGTAGGTAGTTTGTTTCATTTTATACATAGTAAGTAGTTTGTTATATTTTATAGAAAGTAAGTAGTTTCTTACATTTTATAGATAGCAAGTAGTTTTTTACATTTTATAGAAAGTTTATAGTTTGTTACATTATAAAGAACATAAGTAGTTTGTAACATTTTATAGAAAATAAGTAGTTTGTTACATCTTAATAATTAGTTTGTCACATTTATGGAAAGTAAGTAATTTATTACATTTTATAGACAGTAAGCAGTTTGTTACATTTTATAGATAATAAGTATTTTGTTACATTTTTCCTGAAAAGTTTGTTTGCAATTTGCCATGCACAGTTGTTTGTCTCTGATACTTTAGTTGATTTGATCATTTGTGTCTTCCCAGTAAGATAAAATACGGATGCCTCTTCTGTTACACATACAAAGATTTTAGAAGAAACTGTATCTTAAAATGTACAAGTTTTTGTAGTCACAAACTCTCAAATTTACAAATCTTTGATTTTTTTAAGTTACAAACATTAACTACTAAAATATCGCTCACACATTCATATTTACGATAGCTTCATAAAGTTATGGTCCTGTCTGGTGTCACAGATTGAAACCACTTACAAAAAAATATCAGTTTTAGAAATGAGTGGAATGTATACTAGACTGTGGACATCTTCATTCATAAAAAGGGCTAAATTCTTCAGGTTAGAACTAATATACCACTTTGAGATGAAAAAAACTACAGAGAGGTACATTACAGAGAGGTACACTACAGAGAGGTACACTACAGAGAGGTACACTACAGAGAGGTTCACTACAAAACGGTTCACTACAGAGAGGTACACTACAGAGAGGTACACTACAGAGAGGTACACTACAGAAAGGTACACTACAGAGAGGTACACTACAGAAAGGTACACTACAGAGAGGTACACTACAGAGAGGTACACTACAGAGAGGTTCACTACAGAGAGGTACACTACAGAGAGGTACACTACAGAGAGGTTCACTACAGAGAGGTACACTACAGAGAGGTACACTACAGAAAGGTTCACTACAAAACGGTTCACTACAGAGAGGTACACTACAGAGAGGTACACTACAGAGAGGTTCACTACAGAAAGGTTCACTACAGAAAGGTTCACTACAGAGAGCTACACTACAGAAAGGTTCACTACAAAACGGTTCACTACAGAGAGGTTCACTACAGAAAGGTTCACTACAGAAAGGTTCACTACAGAGAAGTACAATACAGAAAGGTTCACTACAAAAAGGTTCATTACAGAAAGGTTCACTACAGAGAGGTTCATTACAAAAAGGTTCACTACAGAAAGGTTCACTACAGAAAAGTTCACCACAGAAAGGTTCACCACAGAAAGGTTCATTACAAAAAGGTTCACTACAGAAAGGTTCACCACAGAAAGGTTCATTACAAAAAGTTTCACTACAGAAAGGTTCACCACAGAAAGGTTCATTACAAAAAGGTTCACTACAAAAAGGTTCACTACAGAAAGGTACACTACAGAAAGGTTCACTACAGAAAGGTTCACTACAGAAAGGTACACTACAGAAAGGTTCACTACAGAGAGGTACACTACAGAAAGGTTCACTACAGAAAGGTACACTACAGAAACGTTCACTACAGAAAGGTTAACTACAGAAAGGTACACTACAGAAAAGTTCACTACAGAAAGGTTCACTACAGAGAGCTACACTACAGAAAGGTTCACTACAGAAAGGTTCACTACAGAAAGGTACACTACAGAAAGGTTCACTACAGAGAGGTACACTACAGAAAAGTTCACAACAGAAAGGTTCACTACAGAAAGGTTCACTACAGAAAGGTTCACTACAGAAAGGTTCACTACAGAAAAGTTCACTACAGAAGGTACACTACAGAAAAGTTCACTACAGAAAGTTTCACTACAGAAAGGTTCACTACAGAGAGGTACACTACAGAAAGGTTCACTACAGAAAGGTTCACTACAGAGAGCTACACTACAGAAAGGTTCACTTCAGAAAGGTACACTACAGAGAGGTACACTACAGAAAGGTTCACTACAGAAAGGTTCACTACAGAAAGGTTCACTACAGAAAGGTACACTACAGAGAGCTACACTACAGAAAGGTTCACTACAGAAAGGTTCACTACAGAGAGGTACACTACAGAAAGGTTCACTACAGAGAGGGACACTACAGAAAGGTTCACTACAGAAAGGTACACTACAGAAAGGTTCACTACAGAAAGGTTCACTACAGAGAGGTACACTACAGAAAGGTTCACTACAGAGAGGTACACTACAGAAAAGTTCACTACAGAAAGGTTCACTACATAGAGGTACACTACAGAAAGGTTCACTACAGAAAGGTTCACTACAGAGAGGTATAATACAGAAAGGTTCACTACAGAAAGGTTCACTACAGAGAGGTACAGTACAGAAAGGTACACTACAGAAAGGTACACTACAGAAAGGTACACTACAGAGAGGTACATTACAGAAAGGTTCACTACAGAAAGGTACACTACAGAGAGGTTCACTACAGAAAGGTACACTACAGAGAGGTACACTACAGAAAGGTACACTACAGAGAGGTACACTACAGAAAGGTACACTACAGAGAGGTACAGTACAGAGCAAAAGCAGGAACGCTTTCCTTTTCTCTCGATGGTTAAAAGTAAAAGAGTGGAGAATAAAGTAAAAGAGAGGAGAATAAAGTAAAAGAGAGGAGAGTAAAGTAAAAGAGAGGAGAATAAAGTAAAAGAGAGGATAGTAAAGTAAAAGAGAGGTGAATAAAGTAAAGAGATGAGAGTAAAGTAAAAGAGAGGAGAATAAAGTAAAAGTGAGGAGAGTAAAGTAAAAGAGAGGAGAATAATTTAAAAGAGAGGTGAATAAAGTAAAAGAGAGGATTGTAAAGTAAAAGAGAGGAGAATAAAGTTAAAGAGAGATGAATAAAGGAAGAGAGGAGAATAAAGTAAAAGAGAGGAGAATAAAGTAAAAGAGAGGAGAATAAAGTAAAAGAGAGTATAGTAAAGTAAAAGAGAGGAGAATAAAGTAAAAGAGAGGAGAATAAAGTAAAAGAGAGGTGAATAAAGTAAAAAAGAGGATAGTAAAGTAAAAGAGAGGAGAATAAAGTAAAAGAGAGGAGAATAAAGTAAAAGAGAAAATAGTAAAGTAAAAGAGATGAGAATAAAGTTAATGAGAGGAGAATAAAGTAAAAGAGAGTATAGTAAAGTAAAAGAGAGGAGAATAAAGTAAAAGAGAGGAGAATAAAGTAAAAGAGAGGTGAATAAAGTAAAAAAGAGGATAGTAAAGTAAAAGAGAGGAGAATAAAGTAAAAGAGAGGAGAATAAAGTAAAAGAGAAAATAGTAAAGTAAAAGAGATGAGAATAAAGTTAATGAGAGGAGAATAAAGTAAAAGAGAGGAGAGTAAAGTAAAAGAGAGGTGAATAAAGTAAAAGAGAGGTGAATAAAGTAAAAGAGAGGATAGTAAAGTAAAAGAGAAGAGAATAAAGAAAAAGAGAGGAGAATAAATTAAAAGAGAGGAGAATAAAGTAAAAGAGAGGATAGTAAAGTAAAAGAGATGTGAATAAAGTAAAAGAGAGGATATTAAAGCAAAGAGAGAAGAATAAAGCAAAAGAGAGGAGAGTAAAGTAAAAGAGAAGAGAGTAAAGTAAAAGAGAAGAGAAAAAAATGAAAGAGACGAGAATAAAGTAAAAGAGAGCAGAGTAAAGTAAAGAGAGAAGAATAAAGTAAAAGAGAAGAGAGTAAAGTAAAAGAGAAGAGAGTAAAGTTAAAGAGAAGAGAGTAAAGTAAAAGAGAGGAGAATAAAGCAAAAGTGAGTGGAGTAAAGCAAACGTATGTAAGCACAAAAAAGACAATTTTGCACATCCTTATTCCCATACTATTTTATTAATGTCAAACATGGTCACTCGCAACAGGTTAATCACCACAGAAATGAGATGTTTATTGAAAGCAGCAGGAGTATCCATAATAAATTGAGAATTAGAAAAATCAGATCATAAGAGAAAAGAAATAAAAGTTGAATAAATATTAAACTGCCGACTGAGACATCAAATCAAGTGGTTGTCTGTACACTACAGAAAGGTACACTGCAGAGAGGTACACTACAGAAAGGTTCAATACAGAAAGGTACACTACAGAGAGGTTCACTACAGAAAGGTTCACTACAGAGAAGTACACTACAGAAAGGTTCACTACAGAAAGGTTCACTACAGAAAGGTTCACTAAAGGGAAGTATACTACAGAAAGGTACACTACAGAGAGGTACGCTACAGAAAGGTTCACAACAGAGAGGTACACTACAGAGAGGTTCACTACAAAACGGTTCACTACAGAAAGGTACACTACAGAGAGGTACACTACAGAGAGGTTCACTACAGAGAGGTACACTACAGAGAGGTTCACTACAGAGAGGTACACTACAGAGAGGTACACTACAGAGAGGTTCACTACAGAAAGGTTCACTACAGAAAGGTTCACTACAGAGAGCTACACTACAGAAAGGTTCACTACAGAAAGGTTCACTACAAAAAGGTTCATTACAGAAAGGTACACTACAGAAAGGTTCACTACAGAAAGGTTCACTACAGAAAGCTACACTACAGAAAGGTTCACTACAGAGAGGTACACTACAGAAAGGTTCACTACAGAAAGGTTCACTACAGAAAAGTTCACCACAGAAAGGTTCACCACAGAAAGGTTCATTACAAAAAGGTTCACTACAGAAAGGTTTACCACAGAAAGGTTCATTACAAAAAGGTTCACTACAGAAAGGTTCACCACAGAAAGGTTCATTACAAAAAGTGTCACTACAGAAAGGTTCACCACAGAAAGGTTCATTACAAAAAGGTTCACTACAGAAAGGTTTACTACAAAAAGGTTCACTACAGAAAGGTACACTACAGAAAGGTTCACTACAGAAAGGTTCACTACAGAAAGGTACACTACAGAAAGGTTCACTACAGAGAGGTACACTACAGAAAGGTTCACTACAGAAAGGTACACTACAGAAACGTTCACTACAGAAAGGTTAACTACAGAAAGGTACACTACAGAAAAGTTCACTACAGAAAGCTTCACTACAGAGAGCTACACTACAGAAAGGTTCACTACAGAAAGGTTCACTACAGAAAGGTACACTACAGAAAGGTTCACTACAGAGAGGCACACTACAGAAAAGTTCACAACAGAGAGGTACACTACAGAGAGGTTCACTACAGAAAGGTTCACTACAGAGAGGTACACTACAGAAAGGAAAACTACAGAGAGGTACACTACAGAAAGGTACACTACAGAGAGGTACACTACAGAGAGGTGCACTACAGAGAGGTACACTACAGAAAGGTACACTACAGAGAGGTACACTACAGAAAGGTACACTACAGAGAGGTACACTACAGAAAGGTACACTACAGAAAGGTACACTACAGAGAGGTACACTACAGAGAGGTACAGTACAGAGAGGTACACTACAGAGAGGTACACTACCAGAAAGGTACACTACAGAAAGGTACACTACAGAGAGGTACACTACAGAGAGGTACACTACAGAGAGGTACACTACAGAGAGGTACAGTACAGAGAGGTACACTACAGAGAGGTACACTACAGAGAGGTACAGTACAGAGCAAAAGCAGGAACGCTTCCCTTTTCTCTCGATGGTTAAAAGTAAAAGAGTGGAGAATAAAGTAAAAGAGAGGAGAATAAAGTAAAAGAGAGGAGAGTAAAGTAAAAGAGAGGAGAATAAAGTAAAAGAGAGGAGAGTAAAGTAAAAGAGAGGTGAATAAAGTAAAAGAGATGAGAGTAAAGTAAAAGAGAGGAGAATAAAGTAAAAGAGAGGAGAGTAAAGTAAAAGAGAGGAGAGTAAAGTAAAAGAGAGGAGAATAAAGTAAAAGAGAGGAGAGTAAAGTAAAAGAGAGGTGAATAAAGTAAAAGAGATGAGAGTAAAGTAAAAGAGAGGAGAATAAAGTAAAAGAGAGGAGAGTAAAGTAAAAGAGTGGAGAATAAAGTAAAAGAGAGAAGAATAAAGTAAAAGAGAGGATAATAAAGTAAAAGAGTGGAGAATAAAGTAAAAGAGAGGAGAATAAAGTAAAAGAGGGGAGAGTAAAGTAAAAGAGAGGAGAATAAAGCAAAAGAGAGGATAGTAAAGTAAAAGAGAGGTGAATAAAGTAAAAGAGAGGAGAGTAAAGTAAAAGAGAGGAGAATAAAGTAAAAGAGAGGAGAATAAAGTTAAAGAGAGATCAATAAAGGAAAAGAGAGGAGAATAAAGTAAAAGAGACGAGAATAAAGTAAAAGAGAGGAGAATAAAGTAAAAGAGAGGATAGTAAAGTAAAAGAGAGGAGAGTAAAGTAAAAGAGAGGAGAATAAAGTAAAAGTGAGTTGAATAAAGTAAAAGAGAGGATAGTAAAGTATAAGATAAGAGAATAAAGTAAAAGAGTGGAGAATAAAGTAAAAGAGAGGAGAATAAAGTAAAAGAGAGGTGAATAAAGTAAAAGAGAGGATAGTAAAGTAAAAGAGACGAGAACAAAGTAAAAGAGAGGATAGTAAAGTAAAAGAGACGAGAACAAAGTAAAAGAGAGGAGAATAAAGTAAAAGAGAGGAGAATAAAGTAAAAGAGAGGAGAATAAAGTAAAAGAGAGGAGAATAAAGTAAAAGAGAGGAGAATAAAGTAAAAGAGATAAGAATAAAGTAACAGAGAGGAGAATAAAGTAAAAGAGAGGAGAATAAAGTAACAGAGATGAGAATAAAGTAAAAGAGAGCAGCGTAAAGTAAAGAGAGAAGAATAAAGCAAAAGATAGGAGAGTAAAGTAAAAGAGAAGAGATTAAAGTAAAAGAGAGGAGAATAAAGTAAAAGAGAGCAGAGTAAAGTAAAAGAGAGGAGAATAAAGCAAAAGTGAGTAGAGTATAGCAAACGTAAGTAAGCACAAAAAAGACAATTTTGCACATCCTCATTCCCGTACTATTTTATTAATGTCAAACATGGTCACTCGCAACAGGTTAATCACCACAGAAATGAAATGTTTATTGAAAGCAGCAGGAGTAACCATAATAAATTGAGAATTAGAAAAATCAGATCATAAGAGAAAAGAAATAAAA
The DNA here is from genome assembly GCA_032433765.1 of Megaustenia siamemsis. NCBI lineage: Eukaryota > Metazoa > Mollusca > Gastropoda > Stylommatophora > Ariophantidae > Megaustenia > Megaustenia siamemsis. The sequence continues at coordinate 30,523,364 of JAVIAB010000160.1, read as the reverse complement.
GTTGAATAAATATTAAACTGCCGACTGAGACATCAAATCAAGTGAGTAGTATAGCAGGGTCCAATTAAGTCGTATTTGGACCGTAAATTAACAAAGACATATAGTGTGGTGCGCAGCGCACCACATGTACATGAGAGACAGGGGGAGTTAACCGTGACATTTCGTGTCGAGGTATTGACCTCTAGTCCAGGTGACCCGGAAGTGACGTGTTTATGTCTGGTGTGTCCTGGCTTTGGAGTTCTTGATCGTTAGTGATAGGTTAGTAGATTATACAACAGCATTGAAAAACAATCAATATAAAACAAAAGACAAAAGATATATTTTATTCTTTTATTATCTCAGTAGGTGTATAACATACAGTGGATATTATATAACACTACAAAAATATTCAGTACATTGAGTCAATATATAGTACATGGATAACATTTATTTATAGATAGGTAGTTGGATGTCTGCTTAGCTCTATGTCATAAATGAATCATAAGGGGTGAAACTGTTAGAGATTGCTGGGTAGTCTGAGCTGGTAGTGTAAAGAGTTAAATATCTAGAGGAGTTGTCGAGACGTTATCATCAGCTACCTTTCTTTTTATATAGAAATAGGAAAGAGCATTTCTTGTTTGACTGTAGGAAAATATGGAATTATTTAAGACTTTGAAACCTACATTTTTCCCACCCTTAGCCTTTTGCGTAGCGAGAACCTCTAAAAACATATCTTTATCTAATTTGTTGTGTTGCTTGCTTAGCCCTTTACAACTGATTTTATCGTAATCCCCACTACAATGGTACGTCTTACTACATAAGCTAACAAGAGATGTCCCTTCGTACTCTAGTTTAAAAAGCCCGGGCGTTCGTTTGGTGTATGCTTTAACACCCTTACAGTTTATACAGTCTGTCTTGCTAGTATGTTCATCGCAAAACTCAGCAGGAAACCAGTCTTTATATACACTATTAAACTCATCCCGCAGACCTGACTTAACTATATCCTCTAGCTTAGGTGCACTTAAAGCCAAGTATAAACTATCAGTATCTGTTTCACATAACTGAAAGTTGGACCTATCTACAAACTTATCTAAGAACTCGAAATAAAAATCTAACATACGAAGTTTTGCGTACTGGTAGACGAAGAAACCGATTTGTAGGGGTAAATCCCAAACAGTTTTCTTTTTCTCCATCTCAATTTCAAAAAGATCCTCCCCTATTTCAGTCATCTTTTTAAACCGGGAACTATTAATCATTTTCGATATCTCATCCCCCTGAACGTACGAGACAGCGCTATGATTGGCCTTATTGGTTAGAGTCTTCCCGTAGGCTGAGTTTCCTAAGAGCTTCATCGTATCGCTTACTATAGATTGACTTTCGTCTAGATCACCAGCCCTCCTAGCATCAGAAACCATTTCGCCAAACTTTTTAAAACAACTAGACGGTTGATATTCTATCACTTGATAAATTTTTGTTACCACCAATCCATGGTCTAAATACCATTTTAACAGTGGCGTTGCCAACAAAATTTTTTCCCCGACATAACTACCTATTAGGGTGCGACGAGGGGTTGACAACAAGTTATGTTTGAGGGCATATTCACCCATAAACGGTCCAATATCATCACGCGTGACGTCAATATTTTTGAAAATTGGAATCATCTCACTGAAATGTTCCTTCAAGCGGTCGGGGACGTGTAGATCACATTCCACTAAACCAAAACATGTCCCATCTGAAACAGAAGTCAGAATCTGTTTATCACTGAGAGGGAGCCCTTCTTTAGAGTAAGAGGGTCTAGCTCGGGGGATGGCTTTAGAAAGGAAAGCCCTAATGGTACATTCTAAAGAGACCAGTGTTAACCCACATATCTGCCACATCTGTCAACAAATATTCACTGGGGCAAGCCATCTGCGAGTGCATCTTGCTAGCCATGACATAGCTGTGGACACCTCAACACCATCATCAACGCTACCAGGCCCACTTGTATCGACAACCTCACGCAAGCGGGGAGTAAAGAGTTCGACTCAAGAGCCCTCAAAGAGACCAAGACTTATTAATGAAATAGACTCTTTAAATAAGTTACCTCAAGCTATTAAGATGTTATATAAGAACAACTGGTTAGCTATTAGAACACATGAACGTAGGACCAAATACATGGACACATACACTATATTTCATCAACCTGATACTCCTATAGATTGGAAGACCCTTGTAAACCCAATCTTCCAAGCCCAGAAAAAGCGTTTCAAGGTGAATTATAGTCATCATCTGGTTTTAAGACATAGGGAGACACAGGGACTGCGTTACTTTCACGCCAGCTCGAATAACGCGACAGGGTTAGACAAACCCCTGTTAGTTAACAACAGAAATGATTTTGAAACGTTTGTTGGTAGATTAAATGAAAGTGATATATTAGGGTATGCAAATAAAAACAGGGAGACAACCAAATATACATTAGAAGCATTAGTCAGTATGAGTGTTTATATTTATAAACTCCAAGATTATCCTATAGGGTGTCTGATAGATATCCCACCCTACATTGGATCCAACTACGGTATTAATATCCTTCAAACCGACTCCAATTCTAAAGTTTACAATGACAATCTCTGCTTCTTCCGTTGTCTAGCTATCCATAGAGGGACCTCTGTTAAAGATGTTAGAAAGGCTTCGAGACTACTTTTCAAACAGTTTAACCCGTCTCTAAAGTTAAATAACTTTCACGGTGTAACTCTTGTCGAAATGCCTCTCTTAGAAAGTTGTTTTTCAATAAACATAGATATTTTTGAGTTTGATTCTCAACAATCCTTGCGTATTGTCCTGAGAAGTGGCAGTAGTTATAGTGAAACTCTTCGTCTTTTACTTTACAAAAACCACTTCTTTTATATAAACGATCTTTCCAGGGCCAGTAAAAGCTTTTCTTGTGGAAAATGTGGGAAACTGTGGAAAAAGTTTGGGCGTATGGATAGGCACGAAAAAACTTGCAATGGGGATATGGCTGTAGAGACATATAAAGGTGGGGTTTACTCTTCACCTGAAAGTGTATGGGACGCGATCAGCGCTGAAGGGATAAGTACTCCAGAGTCTTTTATTTACCCGTTCAGGGCGACCTTCGACTATGAATGTTACTTTGATAAAGGGAATGTTCCCCAAGAAACGCACTCGACTACCTTTGTAGCTAAACACGTACCCCTTTCCTGCTCTATAGCGTCAAATGTCCCAGGGTGGGAGGCCCCAAAATGCTTCATAACCAAGGGTGACCCACAAATTTTAGTTAGTCAGATGCTTGATTATCTCACTGATATAGCTGCTAAGGCATACTCGTTGTTGCGAGATCGGTTTGAAAGTATTTTTACTCAACTCCATGCTCTAAATAAAGACAAGTTAATAGCTAAGTTTGATGAGTATTTAAAAGAGCTTCCAGTGATAGGGTTTAACTCGGGGAAATATGACGTCAACGTCATTAAACCTTATTTAATAAAGCACTTCATGGATGCCGCTCCACAAGTGGACGAAGAAGGTGATAGTATGGCAGAGGAAGAAGAAGCCGCTGCTGCTAACGAAGAAGAGGAAGATAAAATGGACGTAGACTACAAAGTACCAAAACCGTTCAAGTTTATAGTTAAAAGAAACAATAACTTTATGTGTATTGCAACGCCGAATCTAAAATTCTTAGATATAGTAAACTATCTAGCCCCCGGGTTTAGCTATAGTAAATATCTGGCGGCTTATAAGATTAGTGAAACAAAGGGTTACTTTTGTTATGAATATATAGACGACCCCCAAAAGTTGGACGAGACAGAACTACCCCCACACGAAACGTTTTATTCGTCGTTAAAAAATGCCAACATTTCCAAGGAGGAGTACGCCCTGTGCCAAAAGGTCTGGAAGGACAATAACATGACCACACTTAGGGACTTTTTGGTGTGGTATAACAACAAAGATGTAGTCCCCTTTTTAGAAGCCTTGGAGCAGCAGGTTCGCTTTTATGGGGAGCGGGGTGTAGACTGTTTTAAAGACGCCATTTCGGTTCCGGGTGTTTGTTTAAAGTATCTTTTTAAGACCGTTGATAGGGGTGTAATGTTTAGTTTATGTTCGAGCAAACAGGCGAGTCTACACAAAATGATTAGAGATAATATTGTCGGGGGTCCCTCTATAATTTTCCATAGGTATCACGAGGTAGGCAAAACGTTTATTAGGGGCGGACAGGTAGTCAAATCCATCCAAGGTTACGATGCCAACGCGTTGTATCTTTGGGCTCTGATGAACCCAATGCCAACAGATTACCCAATTATTAGAAGAATGGAGACCGGGTTTAGGGTCGAAAAAGATAACTATTATGTCCAACAAAGTAGAGAGTGGCTAACGTGGGTCGCTCACCAGAAAGGGGTGGAGTTGAAAACTCAGTTTAATGGGAGGGAGTTTCGGTTAGGTGATAGAAATATCCCTGTGGATGGGTGGGATAAATCCAATAGAAGAGGCTATAATTTTCATGGTTGTTTGTACCATGGTCACAAAGACTGTCCCCTCACCAAAGATAAAGATAGAAACCCTGTTAATAATAAGCCCTTGTTCGAGCTGTTTGAAAAAACATGTGAGATACACACCTATCTAACTGAGGAGGTCAAAGTCCCAGTAGAAGTTATGTGGGAATGTGAGTGGCAGGCTCTGAAAAAGTCTGACCCAAACATTAGGGCTTTCCTTTCTAAAGCCATCCCCCGAGCTAGACCCTCTTACTCTAAAGAAGGGCTCCCTCTCAGTGATAAACAGATTCTGACTTCTGTTTCAGATGGGACATGTTTTGGTTTAGTGGAATGTGATCTACACGTCCCCGACCGCTTGAAGGAACATTTCAGTGAGATGATTCCAATTTTCAAAAATATTGACGTCACGCGTGATGATATTGGACCGTTTATGGGTGAATATGCCCTCAAACATAACTTGTTGTCAACCCCTCGTCGCACCCTAATAGGTAGTTATGTCGGGGAAAAAATTTTGTTGGCAACGCCACTGTTAAAATGGTATTTAGACCATGGATTGGTGGTAACAAAAATTTATCAAGTGATAGAATATCAACCGTCTAGTTGTTTTAAAAAGTTTGGCGAAATGGTTTCTGATGCTAGGAGGGCTGGTGATCTAGACGAAAGTCAATCTATAGTAAGCGATACGATGAAGCTCTTAGGAAACTCAGCCTACGGGAAGACTCTAACCAATAAGGCCAATCATAGCGCTGTCTCGTACGTTCAGGGGGATGAGATATCGAAAATGATTAATAGTTCCCGGTTTAAAAAGATGACTGAAATAGGGGAGGATCTTTTTGAAATTGAGATGGAGAAAAAGAAAACTGTTTGGGATTTACCCCTACAAATCGGTTTCTTCGTCTACCAGTACGCAAAACTTCGTATGTTAGATTTTTATTTCGAGTTCTTAGATAAGTTTGTAGATAGGTCCAACTTTCAGTTATGTGAAACAGATACTGATAGTTTATACTTGGCTTTAAGTGCACCTAAGCTAGAGGATATAGTTAAGTCAGGTCTGCGGGATGAGTTTAATAGTGTATATAAAGACTGGTTTCCTGCTGAGTTTTGCGATGAACATACTAGCAAGACAGACTGTATAAACTGTAAGGGTGTTAAAGCATACACCAAACGAACGCCCGGGCTTTTTAAACTAGAGTACGAAGGGACATCTCTTGTTAGCTTATGTAGTAAGACGTACCATTGTAGTGGGGATTACGATAAAATCAGTTGTAAAGGGCTAAGCAAGCAACACAACAAATTAGATAAAGATATGTTTTTAGAGGTTCTCGCTACGCAAAAGGCTAAGGGTGGGAAAAATGTAGGTTTCAAAGTCTTAAATAATTCCATATTTTCCTACAGTCAAACAAGAAATGCTCTTTCCTATTTCTATATAAAAAGAAAGGTAGCTGATGATAACGTCTCGACAACTCCTCTAGATATTTAACTCTTTACACTACCAGCTTAGACTACCCAGCAATCTCTAACAGTTTCACCCCTTATGATTCATTTATGACATAGAGCTAAGCAGACATCCAACTACCTATCTATAAATAAATGTTATCCATGTACTATATATTGACTCAATGTACTGAATATTTTTGTAGTGTTATATAATATCCACTGTATGTTATACACCTATTGAGATAATAAAAGAATAAAATATATCTTTTGTCTTTTGTTTTATATTGATTGTTTTTCAATGCTGTTGTATAATCTACTAACCTATCACTAACGATCAAGAACTCCAAAGCCAGGACACACCAGACATAAACACGTCACTTCCGGGTCACCTGGACTAGAGGTCAATACCTCGACACGAAATGTCACGGTTAACTCCCCCTGTCTCTCATGTACATGTGGTGCGCTGCGCACCACACTATATGTCTTTGTTAATTTACGGTCCAAATACGACTTACTTGGACCCTGCTATACTACTACTCAAGTGGTTGTCTATATAGAGATAATATCTTATGATTTCACGTCGTATAAGATATATACCAGAAGAGGAGAGGCTCAAAAACTCCGTGCAGACTGAGTATTATGGATTGACAATATTAAGCAAACTTTACAGCAGCATCACAAGACAATAAGCAGAAGAGCAAGAGTTAGAAGTTTGTATTTGAAATGGTGTATAATAAAAAAACGGAACAGAAAATTGTAGGCTTTGAAATGTGGATATATAGTAGAATAGGTAGAATTCTATCTATCTATTGACCTTTCGAGCCGTAACCGGCCCATAGGGCGTAGACCAAGATACACCTTTTCCTATATGAATTTTTTGTTCTAGCAGTTTTCTTTTAAAGATATTTTATCAAATCTCGCCATCTGTCTCTGTTCTGTGCAAGCAGTTCTATCTCATTGAGGGAGCCGATTCCTGCTGCTCTTGCCTCTCTCATCAATGTTCTTCTCAGTGTCTCCCTGGGTCTTCCTCTTTTTCTTTTACCTGTTGTTTCCCATATGAGGGCTTGCTTTGCTATTCGGTTATTATCTCTTCTCATCACATGTCCAACATATGACCATCGTCTTTTCTTTATTACTGAAGATATTAGTGGTTGATTGGCGATTTCTCTAATTTCCTCGTTTGTTTTGAATTCGTTCCATGCTATACCAAGTATTTTCCTTAGACATTTATTTTCGAATGCGTTCAACTTTGTTTCTATATCTCTTGTTGTTTTCCAGCTTTCACACGCATACGTAAGGGTTGATAGTACATTTGATTTGAATAGCCTAAGTTTTGTGTTTGTGCTAATGAGTTTTGATTTCCACAACTTTTCAAGGCTTCTGAAAGACATTGGATGGAAAGAAAGGAAGACAAACGATGAAGTCTTAAAACAACTACAAATGAAAAGAGAACTACTAAACACAATTCAAACAAGACAAATGCGATTTTTGGGCCGTGTTAAAAGACACAACAGACTACTAAAAGTAATATTGGAAGGGAAAATACAAGGTAAAAGAGGCAGAGGCAGACCAAGAATAACATGGACGAGTAACATCAAAAGATGGACAAGTCAGCCTATATCAACCTGCATCATCAAAGCAAGAGACAGAGCAGTATGGCGCTTCATGGTAGCCAATCGATGTGGCGACGGCACTCAATGATGATGATGATGATAATAATGTTATGGAGAAAAGAAAAGACTATAATTCTAAGACTGGCAAGTGTAGCTGTAAGTAATAAATGATAATGATACATTTTATTGGGTGTCACACTCGCTGCCGGAGCGGATATTTCTTTAACGGGTTTTTATCTCTAAACAGTCGCCTTCCAGAGTACACCAACGTATTTCCCAAATGTCCTGTCGAACTCAGACGTACTGTACACTAACACTCACGAACAAAAACTGTATTGTGTAGGCACCCTCAACTAAATGACAGAGATAAGCGCATGACAATAATTTGACGCCACACAAACACAACACAAACACACACACACACACACACAACAGACACACACACACAACATACATACACAACATACACACACAACATACACACACAACACTCACACAAAAAACACCGTTCCTTTCATCAAACACACATACACAAACACCCACACACGTGTAAAGTACCCCCGTCACGCCAAGTGGCGTATAGGGAATATGGTGTTAGTGACCACAAATTTTATAGACCTTCGGCACATGATTTTTTGGATAATGTGGTCGGTATTACGCCCGTGCCTCCGGTACCCATTAAAGCCTGGGTGACACGGAAGCCTCGGTTGGGATCGAACCCTACCTCTTTTCCTTTGTAGTCCAGTTCACAAACTACTGAGCTATCGCGGCTCCCACACGATGGCGTTCTCTGTTCAAATCTCGTTGCAGTATCTTTACCAGTGTAAGAATTATTCCAGAAATGTGGGTTCGGCAGCGAGACAGACAACATTTAAGTTTTTTTGTAAAATAACCCAAAATGCAGTAACTATTTTAAAAATATAAACTTAATTTGCGAGATTTATAAAAAATTTGAAACTTATATTGCAAATAGTGTTTGTGAAGAATAAAATATGGAAGTCCCAGTGGAGTCGTCATGTGATCATGCACAAATCTATTCACTTTTTATTATATATCTCACTTTATAAACTTTTGTCTCTTTTAATCCATCCCTCTTTCACGCGGGTTCACTCCACCATGCGCTGCTCTAATATGTAAGAATACAATCTCACATAATGTAAAGTGACCAAGTGCAAGCACCAGTTTATGTTAATCAAAGTGCTGTAAAATACCTGAGTCTCCGTAATCTAACCTGTAACTTAAAGTACTGTATATTCCTTCGACAGTGCTGGTCAAATGTTTTTTTTTTAAAAAAGACCATTTGGATATCGGGACCTTGACAACAGCCGGAGGAGGGGGGGGAAGGAAGAGAGAGAGAAAAGAATATAGCCACTGTCACCTGCCATACATGTCGTAAGAGACGACTAAGGAGGATTAGGAGACATGGTCTTCTCCAGTACTACGGAGTTCGTGCATCTAAACTGAAGCCATCTATAATGCTTTTGATAGTATGTAGAAAATGACACGTCAATAAACAGGCTTAAGTGAAGTGTACTTCTTACACTGGGGAACGTTCTGATGGGGAGATATGAGCACTTTGGAGTTACCCGTTGTTGAATGGAGGAGATCTTTTGACTAAATTTAATTGAACTATTTTTCTTTAAAAAAAAAAAAACGGTTTTAGAACCATTGTAATAGGTTGGTACCCCTCAAGATGGTATATCTTTTCAACATTTTGAGAATCACATCCTTCACTTAATCCTATTTATTGACGCGTCGTTTTCTGAGAAGGCTTTCATTTATGTATTTCCACATAAATTGTTGTTTCCTCCAGTGAGCATATGGCCTGGGAATAAAGCAAGCAGATGCTCTATAAATAACAGAAGCCGGCGCGACTTTCATTTGACGCAATCACTTGAAACAAGTAGATAAACACATGCATGCTAAAACTGAGTCATGTTTATTGGTGTACGTTGTGAGTTATCCGTCAGTTTGGAAAGATGTTCTTATGCAGCTCATTGTCCTAATCTGAATGAATGTTCGGATTTGTGATGCCCACATACGTCAGCGTTCTGTCCTTATTGTTAAGAGCTTGTGTAGGCGAGTGTGGATCATCATAACTCACTCTCCTAAATGGCGTATAACCGTTCTCTTATTAAATACCTTCTACCTCGATTGAAATATAACCCAGTATCTTTTTCTTTGTGTATTTATTTTTAAAGGAATTGTTGTTGTTGATTCACTTTGTTGTTGTTGCTTCACTAAGTCATGCACTGTGTGGACATATCTAAAAGAAATCTAAACAGCGTGAACAGTTATATGTAATATTTAAGACAAGCTTTCAGTGTTTGTTTCAGCATTCAGGGAGCCGCGATAGCTCAGTGGAACTGGACAACAAAGAACAAGAGCCCATCGGGTTCGATCCTGATCGACGGCTTCCAGGCTCATCATCATCATCATCATCATCATCATCATCAAGTCTCATGCCTGGTGGTGTAGGTGATCATGTCTCTCCACAACTTTCTATCTCGACAGTTATCTATTATTTCTATTGTTGACCTTCTGCCAAGCCATTCTCTTAAGCTGTCTGGCATCTTTTATCTTTGTTTCCCTCTATCTCTTCGTCCCTCAATTTTTCCAATACTATATATTCTAGCTGTTCTCTTCTCGTTACATGCCAAAAAATGATGACTTTTTCTTCCTAATTTTAGAAATTAGCCCTCTTTTTGTTGTTGCCTCTTTCTGAAGGTTTTAATCACTCTTCTTAGCTGTCCATGGTATTCTCAACATTCTTCTGTAAAACCACATTTCTACAGACTCCGGTGATTTCTTTGTCTGTTGTCCTATTGTCCTTGATTCACATCCATATGTTAAGACTGGCACTACATAACATTTATGAACTCTTTTTCTTGTTTCTATTGTCAAAAGCGGATTGCACAGTATCTTCCTAATTTTTTGGAAAGCTGCTTTTCCTGAGCCATTCTGCATCTCATCTCTGTTGTACATCCACCATATCACCTCTGTTGTACATCCACCATCTCACCTCTGTTGTACATCCACCATCTCACCTCTGTTGTACATCCACCATATCACCTCTGTTGTACATCCACCATCTCACCTCTGTTGTACATCTACCATCTGAGGTTAACATTGTTCCCAGGTATTTAGATTCATCTACTTTCCCGGTTCACCCAGCCTTTAATGGGTACCGAATTTTTTTTTTCTGGAAAGTAAAGCTGCACGGGCATAATACCGACTACATTACCCCAAAAATCATGTGCTAAAGTTCTGTAAAAATGATGGTCACTAACACCATATTCCCTATTCGCTACTTGGTGTGACGGGGCTTTTTATTTATTTATTTATTTTGTTGTTGTTTACTTTCTCAGTGTTAATCGGCTCTTCTTTCCGAGTGTTAGCATTAATTATCATATGGTTTTCAAACCTCTTTAAGCTATATACCCATTTCTTATTGACCACCAACTACTGGCGTCGATATGACAAGCAACCTTGTTCGTGCGTTTGTGTATAGCTGCTCATGTCTCGCGGCAAAATGCAAAGACAACATTAGCGAGTTAGCTGAGTGAAAGTGTTCCCTAGCGTTTGGTTTTTCGTGGCAAGGCGCTGTGCCACTGATTACGGGTTCGATCCTGCTTTGGTCCATATTTTTTCTGTTGTTGATTATTTGTCAATTTTTCCGAGTGCTGTAAACATACCTCTTCCTCTGAATTGATTCGCTGATTATCGCCTCGGAAGTTTCCCTCTATAATAATATTCATTTATTATTATTATATATGTTGTATATATATATATATATGTTATATATTATATGTTGTCTCCCGACAACAACTTGTTATATAGTTGTTAGTGACACAACTTCAAATGCAAAAGCAATTTTTTTATGTTTGCTATCTCCGTCTCATGTAAAAATGTCAAGCAGTCTTATTTTATTGTGCCGAACAATGACTCACGTCAAAATATCAGTGAGTCTTTTTGTTTATTTTTTTTTAAGCTGGTCGACGACGCCTCATATCAATGTGAAATGTCAGTCTTTGCCTGGTTTGTTTATGACATGTTGATGACTCGCGTGACAATGACAACACGGTATGTTTTGTTTGTTTATTTTCTGTCGATAAGCCTCCTCCAAATGTAAACCTAGCTCCATATGTTTAAACGATTAAAACTACTAGCATCACATTTCTAAAAGAATGTCATTTATTTATTTTAAACTGTGAATGACTCACGTGAAAATATCAACATTGCCCCATTTGCTGCTTAACCGTCAATGACTCACACGCAAATGTTCAAATGACCTCTGTACTGCACACACGAGCTCTCTTCATCACTCGCCTAAATTCTGTTATATATTTTGGGAAATCCAGTTTGGTTTATTTTGTGTTTTTTTCTGAATCAAAATCCTCTGGTTTATAACTTTTATTTAATATTTTAATAAACAACAAGAAAACGCAGCAACATTTTTTTCCTCTTCCTTGAATTATTCTGCTTTGTTGTACCGTTTCTTCCATTCCTTTTCTTCCACATTATCTTCCTTCCTTCCTTCCTTCCTTCCTTCCTTCCTTCCTTCCTTCCTTCCTTCCTTCCTTCCTTCCTTCCTTCCTTCCTTCCTTCCTTCCTTCCTTCCTTCCTTCCTTCCTTCCTTCCTTCCTTCCTTCCTTCCTTCCTTCCTTCCTTCCTTCCTTCCTTCCTTCCTTCCTTCCTTCCTTCCTTCCTTCCTTCCTTCCTTCCTTCCTTCCTTCCTTCCTTCCTTCCTTCCTTCCTTTCCTCCTCCCATTTTCTTTATCACCTCTTCCTGCGTCGTGGTTGTTATGTGGATAATGGATGTTTCGCTATGTCGCAGTTTTGTAACTAAGCTGAGATATACTGATATTTTCGGCCCGACACATCCTTCTTCAACTGGACATATTCTGTGATCTTGTCAGTCTTCGTTCTTATATTAATTCTCAGATGGCCAGAAGTTTTTTTTTTTTTCGTGCGCCAGCTTTGACCTCTGACGAAGTCCCTAGAGACTAGGAACTGAATTTTGCGCGTTAATACATTTTTTCCCTGGCAACCGTGTGCACAGGGGTCCCTCGCCGCAACTCCGACTTCGGAGGTACTCATATTTTTTCCGTCGATGAGTAATTGACGCTTCAAGCTGGGCCTCGCTGCTGAGACCAGAGGTGGTTGGCGCAGAGAGAAATCATAAATAAAAATCCGGTGTAGCCGGGATTTGAACCCACAACCTCTCTGTCTCGAGGCCGGCGTCTTACCTCGAGATCAACCAGCCCCCCCCCCCCCCTTCAGATGGCCAGAATGAAAAACGGGTACTACCATGTGGCAATGAAGTGTAGTCTTGATCAACTCTGATTTATCGATCATACCTCAAACAGTCTGTCCTGGTTGACGTCAGCTCGTGCGCGCTCTCTCTCGGTCCTTTTTGTTTCTATTTGAATGTTTTAACTTAGTGATTATTATCTAAAGATCATAGCCGTCGCCAATCATTCAGTTTAAATCTTACTTAAGCCTTCAAGCGATAAAACGTGAAAACCCTTGACAAAAAAGTAAGATGTTATTGTTTCGGTATTTTGTATACATCCTCACCTTTCTTACATTTTTTGAAATGAAAAAAATGGTAGCCCAGTGAGTTTATGCTTTTACATCCCAAAGCTCATGCTCAATCGTAAGATATTTTTATACCCACAATCTTACTTTGTTTTAATTTTGTTCCTTAATATTGTTTTAACTCTTTCCATACGTTTCGACGCACCATGCCGATTTCGGTCATATACGTTTAGCCGCACAGTGCGTCACTCTCAATTTGATTAGTGTAAACTGTCATCAAACCATATTCTTTGTATATGTCTTATATCATCTTGATGTTGGTGAAATATAATTCCTTGTTTAATTATCTAAAAATTGATATATAATATGTTAAGTGTTAGATAAATATAAACATGTAGATTAAAATTTAAAAACATGAAACATTTTGTCTCTGAAATCTTTACCGTTAAATTTATAAAAACCTTCCGTACTGAAAGAGTTAATGTTAAAGAAGTAGTGCTGAGACTTCGCAATTCAAAATTACACGGTACTAACCTGTAGCTGGAAACAGGTACCTTACTTGAATAGTTATCCATCCATCCATCTCTCTCTCTCTCTCCGCGTTCAAGAAGCTTATGGTCATGCTATGTCTTTTCCCCCGTCGCCAGGACAACATTCGCAGTCATCTTTAGGTTTTCATCTTGAGGTCTTCATCTTGAGGTCGTCATCTTGAGGTCTTCATCTTGAGGTTTTCATCTTGAGGTCTTCATCTTGAGGTTTTCATCTTGAGGTCTACATCTTGAGGTTTTCATCTTGAGGTCTTCATCTTGAGGTCTTCATCTTGAGGTCTTAATCTTGAGGTTTTCATCTTGAGGTCTTCATCTTGAGGTCTTCATCTTGAGGTCTTCATCTTGAAGTTTTCATCTTGAGGTCTTCATCTTGAGGTCTTCATCTTAAGGTCTTCATATTGTCCCAACATTCTTTATTGTATGTTTATGTAGTTGACAACTATAAATTAAAAGAGAACTGCTAAACACAATTAGAAAAAGACAAATGACATTTTTGAGGCATGTTAAAAGACAAAACACCCTACTAAAAGTAATTTTGGAAGGTAAAATGCAGGGTAATTGAGGCAGAGGCAGACCAAGACTAACATGGACGAGTAACATCAAAAGGTGGACAAGACAGCCTATGACAATCTTGCACAATCAAAGCAAGAGACAGAGCGGAATGGCCCATCATTATCAACATCATCATTATCAACACCATCTGCCATACCGGTCGGCGTAGGCGACCCTCAATTTGTTTGTCCACAGTGCATCGTATCAGTTCTGTTGTTGGCTGTTTTCCATGCCACCACGTTATCTAGTATCTTCTCTCTTTGTCGTCCACCACCTCTCTTTCCCTGTATTTTGCCTTTTTTAACCAAGTATCCCAACTTTCATCTTCTCATGATGTGCCCGAAAAATGTCGATTCTTTCTTCCTGATGTTTTTTTTAAGCTTGTTGATCATTTTAGATATCCAGGGAACTCTGAACATTTTTTTTGAGAAACCCCATGTCTGTAGCCTCTAATAGTCTTTTCATTTGTTTTTCTTCAACTGTCCACGATTGGCTTCCTTATTGTCCGAATTGGCTGTATGTAACATCAATGAAATCTCTTTCTCACTTCTATAGTTCAACATATAGCCATGACTAATATCAGCATTAACAATAACAGTTAAGTCTGACGTGGCGTTTGTTTCTCCTATAACTTTTTCCCTGGCTCTCTCATCTGGTGCTGCAATCATTCCCTAGTTCGTGAATGCTTTTGTTATTGTCGCACCGACAAGCCCATTAAAAAGTCAAAACCAGCAATATGTTTGTCAATCCAATGCTGTTACTCCCTCTCTCTTCATTTCTAAAAGTAAATAAATAAATGACCCCCCCCCCCCGCCCCCACCCACATCCCTCCTTTCCGGAAAAATAAAACAGATTTTTGTCTCTTCCTATCCCGGAGAAACCTGTCTAGCTTGGTAGAGCTTGTCGAGAGCAGAGTTCCCGCTGGCGTAGCTTTGAGGTGGCTAGGGTATCTCAGTTGACGATGTTAGCTAAGGGATGGACAAGGCTGGGAGTATTCTATTTTATTTTTTGTTGGTGATCTTAACAACAACGCTTGAACAGCCACCAAAAACAGCACAATAATGGCATTTATAGAAGGGTTGTAATGATTATTGTTGGATCGAGAAGTGGAGCAAAAGCAAGGTCACAGTAATTCAGCGACCCATAGCTGATGTAGACATCTCTTCACCGCAAAGTTGGGTTTCCTGGTAACAGTCTGCGCGAAAACAGACTGGCTTCCGAGGTGAGAATCGGTGTATTCCCAGCAGAGATGAGGTGTATTGTTATAGAAGACTTAGTATTGTAGTACCTCTAGGTATAGTTCCTGCCGTGGTGAGGTCTGTTGATATAGAAGATCAATATTGTAGTACCTCTAGGTATAGTTCCTGCCACGGTGAGGTCTGTTGATATAGAAGACCTAGTATTATAGTATCTCTAGGTTTAGCCTCTGCCGAGGTGGAGTCTATGAAATAGATTACCTAGTATTATAGTATCAGGAGGAATTGAAAAAAAAAATAGAAAAAAAAATGGTATGGTAAAAGCTTTGCGTGATTGATAGACGACACAAATTTGAACGACGTTTCGGCTCAATAGGCCTTCAGCAGGAACAAACAATCAACACAATCACAGATGTGTAAGTAAATACAACTTATGACTTAAGTTTTATTTACACACATGTTTATGTACGTGTTATTTGTTTGTTCCTACTGAGACGTCGTTCAAATGTGTGTCGTCTATTAATCACGTAAAACTTTTACCATACCATTTTTTTCCTTGTTTTTTTTTTTGTCAATTCTCCCTCACATTTAGCTTTACTGCTGCTTCGCATTTTTATGCATGCATCTGCATTTCTTTGCCTTAACACCCCCCCCCCCCTTCTCTAATAAAGTATCTCTAGGTTTAGCCCCTGACGTGGTGGGGTCTATGATATAGATTACCTGGTATTGTAGAATCTCTTGGATAGGCAAGCTTCGATATCTTCAGGAAACCTCGAGAAATCATGAGTGATTAAGTTATAAACGTTGCATCGTCTTTCATGATATATGAATTAAGCAATTAGGCGTTTCTTGTCACTGTCAAGCAAATAGGCGTCTCTTGTCACTGTCCAGCAATTAGGCGTCTCTTGTAACTGTCCAGCAATTAGGCGTCTCTTGTAACTGTCCAGCAATTAGGCGTCTCTTGTAACTGTCCAGCAATTAGGCGTCTCTTATCACTGTCCAGCAATTAAGCATCGCTTGTCACTGTCCAACAATTAGGCGTCTCTTGTCACTGCACAACAATAAGGTATATCTTGTCACTGTCCAATAATTAGGCGTCACTTGTCACTGTCCAGCGATTAGGCTCTCTTGTCACTGTCCAGCAATTAGACGACTCTTATCACTGTCGAGTAATTAGGTGTCTATTGTCACTGTCCAGCAATTAGACGACTCTTATCACTGTCGAGTAATTAGGTGTCTATTTTCACTGTCCAGCAATTAGGTGTCTCTTGTCACTGTCCAGCAGTGAGGTATCTCTCGTCACTGTCCAGCAGTGAGGTATCCTCGTCATTGTCCAACAATGAGGTATGTCTCGTCACTGTCCAGCAGTGCGGTATCGCTTGTCATTATCCAGCAAGGAGGTATGTCTCGTCATTGTCCAGCAGTGAGGTATGTCTCGTCCCTGTCCAGCAGTGAGGTATGTCCGTCATAGTCCAGCAATGAAGTATGTCTCGTCCCTGTCCAGCAGTGAGGTATGTCTCGTCCCTGTCCAGCAGTGAGGTATGTCTCGTCCCTGTCCAGCAGTGAGGTATGTCCGTCATAGTCCAGCAATGAAGTATGTCTCGTCCCTGTCCAGCAGTGAGGTATGTCTCGTCCCTGTCCAGCAGTGAGGTATGTCTCGTCCCTGTCCAGCAGTGAGGTATGTCTCGTCCCTGTCCAGCAGTGAGGTATGTCTCGTCCCTGTCCAGCAGTGAGGTATGTCTCGTCCCTGTCCAGCAGTGAGGTATCTCTCGTCACTGTCCAGCAGTGAGGTATCGCTTGTCATTGTCAAACAAAGAGGTGTCTCATGTCACTGTCCAACAGCGAGGTATCTCTCGTCACTGTCCAGCAGTGAGGTATCGCTTGTCATTGTCAAACAAAGAGGTGTCTCATGTCACTGTCCAACAATAATCTGCAAACATTGAAGTGTTCCAATTGCCCGGCTACCATGCCTCCATAGCAGTAATGGGCGGATAAAATCTCTCAAATGCTCCTTGCTCACTATACCACAGTTTGTTTGGAATACATTGAAGTATGCGTGTAAGAAATAAATCTTCATAAACACGTTGCAGTCAAGCCTGCTGTACATCAGAAGGAGATTTCCTACAATTACCTAGTAGTTACCTGCTTTTCCTGTTGCCAATAATTTTTTTTTCTACCACTGGCAATAATCCTGCTCATGCAGCCTTTTCATTACTATGTAACTCGTGAAGGTGTAAGCGTTTTATCTTCTTATTGTTTATATTATTACCTAGTGTCTAAATTGATAACAAGTCTATGTCAATACAAATAAGAAAGAGTTTTCGTCGGTGCTATATGAAGCCAATTCTTACCTAACAAAGAGCATCTTAGACAGTTGACTAGAAAATGAAAAGACGACGATTAGAGGCCACAGAGTTGTGATTTTTCAGGAGAATTTTGAGAGTTTCTTGGAAATCTAAATGTTCCCAAAGAGGACATTCTCAAAACGCCAACAGAAAAAAGGGAGCTCCTAATAAATATCAGAAAAAATCAATCGACATTTTTCTGGCACATCACGGGAAAAGGAAAGTTGCTTGGTTACAACTGGATCAATAGAGGGAAAAAGAGATCGTGGACGACAAAGAGAGAAGATACTAGATAGCTTGGTATCGTGACAATGAAAACAGTCAACAACAAAATTGATACAATGTACTGTGGATAGAAAATTGTGGAAGGACATGACGCCTATTTGAACCAGTATTGTACATGATGATGATCTAATTTGATAAATGGTGGAACTGTGTAAATGACAGTTACTTCTTCCATTATATTTGTCCGTGTTTCATTTTTCCTTATCGTGTAGTGGAATCAGACATTCCATCCTTCCTTATCGTGTAGTGGAATCAGACATTCCATCCTTCCTTATCGTGTAGTGGAATCAGACATTCCATACTTCCTTATCGTATACTGAATCAGACATTCCATCCTTCCTTATCGTGTATTGGAATCAGACATTCCATCCTTCCTTATCGTGTAGTGGAATCAGACATTCCATCCTTCCTTATCGTGTGCTGAATCAGACATTCCATCCTTCCTTATCGTGTAGTGGAATCAGACATTCCATCCTTCCTTATCGTGTAGTGGAATCAGACATTCCATTCTTCCTTATCGTGTACTGAATCAAACATTCCATCCTTCCTTATCGTGTAGTGGAATCAGACATTCCATCCTTCCTTATCGTGTACTGAATCGGACATTCCATCCTTCCTTATCGTGTAGTGGAATCAGACATTCCATCATTCCTTATCGTGTAGTGGAATCAGACATTCCATCCTTCCTTATCGTGTAGAGGGGTCAGACATTCCATCCTTCCTTATCGTGTAGTGGAATCAGACATTCCATCCTTCCTTATCGTGTATTGGAATCAGACATTCCATCCTTCCTTATCGTGTAGTGGAATCAGACATTCCATCCTTCCTTATCGTGTATTCGAATCAGACATTCCATCCTTCCTTATCGTGTAGAGGGGTCAGACATTCCATCCTTCCTTATCGTGTAGTGGAATCAGACATTCCATCCTTCCTTATCGTGTAGTGGAATCAGACATTCCATCCTTCCTTATCGTGTAGTGGAATCAGACATTGCATTCTTCCTTATCGTCTACTGAATCAGACATTCCATCCTTCCTTATCGTGTAGTGGAATCAGACATTCCATCATTCCTTATCGTGTAGTGGAATCAGACATTCCATCCTTCCTTATCGTGTAGTGGAATCAGACATTCCATCCTTCCTTATCGTGTACTGAATCAGACATTCCATCCTTCCATATCGTGTAGTGGAATCAGACATTCCATCCTTCCTTATCGTGTAGTGGAATCAGACATTCCATCCTTCCTTATCGTGTATTCGAATCAGACATTCCATCCTTCCTTATCGTGTAGAGGGGTCAGACATTCCATCCTTCCTTATCGTGTAGTGGAATCAGACATTCCATCCTTCCTTATCGTGTAGTGGAATCAGACATTCCATCCTTCCTTATCGTGTAGTGGAATCAGACATTGCATTCTTCCTTATCGTCTACTGAATCAGACATTCCATCCTTCCTTATCGTGTAGTGGAATCAGACATTCCATCATTCCTTATCGTGTAGTGGAATCAGACATTCCATCCTTCCTTATCGTGTAGTGGAATCAGACATTCCATTCTTCCTTATCGTGTACTGAATCAAACATTCCATCCTTCCTTATCGTGTAGTGGAATCAGACATTCCATCCTTCCTTATCGTGTACTGAATCGGACATTCCATCCTTCCTTATCGTGTAGTGGAATCAGACATTCCATCATTCCTTATCGTGTAGTGGAATCAGACATTCCATCCTTCCTTATCGTGTAGAAGGGTCAGACATTCCATCCTTCCTTATCGTGTAGTGGAATCAGACATTCCATCCTTCCTTATCGTGTATTGGAATCAGACATTCCATCCTTCCTTATCGTGTAGTGGAATCAGACATTCCATCCTTCCTTATCGTGTATTCGAATCAGACATTCCATCCTTCCTTATCGTGTAGAGGGGTCAGACATTCCATCCTTCCTTATCGTGTAGTGGAATCAGACATTCCATCCTTCCTTATCGTGTAGTGGAATCAGACATTCCATCATTCCTTATCGTGTAGTGGAATCAGACATTGCATTCTTCCTTATCGTCTACTGAATCAGACATTCTATCCTTCTTTATCGTGTAGTGGAATCAGACATTCCATCATTCCTTATCGTGTAGTGGAATCAGACATTCCATCCTTCCTTATCGTGTAGTGGAATCAGACATTCCATCCTTCCTTATCGTGTACTGAATCAGACATTCCATCCTTCCATATCGTGTAGTGGAATCAGACATTCCATCCTTCCTTATCGTGTATTGGAATCAGACATTCCATCCTTCCTTATCGTGTATTGGAATCAGACATTCCATCCTTCCTTATCGTGTAGAGGGGTCAGACATTCCATCCTTCCTTATCGTGTAGAGGGGCAGACATTCCATCCTTCCTTATCGTGTAGTGGAATCAGACATTCCATCCTTCCTTATCGTGTAGTGGAATCAGACATTCCATCCTTCCTTATCGTGTAGTGGAATCAGACATTCCAATCTTCCTTATCGTCTACTGAATCAGACATTCCATCCTTCCTTATCGTGTAGTGGAATCAGACATTCCATCATTCCTTATCGTGTAGTGGAATCAGACATTCCATCCTTCCTTATCGTGTAGTGGAATCAGACATTCCATCCTTCCTTATCGTGTACTGAATCAGACATTCCATCCTTCTTTATCGTGTAGTGGAATCAGACATTCCATCCTTCCTTATCGTGTAGTGGAATCAAACATTCCATCCTTCCTTATCGTGTAGTGGAATCAGACATTCCATCATTCCTTATCGTGTAGAGGGGTCAGACATTCCATCCTTCCTTATCGTGTAGAGGGGTCAGACATTCCATCCTTCCTTATCGTGTAGTGGAATCAGACATTCCATCATTCCTTATCGTGTAGTGGAATCAGACATTCCATCCTTCCTTATCGTGCAGTGGAATCAGACATTCCATCATTCCTTATCGTGTAGTGGAATCAGACATTCCATCATTCCTTATCGTGTAGAGGGGTCAGACATTCCATCCTTCCTTATCGTGTAGAGGGGTCAGACATTCCATCCTTCCTTATCATGTAGAAGGGTCAGACATTCCATCCTTCCTTATCGTGTAGAGGGGTCAGACATTCCATCCTTCCTTATCGTGTAGAGGGGTCAGACATTCCATCCTTCCTTATCGTGTAGAGGGGTCAGACATTCCATCCTTCCTTATCGTGTAGTGGAATCAGACATTCCATCCTTCCTTATCGTGTACTGGAATCAGACATTCCATCCTTCCTTATCGTGTACTGGAATCAGACATTCCATCCTTCCTTATCGTGTAGAGGGGTCAGAAACTTTTCGACCATCACTCTCACCTGACGTGACGGGACATTGTTTTCCGAGCAAGTTATTTTCCTTGTGCCCAACATGCTGGAAATGTAGTTCACTCACCGTCTGTACTATCTAGACGGGAATTACTTTTCTTAATTCTGTTATCTTCTTGTTAATTTATAGTGTCCACTTAATCTAGTTACCCCTTATTACATCTTAATACATCCCATACACTATAACAAAGGAACTCATCATCTGCAATACCAATTTTGGGGACCAACGAATGCTCATTTTTTTATTTATCTTCACTCAGTCTTGGACATTTTCTGATGAAATAGTGGAAATCCTCTTTTGTTTTATCAATTGACATGGCAAAGTTTGTAATGAGATCCAACTCTATACGCTAGGGCGGTAACAATATCTGACTGGCGTCTACAAGTGCTGGATACTCAACTTTCTGCCTGCGTCTACACGTGCTTCCTGTTCAACATTATAACGGGCGTCTACAAGTGCTCGATGTTCAACATTCTGATTTACGTCTATAAGTGCTTGTTTTTCAACATTCTTGCTGACGTCTACAAGTGCTCGATGTTCAACATTCTGACTGACGTCTACAAGTGCTTGATGTTCAACATTCTGACTGACGTCTACAAGTGCTCGATGTTCAACATTCTGACTGACGTCTACAAGTGCTTGATGTTCAACATTCTGCCTGGCGTCTACAAGTGCTTGATGTTCAACATTCTGATTAACGTCTACAAGTGCTTGATGTTCAACATTCTGCCTGGCGTCTACAAGTGTTTGATGTTCAACATTCTGGTTGACGTCTACAAGTGCTTGATGTTCAACATTCTGACTGACGCCAACAAGTTCTTGATGTTCAACATTCTGACTGACGTCAACAAGTTCTTGAAGTTCAACATTCTGACTGACGTCAACAAGTTCTTGATGTTCAACATTCTGACTGACGTCTACAAGTGCTTGATGTTCAACATTCTGGTTGACGTCTACAAGTGCTTGATGTTCAACATTCTGACTGACGTCTACAAGTGCTTGATTTTCAACATTGTGCCTGGCGTCTACAAGTGTTTGATTTTCAACATTCTGGCTGACGTCTACAAGTGCTAACTTTTCAACATTTTGCTTAGGTGTTAAAACATTGTAGCTAACATCTGCAAATGTTAAATGTTCAAAATTCTAGCTGACGTCTACAAATGCTAAATGCTCAGCATTCTGAATGCAAGTCTGCCATGACTGCCTGATTCATAAATCGTGTTTCATATAGTGTTCAAGCACAACTATCCCACTCATAGAGAAAGTAACAGCACTTGGTGTATCCACCCTGAAGGCTAAGCAAAAAAAAAAAAAAAGCTACAACTTTTAAGTCACGAAAGAGTGACCCCTGATACTGAAGTCTAATTTAGACACGTCGAAAGAAGCTGTTTAATGTTTTCATAAGTTTCATTCATATGAAGTAACCTTGAAGGTAAAACATTACCATTATGCAGTAAAATAATATTAAAACTTGTCTTGGAGGAATGGAAAGAAAGCCTCAAATAATCCGGTTTGTAGCTGATTTTAAATGCTGTCATTATACCAGACATGTTGTAGCACATACAAAGATCACCACCTTAAGATATGAGTATAAATTGCAATATATATGTGGCGCCAGCTCTTATGCTGGTCTCCTATTTTGCAGCGATAGCAGTGAAGCAAACTGTCTGCTTTGTTAATCACTGGACGACTAACTGTGTGTCTATATGTTCGGAATTGGAGTCATCAACCATGGCCTAACATCATCAAGTGCTACGACGATCATCATTTTCAAGAGGACGTGACTTACCGGTATATGGGGATAGGCGGCGGGAACAGTTGGAGGCTGTGCATGAAAAGTGTTCCTTGTTGCAGTTTCCTATTACAAGTCGCATGTCTGTGTCAACTCTAGTGACTCAGGCAGATGGTGCTCGTAAACCTGGGAGGGCCGACCATATAAGGGTAGAATCCCCCTATAGATAAATATTATCTGCTGCCTTGCAGGAAGATTGGGGACAATCAAAGGCTAAGGAAAGCAAACCTGAACAAAATGCTGGCTGAAATCGGATGCACTGGGCCACTGGCGCAGAACACAGTGCAACGTTTTAGCAGGTATTCAAGCGGAGTAGATGTAACAGGCTTAAACAGGCAGCTGTCTTCGTGTATGAGTCTGGAGTCCTACTCTGATTTAGTCCTGATCGCAGAGAGAGATATTTCGTTTTTGTGATACAAATTGAAAATAAATAAAGAAATAGAAAATGAAATGGATAAAATTTAAAACAATTGCCTGGGGAAAATACTTCGTACACCATGGAATGTGTTTCATGAACTTGTGCAGAAATATAAAAGAAATGATAAAGCATCCAATAATATCAACTATAATCAAGAGAAGGTGGTCATATGATGAGAATGGACAATAAATGCATCTCAAAGCAGACGCTCAAAAGGGAACCGTAGGGTAAAAGAAAATGAGGCTGACCTAGAGAAACACTAAAAAGAACGTTAAAGCAAGAGGCAACAACAATAGGCATCAGCTATCTCGCCAAGATTGAGCAACTCGCACAAACAGAGCCGTGTGAGAGACACAATGTAGGTCCTCTAAAAGGTCTGACAGTTGAAAGATCGTTGAACACAAGAATGGAGATTTTTTGTGCTATGTGCTGTCTTCTGTTCGAAAGATGAATGGAGATAGATGGATATATAGAGGGATAAACAGACAGATAGACAGATAGATAGATAGATAGATAGACAGACAGACAGACAGACAGACAGACAGACAGACAGACAGACAGACAGACAGACAGACAGACAGACAGACAGACAGACAGACAGACAGACAGACAGACAGACAGATAGATAACTTCACCAGTAAATATAGCAGCAATTATTAAATGGCCAGAACATTTCTGAAATGCATTTAAGAAGGAACAAATAATACACCGTGAGCTGCGTGTCTCATCCGTCTTGATCATGTTTCGATATTCCAATTGTTTACGATGAATGATGATATCGTATGACAGTGAACAGTTAGCCGTGTTCACTTTCCGCGCGGTTTCGCCTTATGGCTTTTGGCGTGTGCTGAGACTGCTACGATGTGGACTACAGTTACCTTTCTTTGTTTGGGAGATGAGATATTCGGATGAGATTCCGCTGGCACGAGCAATTATGGATTTTAATTCCTTTGCAGTGATACCGGGGCCTTCCATAAACAAATAACCAAATGCTCTTTTGTTATAAGATGTAGGCTATTTATACAGAGAGGTGATGCAAACATAGGCATGAATATATTTCCAGCTCAGGTTTTACTCTTCATGTACACACATTATGTAATCTACAACTAAGGTTGCGACACACACATGTCAATTGTATCATCTAGACCCTAAATATATGACCGGAAGTGTTTTTTGTCTCTCATAAACTGGAGCCACTAAGAACTTGTTAGTGTCATTTGCGTTTTCAGCACCTCAACATTGAGCAGCGATAGCTCAGTAGTTAGTGAACTGGACTACAAAGGACAAGAGGTAAGGTTCGATCCCAACCGACGGTTTCCGGGTTCACCCAGCCTTAAATGGGTACCAGATTTTTTTTCTGGGAAAGTAAAGCGGCACGGGCGTAATATCGATCACATTACCTCAAAAATATGTGCTGAAGGTTTATAAAATTTATTGTCACTAACACCATATTCCCTATACGCCACTTGGCGTGACAGGGGCTCTTTACTTTTTTGTTTACTTACCCCGACATTAGTTAAAGATAAAATGTTTTCATGTCTGAAGCATTTCGGTCTTAAGCATTAACCAGTGAAATTATTTAAATTATTCAATTGTTGCAATTTAAAAGTAGAAGACGCAGGGGAGTGAATGGAACTGGTCTTACAATACATTTCCTTAGAATGTGAAGATGATCTGTCTACTCACCCCTTCGTCAATTATTGCCTTCCTTAACTGCGCCAAAGAGAGGCTGTCAAAAATATCAAAACCTGATTCGAAATAGCAACACAAAAATTAGATGTTTATGGACATGTATCTTTTCGAGAGCAAAATAATGTGAATCATGGAGGGTCTCGCAAACAACAAGGAAGAAAATCGATTAATTCGATAATAAAATGAAAGAGTGAAATGAAGACATATAAAGAGAGTTAAACATAAAAAAGAACTGGTTTATAAACACCATTCTACAAAGGAAATTAACATATTATGGCCCGTCAAAAGACACAATGGCTGGAAAGAACAATAATGGAAGATATGGTTTCTAGGCGACGCATCAGGGGCAGACCAAAAGAAGTTGGTTTCAAGATATCAAGGAGACCTTGCTTGAACTTGACAATAGAAGAAGTTGGAGATCTGGCTAGAGACTGAAATTTTTTCAGGCGGGCTGTGATGGAGGCGACATTCTGTGGGAGATCTGGCTAGAGACAGAGATTCTTTCAGGCGGGCTGTGATGGGGGCGACATTCTGTGGGAGATCTGGCTAGAGACAGAGATTCTTTCAGGCGGGTTGTGATGGAGGCGACATTCTGTGGGAGATCTGACTAGAGACAGAGATTCTTTCAGGCGGGCTGTGATGGAGGCGACATTCTGTGGGAGATCTGACTAGAGACAGAGATTCTTTCAGGCGGGCTGTGATGGAGGCGACATTCTGTGGGAGATCTGGCTATAGACAGAGATTCTTTCAGGCGGGCTGTGATGGAGGCGACACATTCTGTGGCAGATCAGGCAGGCGTCAGAGATACTTTTAGATGGGCTGTGGTGAATGCAACGTTCTGCAAAGGACATGCGGCCTGGTGATATCCTGCGTTTCCATTCTCCACTCAGATCCCACTACCCGTATTCTTTTCAGTGATCCTCCTTTGGTCGTCTTCAAACGCTATAGGAGTCTGAGAGACATTCTTGTCACGAGCGGCCTCCCCCAAACCACAAATACCTTGGTACTGTTCCATGTGAACGTCGAGTTTGCAGAACTTGTGACCATGTGCTTTGCACCGATTCGGTCCTGTTCCCTAATAGGCGATTCGACTTCAAGGAGGGTTTACTTGTGTGTTACGGAATATCATCTACGTCATAAAACGTAAGCATTGCCAGATGACGTATGTGGGCGAGTCTTAACGACGCCTGAGTGCAGATTTTGAGAATCGTCTCATTGCCCAGTTATGTTCGCTGTTCACCCAAGTCATGAACACATCGTTCTCATACACATAGGACATACACCACACATTTATTACCCCCATGCGCTACCGCACCTATACATGTATCTATATTTGTCTGCATATGTATTGATACATTTGGACATATTCGAGTTTTATTTTGTGTGCTTTGTGACAATATATACACACCTACGCTTGCACGCATGTATGGTTATATACATGCTTTTTTTGTTCACACCTACAGTCAACTATACACAGTTTATACGTATTTTGTACTCACCTCCCCACATTTTTAGAACCCTTCCCTTTTATTTTTCACCTGACTGACCTGTCAGTGAAATATATAACTGGTCAGTCCGTCCACCTATTTTAGTTCAGTCAGTGGCTGACCTTTTTTGGGAAGTGACCTTTTTTAAATTTCCTTACTTGAGTATCTTGCATATTATCGCCATGTAGGTAGATTTGTCTATATATCCTTATATATATTTGTGTTGTTGTTTGTTGTTCCAGCTGAAAGCCAACTTGGCTGAAACATCCACTTCTATTGTGTCATCTACGTACAGCTGTTATCATACTAATTTTTTCTCCTTTTAAAAAAAATGTCACTATTATCATCAGCTTTACAGCAGCTTCGCTTCTCTATGCATCTTGGTGCATCTTGGTGCATCGCGGTGCATCTTGGTGCATCTTGGTGCATCTTGGTGCATCTTGGTGCATCTTGGTACATCTTGGTGCCTCTTAGTGCATCTTGGTGCATCTTGGTACATCTTGGTGCATCGTGGTGCATCTTAGTGCATCCTGGTGCATCTTGGTACATCTTGATGCATCTTGGTGCATCTTGGTGCATCTTGATGTCTTTACTCCAAGAACTGTAACCTTAGAGTTGGTCTACATTTAGTCTCCAGGGCAAATTATTTAATTGAAGAAAGATTAAGATTAAAAAAGAATGTTCACAATTAGATAACGCGTAGCCTCCTCTACGCTAACGAATGCCCTTGGGGACTTGGTGGTCTAGAGATAAGGCATTGACCTCTCATCAGGAGGGTTCTGGTTTCAAATCTTGCTATAGGCGGTGGGAATTTCTCTCTTCGATTCCGTAGTTTCTCCGTGGCATTACTCTCACCTGGTCTCTGGGGAGCTAGATCTGATGTTCAGCTCTCTCTGATAAAGACGAATAACAGGATGTTCCGTCTGCACTCTGCGCTCGTAAAAGAATTCTTTTCAGTATACAATCGAAAATAACAAGTCAAAAATGGACATTGACCGGCAAAGTTTGTTACATTATAAATCCTTATATGCCGAAACCAGTGACACAAATAATTCACGCAATAGGTGAGCTTTAAGGAGAAGGTGCCATCGTGTCACTTAGCAACCAAACCATAACGCATCGACAGTGAATGATCAATGCCCTCACTGCAGCTGACACTTCTAACCCTTTCTGGCATCATTAGTCACTATCGATACGACTCTGGCAAAAATTATGAACGCCTTGTCAAACATCGACACCAATAGATGAACACTATAGCTTGTTTCATAAGTCGTGCCCAACTTTAAAAATCAATATATTTTAAGCCGTTTTTTGTAATTTTTTCAAAATTTGCATGTATAGTTATAATGATTAGAACCCAACAGGGAATTAATTTCATTAAAAACAAACATTTGGTTATTATTATTGCTTATTTGATTTATATAAATTTATAACGACCCATTGATGTAGTCAAAACTTAGTGTTTACAGTATTTAAGTTAAAAATAGCGATTACAAATCCATACACGCTCAAATTTACGATTTTGCACGCTTTCCGCGTGAGTTGTCTGTCAGAATTAGACACTTGTAGTAAACACGAATGTACTATCAACCCTTACGTATGCGTGTGAAAGCTGGAAAACAACAAGAGATATAGAAACAAAGTTGAACGCATTCGAAAATAAATGTCTGAGGAAAATACTTGGTATAGCATGGAACGAATTCAAAACAAACGAGGAAATTAGAGAAATCGCTAATCAACCACTAATATCTTCAGTAATAAAGAAAAGACGATGGTCATACATTGGACATGTGATGAGAAGATATAATAACCGAATAGCAAAGCAAGCCCTCATATGGGAAACAACAGGTAAAAGAAAAAGAGGAAGACCCAGGGAGACACTGAGAAGAACATTGATGAGAGAGGCAAGAGCAGCAGGAGTCGGCTCCCTCAATGAGATAGAACTGCTTGCACAGAACAGAGACAGATGGCGAGATTTGATAAAATATCTTTAAAAGAAAACTGCTAGAACAAAAATTCATATAGGAGAAGGTGTATCTTGGTCTACGCCCTATGGGCCGGTTACGGCTCGAAAGGTCAATAGATAGATAGATAGTAAACACGAGACATTGTGTGTTCCATTTCCGTTAATTCAGCGGCGTAACGTGGAACAATAACATTTATCGTGAGTCTTAAAATGAAATTCTGCAGTTTACAAAACATCGCAATAAAATGTATGACTATTTTTGCAAAGAGGCTAAACGAGGAAGATTATTTCATTCTTTAGAAAACCCTGAGAAGGACACAGACACATTTTGGATTTATCTAAACGGTCATTTAATCGCTGGATTCAAGCACGTGACCGTCAATGTTCCAAATATACAAAATCACAAGGAAGAGCAAAAATGTTGGATAATTTCGACAGTGAACTTATTAGAAGTGAAATTCGCAAAATGTTGGGTATGAATGAAACTGTTACAATAAGAAAATTAAAAGTATCGCTGAAAAAGAACAACAGTATTGAAATATCAAAGTCTACATTATGGAGGAATGTGAGAGCTGCAGGCTTTACATTCAGAAAGTATTCCAATGGACGAAACATCATCTGTGAGAAGCCACATATAGTAGTCATGAGAAGCAAGTACTTACGTGAAGTAAAAGAGGTGCGCAAGCAAGGTTATGATATTGTGTACTTGGATGAAACATGGATCAATGCTCACCACACTAACCAAAGGGAATGGCAGTCATCAGATGGAAAGATTAAGAGATTAATACCTAGCAGCAAAGGACAGCGCTTGATAATTGCTCATGCAGGTAGTCGACAACATGGACTAATACAGAATGCAGAGCTCATTTTTCTTTCAAAATCCATAGACAATCGGGATTATCACTCTGAGATGAATGGTCACATATTTAGACATTGGATTGAAAATTCTGTTCTCCCAGCACTAGATCGACCATCTTGCCTAATAATGGACAATGCAGCGTACCACAACATTGTTGCACTTGAAGATAAAGTCCCGACGTCATCCAGTACAAAAGATGCTATTAAGATATGGCTCACAAAGGAGCACATACAATTTAATAACATGTACTTAAAACCTGAATTACTATCTCTAGTAAAGCAAAAACAGAGGACAACGATTTTTCAAATAGATAAGATTATCCAAGAGCACGGTCATATAAGTTTGAGGCTGCCACCTTACCATGCTCATTTAAATCCAATAGAACTAATCTGGGCAAAATTAAAAGAACAAGTGGCAGATGAAAATACAACATTCAAAATATGCGATGTAAAGACTCTTGCTAATCTCGCTTTATTAAATGTAGACAAAGATTATTGGGCTAAATGTGAAGACCACGTCTTAAAACAGGAAGAGGAATATTGGAAAAATGATGGTTTGTGGAATGTTCAACCCCAAACAGTTATTAATCTTTTAGACTCGTCTGATTCAGAATGAAAGTATATAGCCCCCACAATGTTGGCCCCTATATTACCTTAAATTATTTCAACAAACGGTCCTTTTCAGGACCACACAACTATGAAAATTGGACATACAGGTATACCTTGATATTATTATCGTCCGTCCTCGAACTGAGCAGACAATAATTCTCCTGGTGTTTTGTTTTATCCAGTTATTTCCCCATTACGGCCACGCCTTTACCTAGTGAAAATTAATCGTAGACCAGCAACTACGGCAATTTCTATTCTTTAGGGCTTCACAATTTACAATTTTGACAAACATCAAAGAAATATCGCCGCTTTAAGAAAACTGCAGCTGCAAGATATTTGTTAAATATACATTTAAAGGGTCTTTTGCATTCTAATAACATTTGGAAAATTTCAAAAGTATTTAACAAACTGTTAGAGAGTAATAGCGTTTTGAAGTTGGGCATATGTTTTGAAACGAGCTATAATAGATGAACACCAATAGATGAACACCAAGAGTTGAACACCAATAGATAGACACCAATATATGAACACTAATAGATGAACACCAATAGATGAACACCAAGAGTTGAACACCAATAGATGAACACCAATAGATGAACACTAATAGATGAACACCAATAGATGAACACCAAGAGTTGAACACCAATAGATGAACACCAATAGATGAACACCAAGAGTTGAACACCAATAGATGAACACCAATAGATGAACACTAATAGATGAACACCAATAGATGAACACCAAGAGTTGAACACCAATAGATGAACACCAATAGATGAACACCAATAGATGGACACCAATAGATGAACACCAAGAGTTGAACACCAATAGATGAACACCAATAGATGAACACCAAGAGTTGAACACCAATAGATGAACACCAATAGATGAACACTAATAGATGAACACCAATAGATGAACACCAAGAGTTGAACACCAATAGATGAACACCAATAGATGAACACCAATAGATGGACACCAAGAGTTGAACATCAATTGATGAACATTAAAAGTTGAACAATAACATATGAACACTAATTGATGAACACCAATAGATGGACACCAATAGATGAACACCAACAAATGAAAACCAACAGATGAACACCATCAGAGGAACACCAACAGATGAACACAAATAGGTGAACAACAACAGATGAACACCAACAGATGAACACCAACAGATGAACACAAATAGGTGAACAACAACAGATGAACACCAACAGATGAACACCAGCAGATGAACACCAAAATATGAACACCACTGGTGAACAACATCAGATGAACAGCAACAACTACAGTTGCCAGTAATAATGTTCACTTTAAACCAAACGAAACCTTTAAGAACCAGACAAAAATCCAAACATATCTGCATTTCTCGTGTTACACGCAATGTCTTTGTTCATATTTATCGTTCTTACTGAAACAACTTGAAGCGAAGGTACAAAAAAAACAAAAAAAACATCGTCAATTATTAATTCTTTTAACACGCTTAGATTTTTATTGATGGAACGAAATCCTTTCAAAATTTGTTTAATAGTACTTCTACCTTAAATCTCAAATTAGCAGAAAGAGAAATCCAAGCAATAAAGTTGGCAATAGAAAAAACTGCTGAATAGTAATCTTAGCCCACAGCCTTTAGTGTTTTTGACAGATGCAAGATCAGTACTCCAGGCACTACAATCCAGAAAATTACCACATCTGCAGACCTTATTGACTGAACTCTGCAAGCACCACAGGGTTGCCCTGCAGTGGATCCCATCTCACTGTGGAATACCAGCAAATGAGAAAGCAGATAAGTTGGCAAAGGAAGGTTCAACAGGCACACAACTAGATACACCAGTTACATACCATCATAAGAAACAGATAATCAAATCAATCAGAGGACCACAAGCCCCAAATCAGGATGCCTTTCATAATATGAATAGATATGAACAAGTTATCATTATACGCCTCAGAATAGGACACAATCGACTCCATAGTCACATGTATACAAAATTCAAGATCGGCACATCAACTACTTGTACATGTGGACAGGCACCCCAGACTGCTGAACACATAATTCAAGATTGCACAGAATATAGTAGACTAAGGAAAATCCATTGGCCCATAGATACAACACTACAGACAAAACTATATGGGCCACTGCAAGAGTTACAAAAGACAGTAAAATTTATACAAGAAACGACATTGCAGATATAGACAATACTTCAGGCGAACGAAAGATAGATAGCAGAAAGAGAATTCAGTTGAGTTTTATTTTCTTGTTTCAAACAAAAAAATGCAGGCGTTACAAGTGAGTTTATCCACTCAACCACATTTCTGATTTAGCTTTGCAAGACTAGTAAAAGAAATCTGGCCAGCTCTATTAACTCTTTCAGTATGGAACGATGAAGTCTTAAAACAACTAAAAATGAAAAAAGAGCTACTAAATACAATTCAAACAAGACAAATGCGATTTTTGGGCCATGTTAAAAGACACAACAGCCTACTAAAAGTAATCTTGGAGGGGAAAATACAAGGTAAAAGAGGCAGAGGCAGACCAAGACTAACATGGACGAGTAACATCAAAAGATGGACAAATCAGCCTATGACAACCTGCACCATCAAAGCAAGAGGCAGAGCAGAATCGCGCTCCATGGTTGCCAAACCTTCGTTGTGGAGATGGCAATCGATGATGATGTATGGAAGCTTTTTATCAATGCAACGGAAGAAATTTCACAGACAAACATTGTTCATGGTTTTAAGAATCAATCTACATATTTATATTCATCTAACATATAACATATTATATATGAATTTTTAGATAATTGAACAAGGTATTAGGTTTCGCCAATACAAATATTATACAAGACATGTAAAAAGAATACGGTTTGATGACGATTCACACTAATTAAATTGAGACAATGCGCACAATGAGGCGAAACATTCGTTGCCTAAATCGGCTTGGCGCACAGTACGTGGAAGGGTACTGAAAGAGTTAATGACTGACGTTGAAACAGTCCAGTCCGAAACTATGACTGTCGGTTTGAGAACCCATCTTCCTTAAGCTTCTTCTTCGCAGTCAACAAAACTCATCTATTATGTAGTGAGATGTTGCACATAAAAAAAAAAATACAATGTCGCAATGGCAAAGTTTAAAGATGTTTTCAAGTGGTTGATCGGGGAAAGGGGGAGAGGGTGGGGAGATAGAGGTAAGACGTCGGCCTCAGGATAGGAAAGGGGGAGAGGGTGGGGAGAGACAGAGAGAAAGGAGACTGTGTCTAGAGGTAAGACGTCGGCCTCAGGATAGGAAAGGGGGAGAGGGTGGGGAGAGACAGAGAGAAAGGAGACTGTGTCTAGAGGTAAGACGTCGGCCTCAGGATAGGAAAGGGGGAGAGGGTGGGGAGAGACAGAGAGAAAGGAGACTGTGTCTAGAGGTAAGACGTCGGCCACAGGATAGGAAAGGGGGAGAGGGTGGGGAGAGACAGAGAGAAAGGAGACTGTGTCTAGAGGTAAGACGTCGGCCTCAGGATAGGAAAGGGGGAGAGGGTGGGGAGAGACAGAGAGAAAGGAGACTGTGTCTAGAGGTAAGACGTCGGCCTCAGGATAGGAAAGGGGAGAGGGTGGGGAGAGACAGAGAGAAAGGAGACTGTGTCTAGAGGTAAGACGTCGGCCTCAGGATAGGAAAGGGGGAGAGGGTGGGGAGAGACAGAGAGAAGGAGACTGTGTCTAGAGGTAAGACGTCGGCCTCAGGATAGGAAAGGGGAGAGGGTGGGGAGAGACAGAGAGAAAGGAGACTGCGTCTAGAGGTAAGACGTCGGCCACAGGATAGGAAAGTCCAGGTTTTATTCCCATTACAGGCGGTGAGGATTTTTAAAAAAGTCCAACCCGTGATTTTTGCGGGGCTTCACCCTTTTCCCCGTGGTCTCTTGGGTAGTGAGATCCGATGTTTAGCCCTCTCTGAGCAATGAGATCCGATGTTTAGCCCTCTCTGGGTAGTGAGATCCGATATTTAGCCTTCTCTGGGTAGTGAGATCCGATGTTTAGCCCTCTCTGGGTAGTGAGATCTGATGTTTAGCCTTCTCTGGGTAGTGAGATCCGATGTTTAGCCTTCTCTCAAAAAGGAGAAAAACAGGGGATCCCGTGTGCACTGGCGCACGTTAAAGAAATCATTACAGTTTTAAAGTAAAAAAGAGCAGGCCAAAATGACCGCTGTCCGGGGAAAAATTGTTTAGCCGCATGTAGGCCGAAACGTCAGTATTTTGTTGTTTCCCTTTCTGTAAAGCTGTCACTACACCTTGTAGGAGTTTACGTTACACCCCACTACTGGTTCCCATAATGAGAATTAATCATCAGAAGATGAATATAATACTATAAATGAAAGCAATCCTCAATACATCAATATAAACGAGATAATTCATATGACCTGGATACAGCTTTATAAATGGGATAATCTTGAAGAGATTGATAAAATACCATGAATGAATAACGCACAAGAATAAACACATATTATATAAAGAAAATGAACATAATGCTATAAGTGGTAATGCGCTATCAATAGATGTGCACAACGAGTAGGACTTCGACTTTAGAACGGAATGGTTTCAATGCAGGCGGTGCATTCCCATATCCGCTCACAGAAACCAAGAAAGTGTCCATCCTGGTCGTTCATACTGTTACAATGAACGCGTTGCGAAGAAATAAATGGGAAAACACTGTCAAGAGATGAACACAATGCTATAAATGGGAATAAACTGTCAAGAGGTGAACACAATGCTATAAATGGGAATAAACTGTCAAGAGGTGAACACAATGCTATAAATGGGAATAAACTGTCAAGAGGTGAACACAATGCTATAAATGGGAATAAACTGTCAAGAGGTGAACACAATGCTATCAATGGGAATAAACCGTCAAGAGGTGAACACAATGCTATAAATGGGAAAACACTGTCAAGAGGTGAACACAATGCTATAAATGGGAATAAACTGTCAAGAGATGAACACAATGCTATAAATGGGAATACACTGTCAAGAGATGAACACAATGCTATAAATGGGAATAAATTGTCAAGAGATGAACACAATGCTATAAATGGGAATAAACTGTCAAGAGATGAACACAATGCTATAAAGGGGAATACACTGTCAAGAGATGAACACAATGCTATAAATGGGAATAAACTGTCAAGAGATGAGCACAATGCTATAAATGGGAATAAACTGTCAAGAGATGAACACAATGCTATAAATGGGAATACACTGTCAAGAGGTGAACACAATACTATAAATGGGAAAACACTGTCAAGAGATGAACACAATGCTATAAATGGGAATACACTGTCAAGTGATGAACACAATGCTATAAATGGGAAGACACTGTCAAGAGATGAACACAATACTATAAATGGGAAGACACTGTCAAGAGATGAACACAGTGCTATAAATGGGAATACACTGTCAAGACCAATAACCAATAACCAATAACCAATAACACTGTCAAGAGATGAACACAGTGCTATAAACGGGAATACACTGTCAAGAGATGAACACAATGCTATAAATGGGAATACTCTGTCAAGTGATGAACACAATGATATAAATGAAAACAGGAAATGGACAGAATTCTATAGACGGAAATGCACTACCAAGAGATGGACACTGTCATAAATGGTAATGCACTAATCAAGACATGAGGACAATTCTATAAATGGAAACACGCTATCAAGAGCTGGATACAACATTATAAATGTAAATACACCTTCATGAGGCGAAGATAAGATGAACCTTCTATAAATGGGAATACACTGTCAAGAGGTGAACACAATGCTATAAATGGGAATAAACTGTCAAGAGGTGAACACAATGCTATAAATGGGAATAAACTGTCAAGAGGTGAACACAATGCTATCAATGGGAATAAACTGTCAAGAGGTGAACACTATGCTATAAATGGGAAAACATTGTCAAGAGGTGAACACAATGCTATAAATGGGAATAAACTGTCAAGAGATGAACACAATGCTATAAATGGGAATACACTGTCAAGAGATGAACACAATGCTATAAATGGGAATAAACTGTCAAGAGATGAACACAATGCTGTAAATGGGAATAAACTGTCAAGAGATGAACACAATGCTATAAAGGGGAATACACTGTCAAGAGATGAACACAATGCTATAAATGGGAATAAACTGTCAAGAGAGGAGCACAATGCTATAAATGGGAATAAACTGTCAAGAGATGAACACAATGCTATAATTGGGAATACACTGTCAAGTGATGAACACAATGCTATAAAGGGGAATACACTGTCAAGAGATGCAAACAATGCTATAAATGGGAATACACTGTCAAGAGATGAACACAATGCTATAAAGGGGAATACACTGCCAAGAGATGAACACAATACTATAAATGGGAATAAACTGTCAAGAGATGAACACAATGCTATAAATGGGAATAAACTGTCAAGAGATAAACACAATGCTATAAATGGGAATAAACTGTCAACAGATGATCACAATGCTATAAATGGGAATACACTGTCAAGTGATGAACATAATGCTATAAATGGGAATACACTGTCAAGAGATGAACACAATGCTATAAATGGGAATACACTGTCAAGAGATGAACACAATGCTATAAATGGGAATACTCTGTCAAGTGATGAACACAATGATATAAATGAAAACAGGAAATGGACAGAATTCTATAGACGGAAATGCACTATTAAGAGATGGACACTGTCATAAATGGTAATGCACTAATCAAGACATGAGGACAATTCTATAAATGGAAACACGCTATCAAGAGCTGGATACAACATTATAAATGTAAATACACCTTCATGAGGCGAAGATAAGACCAGCCTTTAAAACAGTACCACTTAACCAATATACAACTTTACAGGATCGTCACCTCCTCTAGGATGTTATCTAGTCTCATTTAAATATTACACTTCCTTTGTTGTCCTCGTATTACCGGAGTAGTTGCACTGTGTGTTGCACCTCAAGTTGGGAATACTTCCCAGCTATCAAAACCATCTACACTAGCCCGGACCAGTGCGTGTAGAACATCACAAACTCACGGATTTCAATATTTC